>JAZDUA010000721.1:300000-644146 GCA_038098605.1 Gryllus longicercus | reverse complement strand
TGCCGTCAATCGATTTTTCGGTATCAAGGATATATAATTCAATAATTCTGACTATACAACGTGTTAGCGAAGTAATTATTATACAATCGTATAAAGGAACAATATTTATATTTTTTTCGGTGTCGTAGCCCCGACATAAAATTTTTTCTATCTCCAAAATTTGCTGCTTTACGGCGCACGATGAGCATACCTTTTCTTCTATTACGAAGTAAGGGCGAGAAAGTAAAAATAATCGTTATCCTGATACCTATGAAAATGAAGCCATTTGTAATGTACTGATCTTGTACCCTTATAAGTAGCAAGTGTGCAATAATAGCAACTCGTATGCAATAATGGCAGAATTTTTCTATATATTTTTTTCAGAATTGTTGATATCACATTGATCGCATTGTTCACAGACCACCGACAAGCAGTCGGTGACCGACAAACAACAGGGAAACAAGTAATACACATATGCAATACACTTTAATGCAAGTAAGTGTAAAGGAGGAATGCTTGTGACTAAGCGCTGATTCATGGCGCATGATCAGGGGATGTCAGGGCTAATGAGATTAATCGCAGGAGCCAGCGAGGGGCTGCGGGAGACATCGCAGCGTGCAAGAAGATAAGATAAAAAGCAACACACAACACGCATTACATTGGAGCATATGTGATGCTTACTAAGTTGCCAAAACCCATTTCGCAACAAAATGCTGACAATTGATGCGAAATATTTCGTTTATATGAGCAAGTATAGGCAATTGTAAAACTACTTTTTGGTGAAAACTTGCTTTTTGTCTAATATGAATTACGTCATATCGGAAGTGGAAAAAGAGAAACCATACGAAGAGTAATAGAGTTCCGGTGACCCGAGATCCCAAAGAAACTATCCCATAGATGGAGAATAAATATAAAATAGCGAGGACGCCCTCGGTACAGAGCGATTTTTATAAGAAAGAACCGTTTTGACTGGTGGTGCTGGCAACATAACTGAAGGTTCTGTGGTAGTTGTGCCCTTGAGCCCATTTGACTCTCCTTTCTTCGTTCGTTTGCAATTGACTAACCAGTAAATGGCTTCGATGCGTCCTTTGTGATATCTTCATCCGACGAAAACTATAGTGCGTCATGAGAAATAATTTAAATGAGGAAGTGCAATGCTATGTGCTATTCTAAAAAATATTTGTTTATAAACATTACATTGAATTTAATTTTTTGTGATAAGTATTACGTTTATTTTAAAAACGAGTTTTGTGAGATGCCTACTGATGCACTCTTTTCCGACTTCTCTGCGATGTGTCGAGATGTGATCGAGAGCGTTCCGTGATTCCGTACATTGCGTTTTATCAATTTATTTTTTATATAATTACACCGTTGTGAATCATGACAAGCCGTCACGTGTTAACACGAGTGATAAACACACAAGCATCTTACGAAGAGGCGTAGCTGAACAGCTGTTGCGGCGGAGGAATACTTCTCTGAAGTACATTTGATGTTCACTTGTTCAGCGAACTGACATTTTGGTATCTTGTTAGGCTGATTCTTCTGTGAGATAAGAGGGCGACTCCTCTATTTTCCAACTCCAACTGAGTCACCATTCGACGTAGTGTCAATAATCACGTCATTAAGATTGCATTTTAAAACATTAGAAAGCAAGCAGGAGAACACGTTACATCTTGAAACTTTAATCAAATAAAATTAAGAATAAGAGCAAATGCTGCTTGTGAGATGTATTCACCCATTTGGGCAACATAAGATTGATACATATGAATGTTATATAATAATCACATACTTTCAATAAATGCTCGATTATAATTTGCACGAAGAACAATATTACATAGAAAGATAAAATATATACCAGAATATGTTTTTTGGAAAAGTTGAAAACAGGGATATGGGGAAATGAAGAAATTTCTCTCTTAGCAGATTAACAGAGCAAATTTGGCTCTAAATAAAATGTATTGATAATCCGTTAAAAATGTGTTGGGGTGATCCAACAATTATGAAACCGTAAAAGAAATATCTATGAAGAAAAGTCGACTCACCGGTGTAGGGTTGGGAGTAATCTCGGTCTGGACTAGTATAAAGTTTCCCGCTGGCCTCCGCTCCAGGCTCCAAGTACGCCTTCGAGTCCCGTGGGTCAGAGTAGGCTTCGACCACCTCAACCTGTAACATGCACAAAGCAAACATTTAAGTGCGGACGTAAAGACGCACAAGAGTAGTAGTGCGCGAAACACTGATGTCAAGGATGCTTTCTATTTAATGTAACAGAGTCGCTTCACCATAGAATAGACACATATTTATCAGTTCGTGTCGTGAAAGAAAACAAGAACGCTCTCTAATTTTATTTTACTAAAGCGATGGCGCTCCAAATCCTCCCGAAGATTATTTTAATTTTTCAGCCAAGAGAATGCGCAAAAAATTGAAAGTGAAAATTGTAATAAACATATGTATGACAAATGTACTTTATTTGATTTTCAATTCCAGTTAAATATTGTCTTACTTGTACTTTCTAGAATCACTTTCACTTGATCTCAACTCATGCGGTTGTCAACTGTCTGTGGAGACGATTTTCTGGCGACACCCTTGCTATCGAGGTTCGCTGGTAGTCTTACATTAAAATAATCCCAATTTGTTAGAATTGTTATCGGTTCAACTTCGTTGTTTGTCACGAACATTCCTACACGACAATACAATAATTTGAAGATTTTAATAGTAGACTAGAAAAATGAAGGAAATTAAGCAAAATTTTATTGACATGTCAGTTACGGCCAATTTCGTTTTACTGAGAAATAACGTCAGTTTATGAGTTTATGCGGCAGATATCTCTCCTCCAAAACACGTTTTTATTCTTAAAAACTTCGAGTACAACAATAAACTGACCCAAGAATACAATAGAATTTCACATAAATCTTTCGTATTTGATCACGAACTAGCCACAAAATAAAACATTATAGCTCTAAACAGAAAGATGCATCTCTTGAAATCTAAAGAAAACGGGTAGTTCCGAACTTCACGGGTGAAGGTCCTCTATAGCCAGCCCGTTAATGGGCAACGGCTTCCCAACCCAACCCGCCCCGCCCCGCCCCGCCCCGCCCCGCCCCGCCCCGCCCCGCCCCGCCCCGCCCCCTTCTTGCCCCTCCCGGTTTTAGGCGCTACCGTCCCCGGGATTATAAACCTTCGGCAGACAACCCGTATTGTGCGAGAACAGCGGAGGCGCCGGCAATAACTTTCCGTTCCGTGCGACGCCCCGTTAAAACTCTGCGCGCGGGAAAAGTTGCCGCGCAGGGAAGTTTCCGGATTAGAGCGCTGGGAAGCCTCGACTCCGACGCCTTCTTTTCTGGCGCCACCCGAGAGCCCCGCCCACCTCGTGGCCGAGCCCCCAGCGACCCCACCTGCCCCCCAGGCGACCCGGGCCCTTCCTTCGTGTTACGAGAGCCACAAAAGTAGATTACGAACGAAGTAGTGTCAAACAATAATACACAGTTTAAAACACAGTATTACATAAAAAATAATAGTTACAAATAATCAAAATATTTTTTTTAAGTACCAACTTAGACTAATTTTAGAGAATGAAAGATGTGATTGTAATATTCAATATAGAATACGTCTACGAAAAGAAAATACACAATATCTAAATTTGCAGCAGCTCCGTGCAGATAAGAAGGAATACAAATGTTTTAAGGTTGTACGAAGAACACGTAATGAATAGAGATTGTGCATTATAGAGTTCACTATCAAACCTCATAGCAACTTATGGAAAGTGTTGTTGGGAACTTCTCGCAACAAGAAAATAGTAGGGTATGGCGAGGGCTGTGGTAATGAACCATCTAAAGAAATCATGCAGGCATTTTGAACGATAACACACAAATCTTTCCGTCCCCACATCTTAGCTCGTAACTTCCATCCCTTCCCATCTCCATGTTCCAGTCAGGCCTTTGACCACATCCATTCCCACATTGAGTTCTTTCACAATATTCCGCTTACTACCTGGGTCTACCCTTCGGCTTGCTGTGGAAGACTCCTGTTTTCACGTCTGAGCCCAATGCAAGACACCCTCACTAGAACCCTCCTCCAACTCCTCTTTCGGTTGCAACCTTTCGCACCCCGTTCTCCCCTCCGCTCCGTCCCCAAGCGCTCGCTTCCCCTCCCCCTCCCGCCCCCGCCTCCCCCTTCCCCCGCCAGCGCAACTCCGCCACGTTTGCGTAGGGATGTGATGCTTTAAAAACATCGATTTTTTGTAGAAACATCGATGTACTAACACCGATGTTTTGTAATCAATGCTTTTTCTTTTCCGATGTTTTGTTTCTGAATGAAAATATCCCACGATCACTATATTGTAAAAGTTAAAATATGAAATAACAACTGATAGTATCACTGTTATTCATGTGTTGGAGCCAAAAAAAGCTGTTTGCACTACCTTCATTGCCCAGACTCTCTAGCCCGAGATGACCTTTATGCCATTGCATTTCCTCTTCATATTCATTTTGCACATTGAGATATGGCCAACAAGTACGCTGTGGGTGTAGGGTCGGCACCTTGTTATCATACATACCCTTTTCGGCGAATTTATAAACACGAACACTGTCAAATTAAATTTTATTCCACACAAATTTAATGTTGGAAGATACTAATCGTTCAAGAACATCTATGGTTTTTTCGTCGTATTTTTAACATCGGTGTTTTAATTTTGAACATCGGCGTTTTGTTATCGACGTCGCATCACAGGTTTACTGCTCTTCTTTTTCTCTCCGTTGGAGAGAGCGTTTGCAGCGGGTGAGAGGTGAAGGCGATTGTGGAGGGGCGGGTCAAATGCCAGAACGCGGAAGCAGCCGTCGACCCGCGGGAAAAAAGGTGGGTGACGCAAGGCGCTTGTGACGTCTTCTAGAATCCGATCACGCTACACCGCAGCGACCTTTTCTGGAAGCTCAAAGTACGTGTGTCTTCCTTCTTTCTCCTTGCCGTCCATTCTGCGATAGCAAAATCGAAAATAGGCATCTTAATGCATTTCTATTTTTATTATCTGGCGCTATCAGTATAAACAATTTTACATTGCAAGCTGACAGATTGACACATAGACGCAGAGCCAAAACTACTGCAGATGAAATCGCGGAAATTTGAAAAATAGGTTTCTAATACAATAAAGAAAATAGTTCTCCCATTACACTAATAATACCCTAAGAAAATAGTTCTTTGAAGAGGTTAAGTGAGTTTTTATACAATTTTTCTATGCATTTAGATATTAAGGGCTGCGAGTTAGCGGCGGGGTAGAGAGGGTATGTAAGTTAAAAAAAATAATTTTACACTTCTGGTATCATTTCTCTGTATTCCCGTCTACAGGACCACTTTGTAAATTACCCGGACAACGCCAAGTGACTTGAGCAACTGCATTACATTAGCGCAACAATAAAATACAATATTTCATAAAAAAATAGGTTTAGAAGCACTATTCTGTTCATTGCCTATTTAACTATTTGATATTACCAATAACAATTAAACTCTTATTACACATTTATTAAAAGTACCGTTAGAAAATAAGTCAACGACATGCTAATAAAAATATTCAATTTTTTCCTTATAAGGATTAATTACAAAATGCATTAAAGGAATGAAGCAAACTATTTTTTCATGGTATTGCTAAATCAAGATTGCTTTGTCGAGAGCAATACTTTTTATTCTATTAAAGTTTAATATCAACAGCTTCTATTTTAGAGAGTGCGAAAACATGTGTTTTTCTGTGAGTTTTTACGATGTATCAACAATGAGGTTCACAGGTGAAGAAAAGCTTCCTTGACACGTCAAGAAGTCTGAAACAACTTCCGAAAAGTTCGATCCAATTCCTCGGGCTGGTCTGAGGGTGGCGTAAAGTTGACAGTACACTTTAGTGCCACGACGGAGAAGAGATGAGTTTCCAACTTGTTGGAAGGTGGAAGTATTCATCTTGGATCTCATTTCTCAGATTAAAATTTTTGATGAGCTGTCTACCTGGAAACAAAAACTATAAACTTCTTGTGCTTGGGAAACTTCGGTAAAGTGGAGCCAATTAGCCGTAATGTTTTTCAGAAAAGATACAACATTTTACGTAAAATTTCGAGTACTTTACAGACAGAAGATTAAAGTGACAAAATTAACAAGTTACATTATGTCAATCTCCTATATAAGTTTAAATTAACTACGTAATGAAAAAATATACAAACTAAACTGTAATGAATATAAACTATATTTTAAATAAAGGAACAATTCTAATAATAGCCAATTTAAACATTTATAATATTTAAATTTAGTAACAAATGTATAAATGTTATCACGTTCTGAACGTTCTGCTCTCATATTGATCCAATATCAACTTATGTTAATAATATCAACTTGATGTTAGTCAAGTTAGGCCCTCAGTGACTCATTAGTGAGCGTGCTGGCTTTCTACGGGGCAACCCTGAGTTCAATTCCCGGTCGGGGCAAAATTATAACTGTGCACTTTCCTTACAAATCTCTAACTATATATTGATGTGTGCCGATGAGAAAGCGCACCGTAAGGTTAAGAAGGCCAGTATCCGTATATGGTGAAAAGATGTCTTCGTGCTAACCACTTGAATCCCTAATCCCTTGGCCGAGAGGCTGGGCCACCTCTGGTCGGCCAAGGCCCGAGGCGGGCTGTCGAGTGAAAGGACAGGATGTTATTAAAATAGTTTCACACGACGGCCGTTGTCAAAAACTCTCTTCGGCCGTGAAAGAAACGGCCTCTAAGGCAGATTAAAAACAGTTCTCCTTAAAAGCGACAATTTTGGAGTCGGGCTCACATTTCTTGTACACCGAAGCGATATTATATTTAGCGTATACTGCATTCAATTTTTCTGCAAGGCGAGGAAGGGGGAGCAGGAGATAATAAAAGGAAGAAAAGCGAAACGCGAAGCGTGTAAGGGCAGCAAGGAGCTCACGCGCCGCGCCGCGCAGGGCGGGGGAAGTGGCGTGGGCGGGGGAAGGGCCGAGGGCGGGGTGAGGGGCGGGGAGGGGAGCGGAGCGGAGCGGGGCGGGGAGCGGGGCGGGGAGCGGAGCGGGGAGCGGAGCGGGGAGCGGGGCGGGGAGCGGGGCGGGGAGCGGGGCGGGGCGGGAGGGCGAGGTGGGGCGGGAATGGGGTGGCTGGACGGGGAGGGAGAGAGGGAGAGAGGGAGGGGCGGTGCCGTTGTCAGTGGTGCCCTCGGGCTCTGAATTGAATTAAGGCAGCACTCGCAGTGCCGCTCACATTACGCGATTCGTTCGCTCAGCGCATTTCGCTGCGTAAGGTGAGCCCACCGCCCCCCCCGTCGCCGCCACGAGCATTTTTTTTTATTTTTACGAACAACTGAAAGTTATGGATGCACGGAAAACGTGTGAATCGAGTGATTTTAGCTTAGAGTCAGCATTGCCACCGTCTCTGCAGCGCCTCTGGCCGGGAGGTCCTAAGAATCGAATCGCGTTGGGGGGGGGGGGGGGGGGGGGTTCGACACTAGCTTCGGCCGCTGTCGGGAGGAAAATTCCACGAGCCGACTGCTCTGATCGCTACTTCGCCGTAATTTCTCCCATCAACGCCAGGCAAATAGCGGAGCAATACTCTAAGACACGGACCACAGACCGCGCACGACCATTTCTCCTTCCTCGCTCTACTCTCTGCCGTTACACACTTACACTTACATGCTCTACTCGAACACGCATGGCGGAAGCTTAGAGCTTTTTCCGACACTAGCGGCGTCCTCTTGGGGAGATACCTGGAGAGGAAAATTCCCTGCAAGCCGACGTGTAGGTCGGAGCTCACCAAGAGGGGAAGGAATCACCGCCATATCTCTCGAGATATAACGTTCAATACACTAACAAGACTAATAACTATTGTGCTGACGTGCTCGGAAACATCAATCAATCAATCATTCAATCAATCAATAAAACACGCAAGAAACACGGGCATTAATTACGTAGAAATACTTTAGTAGTACGAGGTTTTGCGAAGGAAGCGAGTCAAAATAATCTGCATTTTGGTGTAAGGTGCATAGGCCGGACTAGGGATATTTCATGTGAATCGCTTAGACTGAAGGCCGGAACCTGGTCGTCGTCTTGGAAATGCGTGCGCGAAGGGAGACGACTTTTCGGTAAGAAAACTTCTAACCCCAACTACAATCTGAAATATCCCAGTAACCCAGTTACCTTAAATTCACTACGTTTTAAATCAACACTAATCATTTTGCGCATTCCTTATGCGTGACATTTATCCCTATGCTGTAGCTGTTTGTAAAAAATAAAAAAAATAAATAAATAAAAAAATAAATAAAAACACCACTCACCATTCACCAACAGCCGAACTAGGAATAGACGGTGAGGGTCATACGGCATGTCAAATAAATAAGGCCATATTGATGAGAGAGGAGTGGTAAGATGACTATAACATTCGATCAGTTTGATATAAGGAACAACATACTAATTTTTCAGATAATTTGACTGAAACATAAGTTCCAAAAGGTTTGTGGGGTGTTCTTTGGGAAGTAAAATTCAACACGGCAATTTATTATTTAAAGGGTACTTTTAAAACATATAAAAAACAAACGTTTTTCAGTTAAATATCTCAATATGTAGAAAAACATAAGCCAACACTAATTGCAAGCTGGGTGACGGTTTGAAACTGTTTAAAATTTGGTATCCCACACAGACGATTAGTGGAGTAAATCCAGACACATCTGCTTGAAAAGTAGGTTTAGTTTTTACATAATCGTCCAGAGCAGCGGTAACCACAGAACCAACAGCCCGTATAAAGTACATTTAATGCAGAAACGGAATTCGAGACAACACAAGCCTCGAATTACGCGCTGCAATTCGAATCCAGTAAATGCTACTTCAGTGTACCAAAAAACTCGCACCGTGGATATTTTTAACAAATTAAACAGACCGTTTTCAGATCCCCACATTTGTGGTTAGTCCAACCACAGCAATATAACGTTGTGCACGCATCGATGTGTTTTTAATAATGCACAGAGGTTAAATCTCATTAGCCGACCACGTGCAATCTAAAACGACTGAAATAACACGCACACTCACACGTCATCACGGATAATCAAACACATGTCCACTTACACGCATAGACACGCACCTACGAAACGCACCAGCGCACGCACGCACGCACCCATACACATTATACCATTTTTTGGTTTTGAGAGATACCTGCAGCTTACAAAACGTTATTCCCCAAGTAATTTGTAATCCATATCCATACCGTTGCCTAAGTAAAATGGACAATCTTTCGTCACGATGGTATAATGACTGGCGTTCCTTACGAGTAACAACACGTATTCTAAAACTAGTAATTGGTCATTCGTAGAAAATTTATTTTACTGTGAAATTAGGAATAAAATCTGGCGTATTTCACTTTATCTTAATTATAAACGAGTTTTATAGCAAAAATCAGCTGTTTCTCTGAAGAGAATATTTTTTTAAAACAACCCCCGTTTGAATTCTCAATTGTTTTATATTAAGGACTGAACATGTAGCAAGCTATTTAATTTTTTTAACATTGTCTGGCAATAAATGCATCCTTTTGAATCAACGATTTACATTAAACTCACGATTTCCCGAAATCAATACTTAAAAACAAAAATTGTTGAATCCAGCTTCTTCCCGGAACTTAAGGGATGCCTAGCCTCGGGGGGTGCAGAGAGAGGGGGGTGGCGAACTAGTGAACCGCGGTGGAAGCATTCCGGGGGCAACTGGGAAGGGGCATTACCCGTTAGGCGCAACACGCGGGTATTACGTAACAAGTGCAAACGACGCGACGGCGCTGGTTGCTGGTTCTGTGCGGTGGCCTGCAGTTATGCGGAGGAGGGCAGGGCAGGGAGAGGGGCTCGAGGAATTCAAATAAGAGCAGCCGCGCCCGCGGGCGCTTCGAGGGCTGGAAGGAGAGGCTCAATTGGTCAACGTAATGAGAGGCGACTGGCACGCCCTGCTGCGCCTCCTCTGCGCTCCGTCTCCTGCAGCCGGTTCCTCTGGGGGAACACACTGGCTCCAAGTTGAAGGAGTTCTATTCGAATAAATTCTACGTGTTCTTATGACGCTTAAATGGCCATTAACTCAGCTCAAAAATGACGTTTCCCTTACGTTAAAAAGGTATATGATCATTGATTCCTCTCTTAACCATACAAAAGAACTTAAACACTTTCCCTTACTAAAAAATATTTTTGAATACTTTACGTTACTACACTTAGGGAAAAAACCCTTAATTGTTCAAAAAATTGCCATGAGAAAAGAAACAAAAATGTAAACGGAGGCATCTGCGAACATAGTATTGGTCCTTCAGATTATAACACGTTCGAAGCTGCATTACAAAGTTTTAGCGCCACACGGGATAGTAGCGATGTTATGCACTAACAGTGACGAGACGGGCCTTAAAGTCATAATGCCTTAGGAATAAGGCACGTCATTTAACCTTATACAGGTGTCCCACCAACCATGGACCATCCCCATAACTTCTAAACGGTTGAGGATATCGAAAAGCAGTTTTTGCTGAACAATGCAGAATCATGGGGCGAGTAACATGCCATAGAGAAATTGTCTACAATATTTTTTAGTTTTAGAGAAATTTAATCATCTTTGATTTTTTAAAGGAAACTTTATATTTTTCTTACCAGCAATGGATAGATCATGAAAAGAGGAATACAATGATGTATCATAGGTTTGTATTTTGATAGTAATTTTAGTATAAAATTTGACTTATATGATACTACTATATAAATTATACTACTTGTAAATTAACTATCAATCTACATGATTTCGAAGTATTCCTTGGGATTATTCACTCGTTATTGCATGCACAGCCCATGACGTTAAAACAGTGATACAACATTGAGTTTTCCTACGACACATGTCAAGTTATATAATATTTACGTACGAACGACTCCTTTAATTATTGTTAAGGTCAATAAAATCTCAGCTCACGGGATTCCGAAGACAAGTTTTTCGTTAACACACTCCATTTCAACACTCCACACTCCTGCAGCCTACGTCGACTGCAACACATTCCACTTCGATACTGCAAATACGAGCGATCCGTTTTACGAAGCCTCTTTAGAAAGCTGCAGTTTCTTCCAGCAACCTTGTCTAGCACGAAAGAACACTCCATCCAAGCAATCCGCCCGCTAGTCCTCGTGTGGGGAGGGGCGCACCCGCTTTTGCACCGAAACTTCTGCGCAGCCACAGCCGACGCAAGGGCGCGGGCAGGCCGTAGCGAGTGGCTAAGGGAAAGTTATGTCGCGCGGGAAAATTAAAACCGTGTTACCCAGCACTGACTGTCTCTGCACTCAGAGGGAAGCACACTGGCTCGACCTGAGAGAAGTACGAGTACATAAAAAAGTTGATAAATCAAAATGTATGGCATTTGGAGGACGGTGTATTTTTTTACAAAGTAGTGAATTGGTTGAAATGTTAATTTCACAATTCAAGTATTCAAATATTAACAAAAACTTTACGCAAATCATTTTTAATTATCCAGAAATGTTTTAAAGATTTCACTACAACAAGTTTGGCTACAAGTAAAATATTTAAAATGTATTAGTCCAATAAAATTAACCAATTTTATAAATTGATAGAATGATAATTATAATTGCTGGTGCCTCCGCAAAATTAATTATTGATTTTGAGATGTCTAAGACTATCTGTTTAAAAATTATGAATTCAGCGTTCTGACACACGAGAGATTTAAATAAGTGATACAAGTATACAATTCTTTTACGCCGTTAATGACTATTCTTGGAATAGAGTAACATATAAAAAGAAAGAATGGAGAATATCTACGCAAAAAATTCCTACAGATCTTTATAAAATTTTAACATAATTAAATATACGAAACATCACCATTTATTCTCAAAGAAAATTGCTATTTTTTCTTAAAATGTATGAATCACGATGGAGTGAAGCGAAAGTTTTGTAATGTAGTCTCTTAATAAAAGAGAAAAAGTTTAAACAAGTCTAAAACATTCTTCCTAAACTAATGCAAATAAATATTGAAATTAACATGAAAAATGAAGGTTATAACAAAAAAGGCGGTTTTGTTTTTTCTTTACGTTTTTTTTTAAATTTCCTAAAAATGTGTAGAAATACTTGGTTTAAAAATGCTACACGCGGGTTTGAAATATTGCTTCCCACTGTGCAACTTGCACCGAGTAAAATCTGCGTACACTCACACGTGCGACTGACAATGCAGAAAGTTCTGCCACATTAAAAGAACCAAGAATCTTAATAGGCCTTGTTGCCAATGATACTCGAGTTGTTCCGAGGAAATATTAAATGAAAGAGAGAATACTTGCGAAGCGTGGAAGAAATTGAGCGATTATTATTTGTTACTTTCTCATTTTTCTGGTTCAGTGTTATTGAAAAATCTAAGTTGTCAGGTTCTTAAAACATAATTAGACAGAATGTATGTCGTATTCTACGTCAGTTTCAGAAGTTACGAATATACTTTTAGATTCAATGCGTCACTATAATTCCCCTGTCAAAACTGAACCAGTGGGATACATCGAAAAATCCTCATAGTCATTATGTATTCCAAAACCAAACTTCTTATTTATTTTTCAAAACGTAATTATTTTGTTTCAAATCACACATTGACCTACTTTTCATGCATTCAATGCGAATATGAAACTGAAATATCAGTCATTGAAAAAGGATACATTCATGTCAGCCCTCACAAATCTACAGTAAAATGTAAGAGGTTAAAGTATTTATAACATGTAATAATGGTGTCGTGTATTCGTGTTAGGTTTTGGATACATTAATGGATACAAACCAATATACAACTAATACTATGGATTTACAAAGGGTGTATGATGTGTTCCTTACACGATTATTATAACGATTAATAAAATGCGAGATTATGTTTACGAAGATGAAATATACAAAATCCAGGAGTATTTAGTCAGTGATTCAGAACGACTAATATTTAAAAATACAGTAAACATAATATTTTAGGGAATAATATTAATATTTTCAGCCATTCCCACATAGTTTTGTTCCATTAATTATTAATAATACATACTTTGTTTCATTTACAATGTTTATAACAAAACCATCAAGACGTTTTCAAGATAATTAAGAAGTAATGTTTGCTGATTTAGCTTTTCTATTCAACGTCCTCAAAATTACTGCATTAGACGAAAGCAGACATTTTAAAAAAACTTTCACTTGATTTGTCTGACGTAATTATACGAGGAATACAGTAATTAATATTCAGATGGTTTTACGCTATTAACCGTGAAGAAAAACGTCAGTCTCCCCACCATCTCAATGTATTCGCTAGTGGTGTAATAAATGATATTATCATTCGTGTGTTATCATTCCAAAACACAACACTTTTAGCGTACGTAGGACACATACATACACTGGCACTAAGAAGAGAAATGAATCTCTGCAAGCGTTTTAGACAGAAAATTATTCCTTCTCACGTGACGCTGTGCGGAAATCCACGTTCACTACTCAAACGTCCGCGAGAAAAACAAGCGAGCGGTTACAACGATTAGAACTCAGCTGCAGTCGCATTGGCACTCAAACCCTGGCACCTCCCCGCCCTCTGTCCTTCGTAGCACTCTATCATTTGTCTTTCCTGGCCTTTCTAAATTAATTTCTAATCCGAGGTTTCCAATGAATAAGCTGATTCGGAAAACGGAAAGTTTATCGGCTGCAGTTCTTGAACGGTAAGCAATTTTCGCCAAGCAAAAGTCTTATGAAATTGAAATAAATATAGCCGTGTGTTAGAAAAGAGAGGAAATAAATTCTTTCGTAGAAAAACATGAATGTTCAAATTTATTAGATTGATACAAATTTAGAGCGTAAAATTAGGTAAAGGAAGGTTAACTTGCTGCAGTTCGGTTTTTTCAACTGTCGGCGACATTCACTAATCAATAGCGTCATGATAAAGAAATAAATACTGACATATTCGAAAAGTGAAGAAGTAAATTTTTGCGTAGAAAAACATTAATGTTCAAGTTTATATTATTTTTTTGTTACACTGAATCTCCCCTGGATAATATTTTCACTACACTACCGAGACAATGACCATATCAATGTACCCGGAAACATCAACTTCTAATCCTTCAGGTTCTACTAAAGAACATTTTAAAAATACAAACCTTTCACTATTTTCTGGAATTATTAAGAATGAAAATGTCAAGAAAAGTATAGGTTAGGAGTATACCGGTTGTCATTCCATAAATACAAAATACTCGTATTGATCTTCATAGACTAAAATTTCAATATTTCTATACTATATTAAAACGTACTACAAACTTACTCTCATTGACTCAAGTTCTCACGTGCAACTTCTAATATTTACTTCCACACTTTTCTTCTCAAGTACTTAAAACAATAAATGTCTGAAGATACTGGACGTTTAAATAACTCATGTGAAGCTACAAGAGAACATTTTAATCAAAAGAAAAGCGGCACAATCAATGAGGGAAATATGATACTCTGATCATCAAAAACTGCAATGCTTTTACTCTAAAGAACATTAGCTCCACAAAACAACACGGGAAGACTTCTTAGGATTAAACGAAGCAATACGCTCATAAAGGACGACAGATATTACATTATTGAGCGACGGAAGTTACTAGAAGTTTCACCTCGGTCTTCAGGCATCTTAAAATAAAGTGCATCTCGTCTTTAAAAGCCCGTGTTCAGGAAAGGGGAGGAAGGGAGGGGGGGATGAAGGGTAGGACGCAACGAGGGGAGCGAAGCACCGCTAATGGTCTCGCTAAGTGACGCCTGCATCGATTATTTGGATCCATTCATTAGCGAAAACCAGGTATGGAATGCGAAACTTTTTAATTGAAACAAGAAAGGGTAGTTGTATTCAGAATTATACCTGCAGTGTATTTAGAAAAAAATTATTAAACATTCGCGAACTTGGAAACAAACAACTGAACAGTATTAATAGCTTGAGCTAGCAAATAAATTTATGTAATGCTGCACGAAAAAAAACAGCAAATACTTTGGCAGAAAAACTCCCTGGTAATGAAAAAGTGGATAAATCCAGTTGCTAAATTTACAACAACGACAAAAACATCCTAGAACACGTGGTGTACCTTCGCCAATATTCTCTTTCAGTCTCTTCTGTCTCGACGCGAAGGCTAGGCGAAGGCAGACATCTGCGCGCGCGGAGGGACCAAGCAAGACCTGGTGAGGGGCAGGCCGGAGTAGTTGCGGAGGAGGAGGAGGGGCGACTGTTGTTTGGAAAGGGTGAGGAGCTTGCGGCTGCGACGCGGCTCCCGCGAGAGGGCGCCCCGCTAGGAGCGCTAGGTTAGGAGGGCACGGCATGCGTAGGTTCGAGGACGAGGCGAGGCGAGCCGAGGACGAGGCGAGCCGAGGCTGGGTGTGACGAAACGATACGAAGCAGGTGAGCAGGTGAAGCAGAAGTTGCGCTAAGGAAGGGGCTGGGCGTGAGCGACGGAGGAGCGGTCCAGTGCGGAACGGGGCGCAGTGGTTTAGGGGAGTGTGGAGCGCGGCGGCGCATCGTGGTGCGAGTCGGTACGGCGCGTCGCGGCGTGGAACGGGACGTTGTGAAGTGAGGCAGTTTGGAGCGTGGCGCTCCACAGATCGGAACCACGTGGAGCGAGGAGGGATGGATCGGGGGCGGCGAGGCAGGGTGTGGAAGGTAAATATCAGGGCATAGCAAGACGGCAAGGGACCGTGTGTGATTGGGCGTGGGGCAGAGTGGGTGGCGGGGAGAGCGAGTGAGTGGCGAGGCGGGGCGAGGCGGGGCGAGGCGGGGCGAGGCGGGGCGAGGCGGGGCGAGGCGGGGCGAGGCGGGGCGAGGCGGGGCGAGGCGGGGGGAGGCGGGGGGAGGCGGGGGGAGGCGGAGCGAGGCGAGGCGGGGCGAGGCGGGGCGAGGCGGGGCGAGGCGGGGCGAGGCGGGGCGAGGCGGGGCGGGGCGAGGCGGGGCGAGGCGGGGCGAGGCGGGGCGAGGCGGGGCGAGGCGGGGCGAGGCGGGGCGAGGCGGGGCGAGGCGGGGCGAGGCGGGGGGAGGCGGGGGGAGGCGGGGGGAGGCGGAGCGAGGCGAGGCGGGGCGAGGCGGGGCGAGGCGGGGCGAGGCGGGGCGAGGCGGGGCGAGGCGGGGCGAGGCGGGGCGAGGCGGGGCGGGGCGAGGCGGGGCGAGGCGGGGCGAGGCGGGGCGAGGCGGGGCGAGGCGGGGCGAGGCGGGGCGAGGCGGGGCGAGGCGGGGCGAGGCGGGGCGAGGCGCGGTGGGCTTCAGGCTAATGAACCCGCCTCGCGCAAACCGCGGCCCGCCGCGCGGCCGGCTGTGAGCAGTGGCGCGCGTGCGCGGCGCGTGGGGCGGCGCGTGGGCGGCGAGGGGAGAGGCCGACAAGAAGCGAGGGCGCGCGCCAGCGTCTTGGGCAGGGGCCCTAATGAACGGCCCCGCAGTCCGTGTCTTCCCACGGCCCCTGGAGGCCTCCGCCGCCCGGCTCCGCAGGCAGGGCGCAGCGCCTCAACTGGCGGCGCCGGAAGGATAACAATGCGATTCAGGACACCCGAAATATATTTCAGAGCAAATCGTGTTTTCATGCAATTAAAAAGTATATCAAGTAAATTATATAGCAAGTACACAGCTAAAGAGTAGATTAAGATAAATAAATTACATACTTTCAAGAATAACTGACTACTCTTCGCCTACGACAAATTTCCTTTATTTTTGCAGATCATCATCTTATCTGTTTTAAAGTCGCATCAATATCTGAGGTATTAGCATTCACTATTGCATTTGACGGTATGCGAACTAACACGGTGGTGGTTGTGTATATTGATACTTTTTTGGTGTTTCTTGGTAGGGAATGGGACCAATTGATGAGACGTTTTTCAGGTGTGATTCGAAGAGAACACAGTATTTTTCATCAATTGCTCAACCGCATAATATTAATTTGCCATAAATCATATAATTTATACAGAATAAGAAAATAAGCAAAAATAATATAAAATACGAATTTTAAAAAAATAAAGGAGTATCACAATAAAAGTTCATTTGAAATAAAATTAAGTTCACTGTAAGAGTAAAAGCAACATTGCAATATATCGTGGAACTTCGAATTGTCTTCGCAAGAAATGAGAGAACTCTATTGGAAATCTAACAAACAAAATATAGGTACAAGCAAAATTAGGAAATAAGAAATAGCTAACATACCTCAAACTAGCGGTCTGATTAACTACACTTCCACGCACACAAGCTAACCACTAATCTACCGCAGCCCGTTGCAACGGCCAATCTACTTTCTCGCCAGAGCGCTCTCTTCCAGTGTGGGCGCGAATCGCAAGCGGATGTGCATGGCGCCGGCACACGGCCAACCGCCGAGCGCAGTAAATCGCCTTTCGCCAGCACCTAAATCGCTGCTCGACGCAACGCAATGCGCTACAATGGCACCGTACGCTCATTAGCGCTCGCATTCGCTCCACTTATAAATTGCCCGGATGTCACCCGAGGGGTGAATGAGATATATCTTTTAAAGTAAATCATGCATCAGATAAATTAACGATCTGCAGATGTGGTATTCGTGTAAAGGGAACATATAATATAATATACAAAACAATATAAAATATAATATAATAATGGACAGTGTAACAATAACAATAATAACAAATGTATAAAATAAACATATAAAAATAAAATAGTAAAACAAACATATAACTTTGATTGTTTACATTAGAATAACTGAGGGGGACACGACATGCGAAGACAACACAAGCACACACAAATATCCATGGGCGAGGTGGACTTCCAACCACGATTTTTCGACCGGAAGCAACTACGGCCCTACAGCCTTAGATGTAGCTATAACTTGTTCACGCCACGAAACGTCAACTGCTTTTGGAGGATCAACAGGAAGTCGTCCAACAAAATGACGAAGACAAACTACAAGTAATTGGTCTTCGAAATGACATAATAAACAAATGGTGGCAGGTTAGCGTTTATTCCATTAATTTCAAGATGTTATTAATATTTTGAGTTTAAACCACAAAAATTGTTAATAATGGCAAGCGACAACCTATGTTGGGCCTACACTCTTCCGTTTAAAGAAAAATCTAAAAAATTCGCATTACTGTGCGCCGTATGACAGAGCGGCGGGTGGAATCCACACATTACCTTGTAATCACCTACGATTTTATGTGCCCTGCAAGTCCCTCAAGGACGATTTCAATACAATACGAAACAACGATCAAATTTTTAAATCTTTAAAATAATAAAAAGAAGTAGTATTTTTCTAAACAAGACACAGTTGTAAACAAGTAGTATTTTTAAATTAGATGAATTATTGAAAATAGTTTTCACGCCAACTCGCACTCAGTGGAATTAAGTTATTTTTTTTTACTTGGCGCGACAGCCCATGATCGAGCTCAGATCTACCGGCGACGTCCCTGCCTCGCGGCCATGGGCTAAGGGAGTACGCGTGGTTAGTTTGTAGACATCCCCACGCCGTATTCCGATTTTCTCAACATGAAAAATGAATTTTCTCATCGTCACACAGCCACATATACTGGGACATTGCAAGAAAAACGTACACTATGGTCTTGGCTCGCCCCGAAATCGAACCCAGGGCTGCGTAGAGGAAAGCAAGCACGCTGGCCAAGTGCTAGCCGTGAGCACGGAATTAAGCAAGTGCTCGTGCAAAACAAATCCACACAACGAGCGCGCTTGTTGCCTAAAGGAAGCTCGCGAGGCGACCGTGGGGCAGCCAGATGACCACGAGGCAGGAAGGAGCGGCGCGCGCGGCCTCTGCGCCGTAATGCCCAGCGGTTAGCGCGCCGCCGGCGCCGGTCCTTGGCGGAGGGCCGAGCCGGCGCTGCAAACGACGCCGGCGGCGGCGAGTGGACGCAGCGAGGGCGAGCGGACGAATTAACCGCACCGCGGCGCCGCGCCGTCTTCGCCGAGGACACAAAGCACCCGCGAGAGCAAACAACGCGTCCTGGTATGTTGACGCAGCGCGGCGGGGGCGGCGGGGGCGGCGGGGGCGGCGGGGGCGGCGGGGGCGGCGGGGGCGGCGGGGGCGGCGGGGGCGGCGAGAGGGCCAACAGTCATGACAGGAAACGGGAGAAGCTTGGGAGATGATAATGGGGACGTCTACTGTGCAAGTGCCGATTTATAGGGAAAGAGTCGCCAAGATGTAAAGGGGACATGGACGCTCCGAAGAAATACAGAGCCAATGTTGCATGTAATAGGGAAGTGATTCTCCGCCAGATATTCAGGGTGTTTTGCCTACGTTTACCTGTTAAATAAAGTAGTACTTGTATATAAGTATCTTACGGACTACCATGTCCCTGACAAGACGAGGGAAACATACGTTAGATCGCCGCTAAAAATACGCACTCATGCATTAGAATATCATGGGGGACAGTATAGTAACCCTTTGATTTGTATGTCACATTTCTATAATTAACTCATTTGAGAGAAACACTGTCAAACCGGCTTCGATGGGTCATAGCTTTCCAACTCGTGTCACTGCAGTGCCTTTGACTGGGAATCCTAAAGTTCGAATCCCGACGGTAGCAGAGTTTTTCGTTTGCTGGAGAGCTAGAATGAATTCAGCTCATCTGGAGACCAATTCTAGCAGCATGCAGCTCTGATTTGTTGTGGTCCGTAGTTTGTTCGATCAACACCAGGCGAATGCTGGAGCAGAAGTCTAACAAACGGGCCACGGATCGCGCGCGATCTTTCCTTCCTCTTCCTTGTTCTATCCTCATCGTTTACTTACCCCCCCCACACACACATACGTGCACTATACTACCACAAGTCGTGAGACCAGTTGGAAGCTTAGAGCTTCTCCTTGCTGGAGCGGTACCTCACTGGTGGGAAACGTTGGGGAAACTCCAGGAAACGGACGTGGAGTTCTGGGTTTTCTCACCCCACACGGGGAAGATCATATTCACCTCTCGAGGTAAAAACATATACCACACTTACGGGATTAATTAGCTTAGCAGTTGTGAATTAATGATCTTAGCACCCGGAAATACTAACCACTCAAATACTTTTAATTTGCAGCGAGCTGTGTAGGTTCGTCATCCTGGACGTTGGACCACTTGGCTAGTCGCAGAAGAGCACACGGAATTTGGAGTTCGATTGTGTTAGAAGAGAGCTCAGCTTATTTGATAAAGAAATATGTTACCTTCATCAGTCCTAAGTCATTTATTTTCAAAAATTGAAAATTTCACGTGTTTTAAAGTTTGGAATTTCATGTAATTATCGCTAACTAGAACACCAAACTCGTACTTTTAATCAAGAATCGTGGAATACGGTAACAGCCTTGTAGGTTCGTCTCATCAGTAATGGTGCATTGACAAAGACCTACGGTATTTTTCAGAAGAATGTCATTTTAAGCAGAAGTTTAATGAGAAAAAGGTTTAATTAAAATACATTTAATTTCACCGTAAGAATCACAAAGAATTGCTTTTAACAAAACGTTCCTTTGAGATTATTCACAATCCATTTATGTTGAGAGAGACATTCCCTAAGCTTCATCAAACCCTTTGTGCATGTATCCACACGCATTTCTCAGACAGAGAAGAATTCTTTAATTAATTAAACGGCAATAAATGAGTATCTTGTCACTGATTTCTGCTCGAGAATCTTGAAATAAGTGTGCTCCTTTTCGTAATATTAAATAAAAATCTGAATTGCATATTTTGTCACGATCTCGGAAACGAAGCAATTGAAACCCCAACTAACTTTTTTCATTGACAAGAAAAAAGCACTTCGTTGAAATGTTTCAACAATAGCTACTAAGTGTTCATTGAAAATTTCAAAGAAGACAATCACGGCGTTGGTTTACATCGCTCAAATTGGAAAACAGAACAATACAGTCTATGGCACCCGGCATGTTAATTAATTTAGAGCAGTCGTACATTTCATTACAGAGCGTTCACTTTCATTTAAAGTTATGACTCGAAATAATGGACAATTTAGCGCAGTCGCATCAATCAGATAGTCACGTCATCACCAAAGTTTCCAACCTTCATCCGGTCTTCCCTCGGAACAGTCGCTGTGGTCCCTCACCTCCCTTCCTTCTGCTGCGTCATCTTCGTAGCCATTAATTTTTTCTTGCTTGAAACAAAAGTTATTTTAAAGAGTTATATTCTTTGTTTTATTACTTCCCTGTCGCGAGCCGTCGTCAGCCTCTGCGCCCCCGCTGTTCGCCTCCAGCCCCGCTCGCCCGCCCGCCGTGCTTCTTGGATTCAATTAATGGCGATTCGCCCTCGCAGAGTCAAATCAAAGCAGCCACTCGTCTCCGGAGAGGTATTTTCATTGCGCGGAGGGGAGAGGGATGCGAAGAGAGGGGGAGGGGGCAGTGCCGGGGGCGGAGGACCCGCGCAGCGGCAGATGCGGGGGCGGAAGCGGATGCCTGTAGCGCGGGGAGGGCAGCGTAAGATATGGAGATTGTGGGTGAGGATTCAGTGAGCAGAGAAGATGGTGATGAGGAGGAGTAGAAATGATATTGAAGAATGGTGGAATGTAGGTGATGGATGTTTGCAACTGTGGGTAGGACAGAGCTAGATAAGACTTATTTTAGTAGCTAGTTTAAAAAATTAATTTGATTAATAAATTTATAGAAGCTGCAATTATTTATATCTGTATTCGTTCTAATGGGTAATACATTTATAATATTTTCAAGAAAACATATTGTAATTAATATCAATAATCAATAAATTGTAAAATATAATACATTCTAAAACGGCACAATTCCTTCATCTAGGGTTACCATATTTACAATGTGGAAAAAGAGGACACTTTATATAAAACGTATTAATATAATAATTCATTTTTATTTAAAAAATACTTACTACTGACAAAAAAATGCTTCAATTATTGTCATCACTTTCACAATCACACGATAGACCTTCTTCGTTATCAATACTCTTCTTTTTATACCAGAAGTATTTGATGGAAGTGGTGGAGTATCAACATTATCGGTGACTACTCCCAGAGTAATCTTCCAAATGAACCATAACCAATTT
Source organism: Gryllus longicercus (assembly GCA_038098605.1). Classification (NCBI taxonomy): domain Eukaryota; kingdom Metazoa; phylum Arthropoda; class Insecta; order Orthoptera; family Gryllidae; genus Gryllus; species Gryllus longicercus. The sequence continues at coordinate 622,174 of JAZDUA010000721.1, read as the reverse complement.
TGCTACTCTAAATGCCAGGCCTTATGTAAATTGAAGCTATGACGATAGTTCTTTTATTAGATAAAGGATTTCTCAGAAACATCTTGAAATGAATGATGTCACTCCCTTCTGGAGTAAGATTTGTACATTTCTACTTACAGTCACGATCCTTGCGTAATATAACGATGTTTTGAGATAAAATACAATATTTTGCAATAATAATAATAATCAATAGCTGAGAAATATGTTATGCCTATTACTTTCACTCAATATTGAAATATACTCCTCGATAAAAGCATATAAGATACTGACGGATGATTTTTACTCTTGTTAATGTGGACTTACAGAAGGGTCAAAAGTCATTTATTTGATAAATATGACATAAAGACAAATTTTGTTGCAATTTTAGACATGTGTTGTACAAAGTACACTAATACTTTTCTATGTAATAACGAAGAGAAAGCAAAATATTTTCTGTTGTTTTATTCATAAAATCCCGAATACTACACTACGTAATGCTAAAGTTTCCAGTAAAATTTACTTATTGTATAAAAATATGTACAACTGAAGTAAATAAGTGTGTTTTGAACGTCTTGGATAAATAATATAAATTTTTCTTTTACGAATCAGAAAATTAATTTATGGAAATAAACTTAAGTATGTATCTAAGTTAAGTATGTCTTCAAATAAATATACTTCACGTATGGATAATGTCTTGAATTTTACCATGTTTTTCTAAGCATGCTTTTCGCATCAAATGAGAAACCCAGACTGTTTTGAAGTTCGCAATTCAAATGATTCCTAGTAGCAAGGGCTTAACAGTGGTCGAACATTAACAGCAGTTTAGGAAACTTAATGATATTGTACTACAAACTTCAAATGAACTGGACCTTGGTGTACTTTTGTGATGTAATATTATATACTTCAGAGTATACTTCAACGATAATAAATATGAAATAGGATTTGTTGAAAGAGTCAATAAAACACTGTCATACATACATCAGCTTAATACTCATCGGTTCACATCCATCCCATAAAAACACTCTGAGTTCATGTTCAAAGAAAGACAACAGTCCGTATATACTTTCACATGTTTATTCATAAGAGTTTATTAAAATATTTAATTTATTGTCTTGTTATAAGAGAGAACTTTGTTGTTCTTGAGCAGTGAGCAAGTAGCTTTTTGAAAAATCCTTTTCTGTTGTTTTCTTCACGAGCATTTGTGCTGTTTCAGGTCACTAGTGCAACTTCAGGAAATGTAAAGTGAGATTATACTCGTGAGATAAAAAAAATACTGTCATAATATGTACGTACATCAGCGAAATATTTATCGGTTCACATCCACCCTATCAGAAGTTCAACGACTGAGTTCATATTCAAAGCAATACAACGTCTTTATACAAATACATACTAAGGAAATTATCTCACTTCCATGAACGAAGAGAAGAGATGAAGAGGACGTGACAGATTTCATCCTTATAAGGGATAGGGTATCATCGAGTTGGAATATATATAGACGAAACGAAGCTGACCATCTTGCAGTAAGAGAGGAGTCAGCGATGCACTCCTACTTCTCTTCGGGACTCCGAAGATATGTAATGATATTTTGTGTAATTTGGGTAAGTTTCGTTGCAAATGTATAAATACTTTTAGTGAAACCAGAAAAACGCATGTTATTCTTTGAGACAAAAATCGTACGTGGTATTCTACAAGATATGCCTAGGATGGTTGAGAAACTTTTACCGTACCTACTACACCGACGAGTAAATATTACTCCTGATATTGGAGTTTTCGAAGTTCGATCTTTAGATTTGACGATTTGAGTATTTCATTTATAAATAATAATACAAAAGGATTGGTTGTAAAAGATAAATACTGTTACAGAAATATTAGCGGGATATGAAATACGAAAAGCTAAATTAATAACTTAAAGTGATTGAAGCATAACCAAACGAGTGGGCTCTATTATTTAAAAATATTGAGCATTTTTAAACATTGCATAAAAAGCCATCATAATTGAAAAAAATAATTAATGATAAAGGGTTTTTTTTCATTCTTTAAAATATAGAATTACATGAAAAAGTAATTGGGGAACCACATAGGGCTATAATCAAGCACTTATGTCGCGATTAATCCATTAATCCTCTACAGGCAATCCAAAAAGAGATGTGGCAGAGTTATTATTGTCAATAGGCCAAAACTGCGCAAATAATGAACGCGGATGAGATTTGTTAACAGAAGCAATCACTGAGGTGTATAACTTGGTTGGTACCAAATCCATTATTTATGATATCGGCCATAAATAGTTGAATTTTTTATAAGATCACCGTCTTATGATCACATAAATAATACATAACATTTCCTTGAATGGAAGTACTCATTCAAAATATTTACCTACAACCCATTTGATTTATTTGTTTTTAACGGATGATGGACTGTTACAGTGTATACACCAAGAGGCCGATAAACAGAAAACAAACAATTGTGTCTGTTTTTTTTGTGTTTTCAATTAGGCTTTCAATACATTTTAGACTTTGCTAGTAACAGTGGTTACTTTTACGCAATAGGCAACATGACAAAACTTTAATTTTTAACACTTGTGCTAAAAGGGAGATGATGCTGAAATGTTCTGATTAACCTGAGAATGTAACACAGAAAACAAAATAGTTTCGTCTGCACGTATTAGCCATTACAGAACTTATATAACATAGTTTATAATTAAGTTATTTGTTTACTGAAATGAAAACAAAATTAAATTAGTAAGATTGTCTCTATAATTGAGTACAACACGCGTGACAAAAATTCTTAGATTTTTCTCGTAGGATTGCGTCAATCATTCAATCGGCCTCGGTTCGAAACCTTTTCCATACTCAAAATACAATGCCACCTTCTCCTTTCACCTTTCGAAGTAACTATTTCGAAATACAATCATCTTACAAGAAAAACTCTATAAAAAGGAATGTTTCGTGGAATACGAATGCACTATCTTTCGTTCCAACACATTTGTTTTATTTTCGTTAACGGACGGTGGATGTCCTTAACGGACGTGTCTTTAACGGACGGCGGTTAAAATCCTTAATGGACGCCGGCCGTTGTGTGAACCGTCCACCGTCTGTTCTAAACGATCGCAATCGATGTGTTGAATCCAAAAATAACCGCACGAGTTCTTGTATTGCAAGTAAAGCTCATTAAAGGTGTGCGTTAACAGACTACGTATGCCCTGCGTGTGGCAGGCTCGCGCTCGCGGCAGCGGGGGCGGGGGCGAGTGCATCGGGGGCGGCGTGCAGCTGCACGTGGTGGCGGCGACGCAGCGCAACGCCTCGGGCGCCTGGAGCGTGACGACGTCGGCCTCCAGCGACGTCGCGGCGCGCGTCCGCCCCCGCCTGCACCTCGAGGCGACGCTGGGCGTGGGCGCCTGCCCGCGCGGCCTCGTCACGCTCTCCGCGCACGCCGCCGTCGCCGCCGCCGCGCCCGCGGGCTACGAGCGCCTGCGCATCCCGGGCGTCGACAGGTGACGTCAGCGCTAGGAGGCGGCTTGGCAGCTCTTCACCCCGTTGGCGGAAAGTGTATTATGCCAGCTTATCGGGCGCTGTCCTGGTGTTATTAACCACAATGATCTATAAGACGGTCCTACGCACCCAGCTAGCATCCAGCCCGCCTCCTAATCCCAAACCATCCCATCCTGCCCCAATCCCACCTAGCCCCAGCTCGCCTTATCCCGACCCAGCCTGCTGTAGTAGGCGCTAGATCGTCCCTTACCGCTCCAACCCGTCCCATCCTGCCCCAGCCAGCCCAAGCCCGCTTTTCAGGGATTTCGAATAATGTGCCAGGTTTATTTAAAATCACATTGGAACTATCTCATATTCCCTAGTCCAGTCCTATATACTTAAATACGAAATTCACTGATTACTGCTCTATGACACAAAACTATCTGCAATATTGAATTATCATTGATAATTGTGTTACCGTAACCCAAATAGCATTTCATAAACATTTCATAGAATTGCACGTCCAAATTCTCTCTTCTTTTCTTCCTAAAAAAATTCAGCCTAATATATATTTCTTTCAAGCCAGATAGATTAATGTGCGTTTCAGATTCTGTCTTTTTCATTCCTGAAAACAAACTTGCCAGTTTCGTATTGGCAGAGATAATGGTTACTGCATACATATCTGCATTTTATTTAGTTATTGTAAAGAAGAATACGAATAATGTTGTATTTTTGGCATGTTAATGAAATGCAGTTCATCCAGTCCACTAACACAAAAAATCACACGTTTCTGTCACTAATTGAATTTCCTCTGGGAAAACTGATTTTTACAATTAATGTTGAGTACAAACATAAAAGTATTAATATAAAGTTTAATATTGGATACATGTATTGATGTATCACTTGCTTGACACACTGAAGATAATAAATGCATGCTCTAAAATTTGAGTTCACTATTGAAATATGTTACCATTTTAATTTAACGCAGTTCCCACATCGGCTGTAAAAAGTTCTTGGAATTCACAGCTCTAAATACGTCAAAAGTTGTTTTTTTATACTTTCTTAACATGTTTTTCAATAGTAATCTGTTTTCAACAGACAAAGCAAGGAAAATACTATCACTTTCTTCACTGAAATTATCACAGCATTTTATTGCGTCACGACATAAAAAACTGACATTACGCAAGTCTTATCAGTACCACAACACACAAGAACAGGACAATATTTCTTCACAGTCTGATTGCGTACGATGGTAGTCATTTATTTTTTTTAGTCAAACAGAGTTCGTTATTAAGGAATTGAAGAATTCTAGCCTTTGGGTATTTTCTTTCTTTTCCAAACATTTCAAACTTTTCCAAACTTATGCAAGGTAGAAAGACAAGAATTACACATTACATCAGTAGAAAAATATTTGAGTAACGGTCATCCGCTTCCCGGAAAGAGAATATGCGCAACGCTGTAAATGTACAATATTTTCAGGAGAAATACTTGCAATACATTCATATGCCGGGACGTCAAAAGACAATTTCACAAAAGGAATTCGAGTGTTAAATAACAGATAAAACCGAAAATAACGATCTGTAGAAGTTTCAAAAGGTTCTTAAATAGTCAAATTAGAAAGAATAGACATTAATATTTTTCTATCAAATGACTCAATGTGCAATTATCAAAAGCAGCTCTTACACCAACCACATTAATTGGAGTCAAACTACATTTTTCCACTTAGAGATACACCTATTTTCATTTCCTTTGCATCCAGTTTACAAGAGCACTTCGATATACTTATAATGTTCATGTTTAAGCTATAAAAAAAACCTAAAACATCATTCCATCTTGACTTAGAATAGCTATTTCAGGCAGTTGAAGATTTTAGAACGTAGTTTAACAGCGCCACACTAGGGTCTTAATATTTGAAGCATCTACGGCACGTAGAGGACTCTAAAATTATACTTTTTTGCCAATAAATGATTTTGAAATTTCATAAGCCAAAACAACAGTTGTGACATTTCCGTCTGTTATTCAACTAATTTGCTGTTTGCCAGATAAACGAATTCTCTTTGACTGGGTCAAAACCGGTCTTGCTGAAAACTAGCGCATACGAAATTGCCAACCAATCGGGTATTTTGAAACTTCTGTTACTTTGACCAATGGAATTTCCCACAAGTTCATTGGCAAAAAGTGATAATTTTAGAGTTACATCCTTGGGCCTATAAGTTTGTAACATCGAGACTCTTGCATAAATTAGAAGCTAATTTTACCGTATTTATAATGTAGATGGTACCCACGAGAGAGGCAAAGAAAGAGTGAGAGTGAGAGAGAGAGAGCGCGAGAGCGCGAGAGCAAGAGCGAGAGAGCGAGAGAGCAAGAGCGAGTGAGCGAGAGAGCGAGAGCGAGAGAGCGAGAGCGAGAGAGCGAGAGCGAGAGAACGAAAGCGAGAGAGCGAGAGCGAGAGAGCGAGAGCGAGAGAGCGAGAGCGAGAGAGCGAGAGCGAGAGCGAGAGAGCGAGAGCGAGAGAGCAAGAGCGAGAGAGCGAGAGCGCGAGCGCGAGAGAGCGAGAGCGAGAGAGCGAGAGCGAGAGCGAGAGAGCGAGAGCGAGAGCGAGAGAGCGAGAGAGCGCGAGAGCGAGAGCGAGAGAGCGCGAGAGCGAGAGAGCGAGAGAGCGAGAGCGTGAGAGAACGAAAGCGAGAGCGAGAGAACGAAAGCGAGAGAGCGAGAGCGAGAGAGCGAGAGCGAGAGAGCGAGAGCGAGAGGGAGAGCGAGAGCGAAGACGGCGAGTGCTTTGTCCGCAGCCTGTACCGCCTGCAGGCGAAGGCGCTGCCGTGGCCGCAAGCGAAGGAGGCGTGCGAGGCGGAGGGCGCGCACCTCATCGTGGTCAACTCGGAGGCCGAAGCGCAGGTGGTGCGCGAGTTGTTCGGGCGCGCGTCGCAGTTCGAGGGCGCCATCAACGCGTACTGGCTGGCGGTGGGGCTGCGCAGGAGCGGCGACCGCAACGAGACGGTGCTGGGCGCGGCGCTGGAGGCGTCCGGCTACGCCCGGTGGGCGCCGCTCGACGGCCAGTGGACTCCTGGCCCGGGCAAGGACTGCGGCATCATGGACCGGCGAATGCTCTTTGCCTACGAACTGTGCTCGCACAAGAGAGCCTTCATTTGCGAGTTCGAAGCGGACAAAGCGCTGTACTAAAGCAGGGCCTTCACAGCATTTCTTTAGGTAGTTGCTATGCATTGGAAATGATATATCCAATCGGACAGGGAAAGAGAAAAGTGAAATTCACCAAATCAAAAGACGTCGGAAAATTCGCAAAACTTTATTCACAAAGATGCTGAAAAGCAATTAATAAATGCACTGAATAAAATTATTACGAGAGAGGCATGATTTCAATCCTCGTTTGAATTTTTGCTAATTGTACAAAATGCACGTTTTACAGGTAATAAATGCATTTTGAGGCTATATTTGCATCCAAACTATTTCGTTAATTCTTCTGAATATTATTATGAATAATAAAGAAGTGTCTTTCCATAGTCAATCAAAAATGATTTCTCTTTATTGAACCCAAAACCTACTGCTACCAATGTTGTGAATCTCTATATAATGCTATATGTAGAGTGATTGAATGATTATATACTTAAACAATTACAGTTATTTCATTATTCCTTTTTTTCTTGGTATCCAAAAAACCTGTAAATGTAATAGACCCATTGAAAACCACCATTACATTTGTCATTCTGTTTGAACAAGTTTAAAATTTTGGAATTAAAAAAGGAACTTCGATTTCTTCAAAAAACTAATCGCTACAATTCAACATCGAATCCACAACACATGGTCTATTCCTAGTTGCTACTATCATGACGCTAAAGGGAAGACCAAAGCATCGAACCATTTCATGGACATTTGTATTATCCCTTATATAATACTCACTCTCCATCTTGTTCCATTGAGTAAACCGAAAGACTTTGGAAGTTTGTACAGAAAATGTCATCCATGAAGAGATTTTACACGAACTCGTTACTGAGCGACAAAGAATTTGATGGATAGCGTTACAACACGGAACATATGTTGAACGTATTTGGAATTCCACAAAAGAAGTAGATGTTGACATTGGATGATTTACAATATTTAAATTGTTAGTCTACACTGTGAACTACGTGTGGATAATCAATATTATATTGTCAACGAAAGTGGAAAGATTAGAAGGGAGTCCTCCATATTACTGAAGTTGATGTGCCCCCTTATTGGAGAAGCATATTTACGATCTTCTCCAATAACTAATTATAATTAAACAACTACAAAATGTTCATACTCTTTACATTTTAATAACTTTCATGGTTTGTTATTTACTGTAAATTATTGAATACAAAATACATGAATATCGTAGAAATCTTAATAGGTTTTGCGTGAAAAACCCAATACACACTGACGTCTTGTCTTTCTGATGACTCACATTTCGACCACATGCAGGCCACTTGATGTGACTGACCCGTTCGAGGTTAAACTTCCAAGTTCACATCCTTGCTAGTTCATGATTAAGTAATTACAAAATAAGAGACGATAAGTTAGGACGAAGAATATCCTTATTATAAGAAAAAACAGACACTATATTTTTGGTAAATGCATGGATTATATGTAACAAATGTAATAAATGTTTCCTGCAATATATGCAAATTGTAATAAAATGTTTCAATCAGCAAAAACGTATCTTAAATATATAAAATTTCAATTTATTGACTATAACTGAGATTAATATAAGCAGTTCATCAATGAGTTTACTCTGTTGACCGTCATACCTTTAGAACATAACAAAAGTAAGATTATAATGCACAAAAGAGTATTTTTCGGGTTGAAATATTCTTCATTATATTATCTTCAGTGAACTATCTTCAGAGCCTATTACAATATTTATTTATCATCTATAAACTATAATTCTTAAAACGAACTCAAGACTTCCTAGTAATTCACAGACTCGCATCGTATAGATCGCCCTCATTTGAAACCTCCTTTGCGTGGAAACCTCCCTTGCCGCCTTCTCCGCCCCGTCGCCCGTCTTCCTCCGCCGCACCCACAGACCCCGGCGCTGCCCACGCAGAAGTTGGCGACCGTGGTGATTGAAACGGCTGCTTAAGTCCCTTTGAGGGAGCGCCGAGGGTGCATAAGCGTGCCCTCAATGGAGTTTGCAATTCCACCACGAAATGAAAATTCCTTTCCCTTATATTTTTCTTGGACTCAACGATGCTTTCTGCAGAAGAATTTTAAGATTATTCATGAGATATAAGAAAGTTATTAAACGATGATGGACATTTTGATATTTAACAGTTCGAGAAACTCCAAAGAAACGTTTAAAATAATTGAAGAAATCAACTGAATAGAATACGGAATTACTTTAAACGAAATGTGTAGTTTAAGGGCGTTTTAAAATAGTAATTACTGAAAATAAATGAAACTACTACTAATAATAATTAGTTTAAATTATGTTTTCATAAGCTACTGAGCTTTCTATCAATCAATGTAACAATAAATAAATACCACAATTGAAAATAATAGGTATTTTTCTATCAAGTGGCTAAAGAAACAATTACGAGCAAGTTAGATAATCTACTATTCATGTGATAGGTAGAGCGTTTAATTACTATCTAGTAAATAATCATCTTTTGGCCACATTTACATTTTGCCATCGCATTTTTAAGATTTTGACATATTTTCTAACTGTACTTCTAAATGTGTAAAAGTATTATATGCTTTCTTAATACCATTATAACATTTCACGTCATAACGAGCCATTGTGTCTACCCCGAGACTCTATGTAAACAACGATCTATGTATAAAACGATCGGTTGTGATAAAATATTCTTAGTAGAAACGGAACGTAAGAATTTAGGAGGAAACACAAAACCGGAAAGCAGATTTGGCCGTAACCTACAGCCAGCGAGCTCCAATAAAATAACAAGTCCACCCGAACCAAACTCGCGGAAACACTGCCCGGTTCGCCGACTCGCAAACAACGGCGGCCAGCGCTCAACTACATCGCGAAAGTTCCCTCAGGGGGCGGGAATCTCGGTTTTAAAGCGAACGCATAAAGCGCAACTGGGACGCGGCCACACACTCGCGCCGCGACGTGCGCTGCAAGTCGCAGTTCCGGCGCCGGAGCGCGCTGGGCGGGGCGGTGGGGGCGGGATGAATCACGGGCAGAGGGGGAGGGGGCGGGAGGAGAGGGGCCGGGAAGAGCGGGGCAGGAAGCAACCGCGGGGGAGTGTAGGCGGGCGAGTGGGACGAGGAGGAGGGGCGGGGAAGGGTAGGAGGAGGATGTGTACGGAGCCGGAGAGAAAGGCGGGGAAGAGCGTTTCGAGGATTAGTGGAATCGGGAAGTGGGGCGAACAAGAGCCACGCGGGAAAGGGCGGAACGGTAGAATGTGAGGTGGGGATGAGCGATAAGGGAATGACTAACAGGACAGGCAGATGAGGAGAAAATGGTAGAGGAGGTCTGAGCAAATGTGGGACAAAGCTGAATGAGATGCGGGGGCGAAGGGATGACACCGAGTAGGGAATGCGGAAGACAGGGAGAGAGAGAGAGAGAGAGAGAGAGAGAGAGAGAGAGAGAGAGAGAGAGGGGGGGGGGAGCGAGAGACAGACCGACAGACAGAGTGAGAGGGTAAACTGGGCGGAGCAGAGGAGGATGGGCTCGGGGGCGGGACGAATACGAGGCGGGACGGGGCAGAACGGAGAGAAGCGGGCTCCGGGACTGAACGAGCAGAGGACGAGAAGGGGCAGCGCGGAACGCATCCTGGCGGCGGCATCTGTGGGGGTGGGGGTGGGGGTGGGGAGGAAGCAAAAGAAACTTAGAGATATTGAAGCGGTCAACGAGCGCCCTGGGAGTCCGAAGTTCCCGCGGCTGCCGTCCGCGTCCCGCGGCGCTAGTGGGGCGTATTGGATTCGGCGAGCGCGCGATTCCGGGGCCGCCACTTCGCCCGAGGCGGCGGTGGAGCTGCGGCGCAGCCACCGCTGTTGCTTCGTCTCTCTCCTCCAGGAGTCATTTGATCCGCGGTTGGCTTCTTGGAAGACGTACGCGTTTGTTTATTTACAGTAGAATAGTAGAAAGATATATTTGAAGAGATATAAATGAATTTTGCTTCGAAAATAATAGCATATAAACATACATCTTTTCTTCCTATTTATTGTGTTGTCAATACTAACTGAAATTTTCGAAAACGTGCTAGGTATACTAATGAAATACATTGTATGAAAGGCAAAAACTTTTCAAAAGAATCTACCAATGTACACCTAATATTACAAGCAGCAGACTTCTTTTAGATATTTGGAAACCATAATTATGTGATTTTAACAAGGTATTCACATACTCGTGAAGCAGTATCAGGGTCTAGACATAATGTGCGGTTATTCGGAAAATATCGTTTTGTGATACGTTTATATTTGCGATTTTTTGTAGGACGTTCAATATTATAGAGGGATTAATTGACAAGAATGATTTTCCTAAGTGACGTAAAGTTACGACACGAGGCCCGAGGTTCCCTTGCGTCGTATCACCGGACGAGAGGGGCGGGGCGGGACGGGGAGGAAAGGGAAGGGAAGGGAAGAGCAAGGTCGCAATGACGGGGGGAAAAGGCACCAGATTGGGCGGGAGGGATCGAGACGAACCGGGAGAGACAAGAGGTCCGGGTAGGAATGGATGGAACGGAACGTGACGCGACGAGACGCGAAGTGACGTGATGTGACGTGATGCGATGGGATGAAATGGGATGGAATTGTCGGGATAGGACGGGACAGAACGGGACGGGATGCGGCGGTATGGGACTGTCGGGACGGGGCGGGACGGAATAGAACGGGAGAGAAGGGAACGGTGCGGAAGGGAGAGGAAGGGGCAGAGTGGAGGCGGAAGGCCGTCGCCAGTGCTGCGAGAGCGGCGTAAGGGACTTGGCGCGGGGCGAGGCTACAGCGCGGGCCCGAGAGAGAGAGAGAGAGAGAGAGAGAGAGAGAGAGAGAGAGAGAGAGAGAGAGAGAGAGAGAGAGAGAGGGAGGCGGCGGAGGAGGAAAAGATTATTGCGCTGGATCGCAGAGCGGTGGCGGTGGCGGCGCCGGGTCCCGACCTCTCTCCTCCGCGGCGCCGCGCCGTCCGTTCTGCTTATTTTTTTCCTTTGGTGACAGCCCTCCCGGGGCTTTTTACGTCTCCTAAGCGTTGCGCTGCGGTCGCTTTATTCTCCCATGGGTTTGTATCTTCTGAAAAGAACGTGTGGGTTTCTCCCCTTCAAGGCGTGAAAAAATTGTACTCAATAAATATTAATGGAAGACCGGAATTACTTCTGCCGTTATTTGCGTTTTCTGTGTCCTCATTAGACGGTAGTGAGTTTTGCATTCCAATAATTGGAAATGACTATCATTACAGTTTCCATTCTTATTACATTTCAGTAAATTACAAGAAATTGACGTATATGCAATGTAATTAGTTTGCGGTGCTGATAAAATTGATAAAATAAACAAATATAAATTTACAGTTGTGTCTTTTTTAACTGTTTATCTAAAATACAAGATCCATTGCATATTTACAAGCCAAAGACAATATAAAATTAAAATAAAGCTTTATTCATTAATAGAAAGGAGATTTACTTCTGAGATATGATAAGAAGATATATTATACTGAGGATTTTTGCATTACAGTGAAAGAGCAATCAAGTTAAACTTCGTTGTTGTACCAACTACAGTTGGCATATTCAACTCCGAATAACGTTGCACCGCCAGACGACTACGGATGTAGAAGTTTGTAGTTCACATTTTTCAATTGCTCATCGTCTTCGTTAACATTAGCATGAAGCACAAAATACAGCACTTACTATTCATTCAGTGATTTGTAATTTTAACGCAGTATCAGGTTATTCTTTTGTGAAGCTATTGAATGATTTCGTAATTGAAAACCATGCGTCACAAAAAGTGGTGTAACATGTAAGCTTTCAACAGCGCAGCCAATGAGCATTCGCGGACTGCTTGCCGCGACGTTAGTTTGCGGATAATATAAAAACGGGTAAAATGGAAACTTCAAATATTATCGAATTGTACTATTAAAGTGAAAATTCATCACAATTATTTAAAATACGAGTATTTGAGCCAAAAAACAAAATGTATTAATTGCACAGTTCATTTCAAAGAAAACTGAAGCATATTATTAGTCTGTTATATAATTTCTGAACCTACATCAAATATATATCGAATGAAATAACAGTAAATACATTTCAATACTTGTTATTGGGAAATGGTGATTTAATATACACATTATCATGAAGTATGTTTATCATCATGTGCAGAGATACTGATAGAAATACTGTTGCAACGTATTGTACTGAGAGAGATGGCTCAGAGTATCAAGTGATGCCGCCAGTCCCTCTGGCAGGGAGGTCCTAGTTTCGAATCCTGATAGCGGCAGGATTTTTGGCACTAGCCGAGGGAAGGTCGGCGCCGAGTCTCGCCATACGGCGGGGGAAAGATCACCGCCCCCTCACGAGCAAAACATGCACTACACTTACGGGACTGTGACCCTGTTAGATCACGTGTCCGGAATCGCTAAACAATCAACCAATCCAGCGTATTATCGGGCCTTAAGAAGGTTCTTTAATCGCACGAAAATAAATATAATGATCACATTAGACATTTTAAATCCTAAATTAAAATTGCTACGCAGTCGAATTTCTGACTTTTAGAGAGCAGATACGATGCTGCTGCTGCTGATGATATTGATGACAAAAGCATGGAAAGCCGCTCATGTAAGCCATAAACGTGCGGGCCGTGTGGGGTGGGGTGGGGTGGCTCACCTGGTCGCCGCTGGGGCTCGGGGTGGTCCAGTTGGCGAGCCCCGCGCCGAAGCTGTGCGGCCGCCGCTTGTTGACGAAGTCGACCGGGAGGCTGTACTCGTCGCACAGCGAAATCTGCCAACAGGGAACAGACGGTCAAGCCTAAAACGCTTCCCAGACAGATTTCACGAAACACTTTCACTACTGAAATACGCGTTGCTTCGACAAAAAAATTGAGAATTTTTCACCTTTAGATGGACGGTGGGCCTACATATAGTCACTCCAAGAAATAGTTGACGTTATGAGAGGTTGCAATGGGATAGGCTAAATGGAAAAGAGAGTTGTCATATGAAAAATTGGCAAATCCTTGTGCTCCGTCTGTGATGGGCATCAATGTTAATCAATTTACACCTTTTGTGTGTTTTTGGCATAATTTACTAGTTATTATACGACTGAAACTTGGCAATAGCATATTCATAACAGAAACTTTTGAATACTATTTTATTCCCCTTAAATTATAAGTAAATTCATTATTTTTAATATTATCTATCCATAATGAGAAATGAGTATTCTGAATGCTCCTGCAATAAATAAGTACTTAAGTTAACAAACACATACATTTTTTTTAATAACTTGATAAGTCAACTTACACTTACCATACATTCAGATTTGTAAAATTAATATTTTCGAAAATGCATTATCATCAAGTATCCATTTCCTGTTTCGTAAATTACTAAATTTAGTTAGTTCTCTCAACCAATATACGATTTCATGAGCATATTATTAAATACGCAAATAGTAATTCAATTGATATTATTTGCAATATATTATTTAGTATTCAACACATTCACGAAAGTGAAACTTTTGATCCATTTTTCCCATTTTCTTCTCAATTTCTTTCAATTTACCTTTGTCTTATTTGACAACGTGTACTTCAGACCACTGAATGCATAATTTGTTAAATTTAATTTCAGTCATTTTGATTATGAACTTCAAAATTGCATTCCGGGGAAACTCTTATAGAAACAAGCTTGAAAGTTAGAATTTTGTGAATAATTTTGATTTAAAAAGTTTAATGACATTGAATTTGATTAAAAAACAAGCTTTCACAATTATGAGACTTTTGACTAAAATGTAACTAATGATTTAACGAGGCTGGGGAGATTGTATTAAAATATTATGGGAAATGAAATAATATTTGTGTAGATAAATAATTAGTTAATCCACAGTGATGAAAATATTGGCATATTTTTAGTTTTAAAAATAATGAATTTTAAATGTTATTTCATAAACTCGGATATTAGAAATTATTAAGAAGGTTCACTTAATAATTATATCAGAGAAAGTGTAATATAGCACGTTGTAAATCAGTACTCACTGATTTAAATTTTGTTGACAAAATTAACTTCATTATAAAATGTAATAGTTAAGTGAATATTGCATGATATTTAGTATGATAGTGATCAAGCAGGTTATAGTAGAGTAGTCATTTATTATACAATATAAATTCTTGTATATTTTGTAGATATATCATCTTGTATGCTTCATATAAGCAGGGACGTCATACCGCGCCTGCACGAGCTGCTCGCAGCAGGCACGTCCTACCCGCCTGGGGGGCCCGGCGCGCCCACAGGCACGGCCAACTTCCCCTGACGCCGCTCCAGCCATTTCCCCATCCAGAAAGAGGTGTACATATGCAAGCTGTAGCGGCGCGAAGCGGCCAATAAGGGATCCATACGAAAATGTGTTTGCCAGATTTTTTTCTATAACGTAACCGAGAATTATATTATGTTTATATTCTTCATCACTTATTACTATATCTTGTTTGTTTTCTTACTAAACATCTTACATAAACATCCATTACATATACTGTGGCGTCACCGATTAATTAAATATAATTTTATTATGGCATCCCCAATAACCAATAATTCCTACAGCTGGAAATAGCTCGCGCCGCGGCACAGAAGTGGGTCGAAAGGCACGGCCCTCGCAGCGGAGGGTTCTTTCGTCACGCCGCCGGCCTCACCCGACCGCGCGCCGGCCTTTCTTCCAGAAGGCAACTGGTTTATTGCACTCATAAATAGCCATTCTAGTTTTCGGAGCCGTTCGCCGGCCCTCTCCTGGGACAGAACGCGCCCCCGCGACCTTTCTCCAGCCGCGCGACCGGGGGGTGCAAACCCCAAAGAAAGGATTGGCCGGGTGTCAATTAAAGACGACGACGCATTTACGACACGTCGTAAGCGAGAACCTTTCTCGGTCCCTCCTCGAACAATGCTAACTCCCCACATTCGTTCTGGCACGCGTCTGGGCACGCGACGGGCACCGGAAGCCTCGCGGGAGCTGTTTCTCTCTAAATACAGTAGACAGTCAATTAGCCCATGACGGTCCGGGAATCCGGGAATCGGGAATCCGTGAAATGCGCCTTTACGCGCGCACGTGTCCAGGACAGCTGCGTTCAGCTTCTGGAACAACTGACAAAGGGAAGCGAGCGAGAGAGCGAAACCAGCGACAGACAGACAACATTTACGGAAAATTACAGAAAAATCGACACGAGATTGGTTAATCAGAATTCCGCGACGCAGCCACCTTCGGCCAATGGGAAGCTTCGCCATGAGGGAAGGGAGAAATTTGGTGTCAGGAACATTTTGGGAAGGGGAAACGTAGCTCTATTATAAACGCGATGCACAGTGGGAAGAGACACTTGTTAAAATTTCTTCAGGCTAGACTTGTCAAATTTATTCGAGACACTAACTTTGTAAAATTTCTTCGGGCACTTGTAAAATTTCTTCGGAGACTTCACCTTGTAAGATTTCTTCGAGAGAGACTTGTAAATTTTTGTTACTACGGGAGAGTTCCAAGATACTTCTTGGTAGCTAAATGTGCCTAATTATTCAGTCATTCACGATCGGGACGCGAGCTTGGGAAAAGACTTTCCCAGAGCCGAATCAGTCAGGACGCGACTCGTAAATTGTTGCGGAGAAAACTCGGGCGGGAAACTACCGGATCCCGCGCCGTTTTCGCTTCGGCCCGCCAGCCTTGCCGCCTCTCGTCCCGGGCTAAGTGACAGCCCTTTTCGCAACGTCAACGCCCGAGGCCACTCGCCCCCTCTGAGCCTGCTGGAGCTGACAACCTGGAATCGCCGCTACCTGAGCGAGAGAAGACGCGCCGCAGAAGATCAGCAACCCGGAGCCGTCGCCGCCTCTGCTTTGAGGCTGCCGCCTCGGCCCGCCCATGAAGACCAGCAGCCATTGGTGATAACTATGAGACGTTGCCGTCTCACTGAACAATTATAACAGCGAAAAACTGCAAGTGGCCGCGCTCAGGCCCAGCAGAATTAACCACTTGTAATTAATTCATAGAGTAGTTTTAGTAAAAGAACTTGCGTCGCCCATTGCGACATTGTAATTTCCCTGGTAGCTTTTGGTGCCAGGAATAAACAGTTGTTTGTCACAAATGACTCAATTGCTCATTCTTGACCTCCCAACTCTTCCATTCAGTTACATTTCAGGAGCTGAACCTGGCGCCCTCCCCCGTGCACATTAGGTTAGTTTACAATACATCTATCATAAATGATAGGAATATGTTTGAATGTCGAATTAATTTGTTTCCATTCGTTTTTGTTGTGTTATTAAATGCTTCAGTTATTTATTGTATTTAGCAATAATGTGTAATAAATTAATAAGTCTCTATAAGTTAACAATTCTTTCGTGCGGAGGGACAGTGCTTTTAACACACAATAATACTTGTTTGTTAAATCTCCTTATCTGAATGTAGAAAGTTAAAATGCTTTTATGTCACTCTTAAGTAAACAGGATTACAAAATTAAGATTCTCTTGATTCAATTTTTTTAAATTAACTGTGAATTAAGAATTTGAAATTGGACTGATGTGTTATTTCATTTTAATGAATTATTTCTTTTCTTTAAAGAGAAAATGGAAATTAATATATCTAAATTTGTGGCAATATCGGTCAGGTACCTTCTCCGAAAGACTGTCTTGGACCAGGTATCCGGTGATGTATCGCCACTCCGTGAGGTATTTGTACAACCGTGACTTTTAAATCTCGCGCCAATTTCTCTGAACGCAGTGTCCGCGAGCTCTAGTAAGCTTGTTACACTGCCGGCATCCTTGACATGCCTGATATAAAAATAATTTATATACGAGAAGAAGGTTGATTTATCGCACGAGCAACCAAACCATATTATTAACCATTACAAAGTGCTTTTAAGCTTCTGAAATAATAAAGATAAAATTATGTGCCTTAATTGTCCCACACGTACAACAAGTATTCTGACAACACATGCTCTCCACCAATAAACAAAAACTGGTGAAACTACACTTATTATTTATATGAAACTGACACGTGTATAATCACAGCAAAGCACAACGAAGATTTCGAAATGACGATGTCAAAGACGCTTCGCGGAATTGAATCCGCGTCTCCGATAAACAGGGGTCAGCAACCTGAGCGCTTGCGATTGCACGCAGCTTCCGGCAACTCCCCTCCGCACGCGAGAGGCGCCTGCCTCTGATGTCCAGGCGGCCTCCCCCGACACACTCGGCTGCGGCGCAGGCGGCGCGCTCCGCTCCGGGGACTACTGATCACTGTCTTATCCAATTTGAACTGGAAGATTAAGCCAGGTTATTGGATTAGGCCGGCCGGCTGGGCGCGCTGGGAGGGGCGGCGAAGGAAATGGCGACGGGGGCTGATGAGGGAGTGGAAGACGGTGGGTGGCGTGGACGGTGAGAGGTGGTGGGGGAGGTGAGTGACAGGGGGCGGACGCGGCGGCAGGCATTGGGGCAGTGGCGAGGCTAGCGGGGGTGGCAGGAGGTGGCGGCGGGGGTGGCAAGGGGCAGCGTGTCTGCGGAGGCGGGTGGGAGGCTGGCTGAACGGCGAGGGCTGCTGGATCATCGGGAGTGGCGAGGGCGGGTGGCGGTAGAGGCGTGGACCCGTAGAGGTGGTGGCGGGGGGGGGGGGAAAGGCGGGGGCGTTGGAGGCCAAGGCGGTGGCGGCGGCAGGCGGAAGTAACCGGAGGGAAATCGAGTTACCGCGAGGCGGGTGGACGGGCGGCCACGGGAGTCGCGGCCGGCGGCGGAATCTGTTCAGAGGACGCCGCTAACGCTGTTAGCGACATGCGAAGATGAGGGTGAGGGCGGGGGAGGCGGATGGGAATGCGGGTGGGGGCGTACCTGGACTCCAGGGGCAGTGGCAGCGGTGGCGGTGGCGTTCACGGGGAAGCAGTTCGGCCGCGGTCGAGGAAATCGGAGAGGTGGGGGTGGTGCTGATGGGGGGTCAGTGGGTGGTCAGATGGCGGCGTACGGAATACTTTCTCTAGCTTCACGCAGATGAGGCTGAGAATGGCGGCGCGTCAACTGCCAACTAATAAGGTTCTACTATTACGGCGTTCTATACGTACTGCTTCTCTTAATTCACGAACGACAAATATTGAATTGTGTCACTTCCATTGTGCACCGACGGTATGTGTAAGTAACCTAATAACCAAGTGACGCCGACTTTCACAAACCAGCGCAGTTGCCCAGCAACACGAACGACTTAAGTATGGACGTGAGCTCTTCAATCTCGACGCTTGAGAGACAGAGGACAACACAGCTCACAGAGGCCACCAACTCCTCGAAGAGACTAGACGAGGGGGAATAATCGGAAAAGGAAGACAAAGAATTTATTATCATTGCTTAAGAAAATACAGCAACAATTGTAGTTATCCAAGAGAACGGTTTTATTCTCAGTAATACCGTTTATTTTGCCGCTAAGGAAAAATATTTTATTCTTCACACCGAGTGTCTTGTGGAGTGCATTTAATAACTGTTTACTTGTAAAAGTGTACGAATACATTGTAAACATATTTATTAACTTAATTCACAAACCATTGTTTTCGACATACGTCGCTTTTCATGAACATCTCATATGCGTGTGAATAGCCCCCAAATCTACCCGACCCAAGCTTCACCCACTGCCGCAGTTGCAAGGCCACTCGCCCGGCTGCACCACCGTCGTGAGCTCCGCACACAAGACGCGTGGGGGAGGAGGGAGGGGCCAACATCGCTCGAAGACACCATCTCCGCGGAGAAGCGAGGCCCGGCGGAAAAGGAAGACGGAGGAAAGCGGGAGCGGGAAAAAACTCTCCGTCGGAAGCGCGGCAAGGCGCACAAAAGCGGCACTTGGGGCCGGAGCGCCCGCCGCGCCACGCCGCGCCGCGCCACGCCACGCCACGCCGCGGGGGGCCGGCCCGCTCCTTCCATTAGCCTCGCGATCCATCTTGCTGCTCGGACGAGAATTCTTCCGGCCGCGCTAATACATTTTCCGAAATAGTTCTCCTCCGGCCCCATAAAACCGGCATTGATCTGGCGCTCCCGCCGCCGCTCACTGCGGACCGGTCGCGGGAAAAGCTAGCCGAAGGCGTAAACATCAGTATATCTGAGAAGCCAAATTTCACTTTGTAAGGTTGGTATTGATGTCTTCAATGATGTAGGATCATAGAGTATTGCTAGCAGAAGTAACTTTGTACAGATGTAGAATACTAGTGTACTAGGCTGACGATCCTCTGCAATGCATCGGATTTCTAATTCGGACTTACCAAACTTTCAAGTATTCTCCAAATAAGCGGATACGGAGACTACAGCTTTTAGTGCAGGTGACTTTTAGTAAACACATTGCCGTTTACACCCTGTGTTCGTGGCGTCATTGAATAATCATGCATATCAAGTACCAAGTAACAGTCGATGAAACAAATACCAACAATCATCCCATAAACAAATCATCCATCATCACCATTCACTTCTCATTATATTCCTATCTTCTTAACCAACCTTCAATCAGCGGAAGATTGAGATAAATTCAATTTTTATGGTTAAGTCAAGAAACGTCATTAAGCCTCTTTCCAGAAATCATCACCCACTCATCACCCCCGTGCATAGTTTAAAATTGTCTAGATGATTGTCTGAAATGATCGTTGTTATGGAATGAATAGATGCAAGTTACTCCTGCTGTGCAAGATTACACTTGCAAAAGGGCACTTTGAAAACTTTCACTTCGATTTCCTCGCAATACGAAAGGCGAGTTATATAATATTGCAGAGATGTTACATTGAGTAAACGAATCGTGATTTTTTGTGAAAATGTTAATGCTGTTTCCTCAGAATCCTCTTCATCCAAATAATTTATTAATTTAAAATGTAATAAATTTGTTTTGTTTCAATACTTCAACGTAAGTATGAAATTCATGCAGTGAATAGCATTTTCAATAGTTCTTGGCATTTAGTCGCTTCCCGGACTTTTGGGCTTCGATATTAACTAAACAGATTCTCATATAAATCAAGTTATCAAAGCATTTATCGACATTTGGACATTTTTGTAACCATTTTCTCATTTTTCGCAATAATACTAGTCGAAAACAAATCTTTGAAGCCTGTTTGTTCGCTTTCAGCTTTAGTGTCGATTTATTGTTATACTCCAACTATTCATTGTTAATATATTTTTATCTAGTACTGGTGATTCGGTTTGTTAGCCACAGGCAACAACAACCAACAATATCTCATAATAATTATTTTCTTAATTAACGTAATGGTTATTATAAAATGTTTATTACTTAATTGTTTTTAACAATACTAAAAACATATTTTGTAAACTTTTCCTCATTTGGTTCCACCGCGAGCAGCAGCCGTCTCTGCAAGCCCCATATCCCACCTACTTTCCTGCGGGGTAATTCGAAAACAAAACGGAACACGCGACGTGACAACGGCCGCCGGAAGAGTTCGTGAGGCTAAGAAAAGGTCGCCAATGGGAGTGTTTGCTCGGGATGATAAAGCCGGAGGCGAAGAATTGACAATAAAATTGGAGGCAGATTAGTTGATTTGCGGATGCAAAAGATGGATGCCATGCGTATGTTGAGAAACAAAGTTTAACAAAAAAGAAAAAAATCGTTCCGTGATTTTGTTACATTTTGTTTCTTATGAGAGTTCGCATAAAAAGCTTTTAAAGCAAAGCACTTTAAAAGGTGAAAAACCAAAGACGATTTGCAAACAGGAAGTATTTCTCACCAAATGTTAATTGAAGTTAATTTAACACTTTTTACTCTAATAAACATTGCTGAATATCATGATAGAAGTATCTTGAGACTAACAAACTTTTGAGTTGCATTCACTGCTTTCCAGTTGCACGAGGAGTATACTCTTTCTCACTTAAAATCGATAATAAAAAATTGTTTGCTTTAACAACGCATATCTTGGGAGCTCGCATTGAATGTTTACACAGAAAGTGAAATTAACGTTTGTTTTCCATAAAAACACACATCAAGTTTACATCGCTCCTCTGCAAAAGTAACATACGTTGCTTTCTTGTACAACTTCGTTGCATTTTTCTTATGTATTAGTAATACATACGTGTCTGCAAGAACTTTAGAGATTTTACATATGTCCAATAGTACGTCTTGTGCATATGTACATATCCACAAGAAAGATGCAACAGATAGAAGATGAGAGAGAGAGAGCGATAGGAGGAGAGGGGAAGAGGCATCGAGGAGAGGAGTGGGGCAGCAGACAGTGGAAAGGAGATGAGAGGGAAATGGCGATTCAGAGCGTCAGGGAAGAGAATAAGACTGATGGAGAGGGAAGAGGAAAGGATGAATGTGAGTGGATGGAGAGTTAGAGAGAAAACATGTACGCGAGAGTGAGGGCTAAACGAGAGCAAAGGCGTGTGGCCAGAGGGCAAGGCAGGCAAGGCGGCGGCGGCGGGGGCGGGGGCGGGGAAGGGCTCGCAATGCACTCTAGAGGGACGGAATTCCTCCCGCCGGAGGCCGTTGCAGTAAGTCACGGGCGTGACTTAAACACGGCCAGGGTCGGGGCGGCGCTGGCCGCATAACGCACGCCGCTTGCAGCGAGTGACGCATGGGCTCATGACTCACGCCATTGAGCGGCTGCTCGCGCGCTGCAAGGCACCGCGCCCTGCGAGACACGAGTCAAGTGTGCTTCTCGGGGGCTTTCAAACGATTCTCCCAATGTTTTTCCAACGGACCACACGTGCGCTTTATGTGATGTCGAACGAGTGATATTACACTCAAACGCACGAAGAAGTTCTCTTACGCACTCTCAATCTAATAAAGTGCACAATTCATTAATATTATGTAATACTACAGAATCCGGATACCATGAAATACTGATACGTCGGTGCTACTCATAAATGGACAGTTGAGAGAATAACGTGTGAATTTATTAACAATGAGTATGAAAAAATGATACATGAGATGTGTTTTTATTATTTATTATTTCTTTTAATTCACAGACAATTATTGATAATGATAAGCAGATAAATCGAAGTTCGTGACAATTCAAGAACTTCCCCTTTTTATGGCCGTATAGTGCCAGCTCTCCATTCTAGCTTCGTTCCGACATTCATGTACTCGCTACACAACCGCTGTAAATGTTGAAAAAACCCTAGCGCGGTCCAAAGGAGAGGTGGGGGGAGAAACAACCACGAAGTACACTCGTTGTTTAAGATACCACTCCGAGAGCCTTCTAGGCGTGATTGACAGAAACCACCAGTACGACCTCTCGAAACAGCTTCCACATACAGGTTTCTTAACCCTACTACTGTCAAAGTTGCAGAGAATCGATGACTCACCAGAAAATCAACAACTAGATTTCATTGCCTTCTTTATCAACTTCAAATAGATTCCTAACACTCTCTGCCCGAACGCCCGAGCACATTCTTATCACGCGGTGCACCCGGGGAGAGTTAGATGGAGGGGGCGCGATCCGGGGGAGAGAGAGCCAATTACAATCCGGAATTGCGTATGCGTGAATCACGACCCGTCTGTGCCCCGCCCCGCACCACCGCACTCCCCCCCCCCCTCGAGGCCCCGGATT
Organism: Gryllus longicercus; assembly: GCA_038098605.1. Classification (NCBI taxonomy): domain Eukaryota; kingdom Metazoa; phylum Arthropoda; class Insecta; order Orthoptera; family Gryllidae; genus Gryllus; species Gryllus longicercus. Next base: position 599,042 of record JAZDUA010000721.1, on the reverse strand, counting down.
GCAAATGCTGCGCTGTTTCCATTTATATTCTCTCGGCAGAACAAACGCGCGCCTGCGTTCGGGCAAAAAGTTCTATTTTGACGTTGGGGGAAAACAAATTTGTCTTTTGTTCACAAAACTAACGAGGATAGAAAATCTAATACGTTCTCTTGTGGCAGAAATGAAACAACGAATCGTCAGTAAGTTAAGCACAGAACGTATCTGGGCAGGGACCACAAAAACTAACTTGTCATGTTTCAATCACTGCACAGAACTGTTGGTGTGTGTGTTTTGCTAGTTTGTGAACGTGAATGTGTGTGTCAATTTTAATTTATTAAGGTTTTAGATAAAATACATATGATTGGAGTGTGCGTCATAAATTGCATATAGATGTCTCATTGCTTAGTAATAGATATTGTTATCATTCATGAAGTAACAGGACTACGAATTGGCAACAATTTTATGAAATTACTTCATTGTGGGTATGTTGTTACAATACAGTTTCAATCCGAGCGAAGTGGTTATTCTTATAAACACTATTTCTTCGTTCGAATCATAAACTAAATAATAATAATCAGTGAGGCTTGTCGTGTGTGTAAGACATGACGATAGATGACACATGACTTATAGTTATATTTCCAAACCATTTTCAATGTATGTTGGTTTCCAAATGTACTTTTGTATTCGTACAAAAAGGCAATCGCAGTCAGATTTTGTAAAGCTTGGCTGTCTGGAACACGCAGAGCTCTAGTTCTTGTTGACACAGTTGTTGGTCGTCATGCTCCGCAATATCTCACGTTCATCATGAAGGGTATCACAATTTGACGGTCAAAACTTTAGCAACACCGCCTTTACAAAATGACTCCCGAATCCACAGCAGTGGTAGTAACACTTGGTAGTAATCTTTAATATTTTTTGTTCTTTCGTGCAAACCTCACCCTTTTGCACCAAGCCGTCTGTTCCATTTAAACAATTGCGCCTTGCGTGGTGAGCTCGGAGCCAGTCTCCCCCTCCCCCGCAGGCTCGTCAGCCCCTTCCTTCTCAGCAGCCATTGCCTCGGCGCGACGCCCCACGTGACTCACCCGCGGCAGGCAAAACTGCGATTGACTTCAAGGCGCGCAGTCATAAGCAACAGCACCCTCAGGGGCCTGATGACTCACTCTACAATTGTTCGCGGGCGTACCTTCCTTCCTGACTGCTTAATCTACTCTGTATTTCAAGTGCATGCAAATGCCGGCCGACACGAAAGCGTTCAGTGCTTTAGGCGGATTGTAGATGGATTCGTTTCCTTTTCCGAAAGAAAGATATTTCTGGTTTCGTGATAACATAACCCCAGTAGTTACACTTATTAATAAAAGTACAGTGAAATTTGGTACGAACTTATGGATAACAATAATGTCTATTTACTATCAACACGTATCATCATAAAAGAGATACGCTATGAATGGACAGTGCTTAAAATATTAAATACTGCTCAAATTACTAATACTTAGTTGTTCCTGCTTTCTTTTGAAACTTTCCCCCGTAGTTGCGCGTTCTTCCTTATTCCGAGAATCTGTACGTTTTCCCATTTTCGTTTTGGTTTGAATGCTTATACTACATTTAATGTCAGCCATTACTTTCCCAAACATTGTCTTTATTTCCATATTCTTGATAGAGAACACGCTTGTAAACAAATATTTGACACAGCGCTCAAAGTAAGAAGTGATTGAACATGGGATTTCTGTGCCCTGAACATATTTTGATACAAGTCTACAGAAAATAATGCTATATTTTATATTTGTAATATATTTACCACAACACGATACTCGTCGATATTTCTATTCTGCGAAATAAAGATATTTGTGGATTATATGATGTTTCCGATTCCATTACCTTCATAACTCGCTCGAAGTTTGCAAATCAAGTGGTGAATTTTAAGGACTATATTGCAGATTACAACTCTGACAAATGTAATGCGGATTTTTTAAACACTACTGTAAGAGCATCATTTCATGAAAAAAAGCTACTTACAATATAGCAGTATGGTGCTAGCAGCAACAACTATCCCAAAGCAGACGTAAGCACTTAAACGCAAATAGAAATAGCAGTTGCCGCAGATGGTAATGCGACGGACTGGCGACAGAACGGCAGCCATCGCCTCCCAGCCCCCTCGGCGAGGGCGGGCGATATTGAGACATACGCGCCACCGGCGACCACGTCGAGAGGCGCCATTACGAGACCCATGCATCTCAGCCGCCATCGTCCCCACTTCCGCCACTTCCGCCCCTACCCCCCCCCCCCCCAGCTGCACCCCTGCGCCAACCGCCGCCACCAACGCTCCCTCCGGCGACGGCTCTGCATGTGTAGGAGCAGCGTCTTTATTCCTGGCGTGACTCCGCGTACTTCGCTTGCAGGTTGTGATGCCGCAACGCTGAGTTCGAATGCTGCATTTATTCGTGTGTAACAATAATAAAAGAGTCACTGTGGATAAAAAATGTCAGCTAAGACGAGCGCTGGTGATTTCTGGTTAGATTACTAACACAAAACTGGACGATGGTTTGTGCAAAAAAGGGATAAAAGGCATAATAACACGTTTCAAGAAATTACCTTAAGAAACCTTAATAAAATTCGAATAGTTGTTTTTCTGACCTAAACTCTATACTCGTATATACCTAGGCATTCTTTAAATGTTATGTTTCATAACAAATTCATTACAATATTAATTAACAACGATCCGATGAATCAAGCCATAATGATTCATGTTATTTCTACGTGTGACTTAAAATCCACCAAAACTCGAATTTCAAGAGTTATTTCAACATATTGTATAAAGATGCAGCTAAAATGCTGACAATTGCTTGGCTTTGTCAAGAGAAATCGAATGAGCCATTGTTCGCCTGTGTTTAACCCTCCAACCAACAATACCTGTTTAAGATTCTTAAAAATTCCTGAAACAACTTTCCTTCGAGAATTGTTTAGATTATTTTGTAAGCACTCGTCAGTTTATTATCAACAGCCTAAGAAGATTCAGGCAAGTAATGCCTCACTCGCCCGAATGAGAGACTAGATGACCAACCGTAACTAACCGACGTGTTTCACACATTTCATTTTCGAAACCGCTACAATAATGACATTAATTAACTTAATATTACTATCTCTAGTCTAAGAGATATTGCAAAAGTCGATGACTGCCATCAAGGCAGGGCGCGGAAACGCCAATTCTACCGCAGAATCTACGAGCTGCCTCCGACTTTTGATATCATCTTCGCGGCCACTATGACATATGCCATTGCCATTCATAATATCGAAAATAGTGCTCCATCTTTACCTTCATCGCCGCCATATCCGTCACCTCTCCTATCCGATTTCTATATCATTGCATTCTTTATTATATAGATTCCTTTAAGATTATTGTTATTGTTTAATCTTCAGAATTCGGTGTCTGTCGTCAAATTGCACTCCATCTTCATTTCTACCTTCGAACCTAAGAATTGCATTCTCCTCAACCATCATTTTTCATTTCACCCTCCTTCATCCTAATACAAACACCTTACCCATTTCCATTCAGATTCCCATTCCCAACCCCACTATCAATCCACCACCATCACCATCACCATCACCGCCCGATCCATCACCTTCCTCCCCCGCGTTGTGCGCTGTCGCCGCCGCGCCGCCTGCAATTATGGGGATGGCGTCGCGCATCAGCGTTATGGGCGCGGAGGAGCCGCGACGGGCGAAGGGGGCGGGGGCGGGGGCGGGCCCCGTCGTCTAGCGAGGGGACGCCTGCCGTAGGGCGCCAGCGGCGTCGTTTCACTTCCGCAGATTGTGGCTGCGCCTAGATAATCGCCCACCGTTTACGAACTTTATCATACTCCCCGGCGACTTTTTCGCTCAGTCCTAAGAAACTAGTGTTTATACAATTGTAATTATTCCCATAGCGTAGTAAGAATACAGTTATGTATTGGCAAGAAATAAACATGTTTAATATACATAAAAGTAACTGAAAATATCTTTTGGGGACGAGACATGAAGAACAATCAATTTACTTGATACGGAAAATAAAATTATTTGGATTTGGTTCTGGGCAAACTTTTAAGATCGTTCTTGAGAACTGTTTCAAAGAGCTGTGTGCCTGATTCCAACATTCAGTGTGGGTAGGGAAATTCGAGTATTGTGATAAGTCCTCAAGAAAGGATTGAATTATTTTCAACTTTTGGGAAGGCTGAATAAAGTTTGGAAGAAAATGTGGAGATGTGTCGTACAGGAAGTAAACGGAGAAATGTGTCGCATTGTTTCTCCAATGCAGTGTTACGAACATTAATTCAACATAATTTGCAATGTGCAGTCGCAATGCATTTTAAGAAAAATCAATTATCTCATTTTATGCCAAATATTAATAAAACACCACTTTGAATTTGTTTATCAAAACGTTCATATAAACTTCTAAATACATGCGGTACGTCTTCCACGAAAATAAAGAAAAACCATAATTTGTATGAACTTCGTAATTTTTCATCCAATAGGTTATATTTATTCTCAATGTATTTATGAGCAAAAAGTCAAGAACATCGAATGTGCTATATCATCTACAAAGCCTCGTGCGTAAATTTCTACGCTATGGCTCAGATTAAAACCGAGCAACAACTTTCGGCGATAAATTATCAGACCATTACCGGGAAGGAGGGAAAGAGTCTTCAGAAAGAAAGGATCTGCCGCACGCTCCCAGACCCTCGCGGCGGAGACGGCGCGCAAGGGAAAATGAACTTTATTTTCCCGGCGTTCCCCAAGGTTTATAGCGCTCGGCCTTGAGTCGCCTTATCGCCCGCCTCGCCGTCGCTGCCCTCGTGGCGTGAGGACTCATGGCGCGCCCTACTGTCCTCGGTGGTAGGGCCGCACGCTCAAGGCGCAGGCACGCCCGCGGCCAAAGCAACGATGAACCAAGGTGAACGATGAACAGAGGTCGATGTTCACACGAACCACATGTGCTTTTTAATCGCTTACAATAATTATTATCCATAATATTGAAAAACATTTATTACATGATATTTAGTTCCGAAATACAAGTGTATAGCATAAAATATACCCATAAGTAACAAAGTCAATACAATATTGTGACGTTTCTATCATTTACTGCTTTTAACGTTCTTGCAACATGCGTAATATAACTAATAAAAATCTATTCCTTGATTCTAAATTCTCGAAAGCAAACATATATGTTCTCTCTATTGTTATTATTGCTCTACTTTTCTCATAAACAAACTCAGTACTATAATAATCCTTTTTTATGGAAACATTTTTATATTGTTGGTTAGTATTCAATTATATTTAATGTTTTACATATCCTGATTCCTGTGTATTAACATACGACGAATTATTACTGACGTTTCCGTATGTTGACTATTCATTCATACAAATCGACGATTTTTGAAAATATTTTTCGGATGAAAACTGTTAAGATTGATTGCAATTAATTAATAAATAATCAGCCATATTTCAAATAAAAAATGTAGTGTGTATTCATTGCTATCATTGACCAAACATATTAAACTTTGAACTCATTTTTATATCAGTTCACTTTGTAGTAATAATGACCGGCTTTTTTGTGCAATACCAATTAAATCCTTACATTTGAACTGTTATGTTCTTTCATTCTTAATTTGATAAATGTAGTTCTTTAATCCTTACATACGAAATCTCCGCGTGCTCTTCCCCCTTCTCGAATGATTCCGTGCAGTAGTAAAATGTCCGGGACTTCCATGGCATCTTCGCTCTTCTGTCGTCAAATGTTGATCACATAATTTTCCTCATATTACGTAAGGCGTTTTGTCCAATAATTATTACCGAATGATTATAACAAATAATAATAATATTTAACACATTCAACGAATAATGATTTATTAAACAATTCCGTGTGAAACATAACTCCCTACCAAACCACAGAAAATGGGTGCCTCCACCAGGTTACTTTCCTAAAATACGTAAATTCATTCCATTGCAATTATATTCACTAACAATCTCATTCCCAATCGAAAAAAATATTTAACGAGTCGGATTTTCAGTATATTATTCAAATATTAAATTTTACAAGTCACCAATATAATATTTAACATCATTTTAGTAAATTTTTAAAAAAAAAAATTAATAATTTTATTTCTCTCTTGCACTTAACACGGAATTGTTCCCCTCGCAAATAAATCAACTTCTGCTAAGGAGTTCCCATCTTTCATGAAGACAAACGTGAACCTCACTACGATCAGATCAGTTCGATGGCTGCGGGGAGATTCTCAATCCACTGGTCATGAATACGTGGCATACCTCATAATTTTTCTATTTATAAGGGGCTTTGTCTTTCTACTGATAAGAATTTGTGGTGTTCCAATGAATGCATTTATAGTTCCGCTGTCTATTTATATTCCGTTACTATGGTAAACCTATCTATATTGCCCATGTTGAAAGCCCTTAAACATAAATAAATAGTAATGACTATTCCACTCACGAAATTGAGACCAATTGTGTTTAAGAATACATACAGTATTGACAAGTCAGAGAAGTGATACACAGAGGAATTATCAGCTTTTCTTATCCCCTCCTCCTTTCATCCATTCATCCATCTTAGGAGGTGGTATTATCGAATCCTGTGCTTATTTACATCCAAGCGCGTTTTTCCTTTCTCCTACTCAAAAAGAGCAAGAAATCGCGAAAATATTTGGTGATGCGTCCGAACAAGAAATACAAGATTCACGTTTGTGTTCAAGAGCAAGAGCGTATAAAAGTAACTGGGCATACGAACACTTCCTCTCTCAAACCGAGCCTGCAAATACATCAGGAGCGTCATACATCCGTTATAAACAAATTAAGAGGTGCAGCATCTACTACTGAAACTAATTCATTAACAAAATCATTAAATAATGAAAGTAGTAATGTCCCTACAACATTAAAGTTTGATGGTTGTGTATTCAATAAGTAATTCAGCAAGTAAACTCATGTTTCGTGTTTTCGTTTTAACATTTCAGACGGTCTTGCATAAGCAAACAAAGAATGCAGGTATCAACGTACTAATTGAAATCGTGAAAAAATGTAACCATATCGTAATGAATATTAATGAATCAGCTTTCCAAATTCAAAGTTCATTCAAAAAATAGTCATACTAAATACTTCTCGTGCTTTGAAAATTGTTAGATAAATTCCTTCCTCGTTTTGCGAGTCGAGGTAATTTCCAAAGCAGTCGTGGTATTACTTAAGAATATTATATCAAATTCATTATATTGAAAAGGAGGAGTATTTTGGCTTATCACATATTTACATTGTTTAAAAAATGATTGCCGAAAAAATACTACATTTAATCAATAAAAAGAAATGGAAGTTATACGAATGAGTTCTTTCAGTAAGAACACGATAAAAATATTCTTTAATGTGATATATAAACTTAAGCAAGTCATTTACGTGCAACGATTGGCGTACACACATACAGGAACAGATTAGATGTAATTTTGCAATGTTATAAACCAGGTGCTTTTATTTTGAAATAACTGTGCTTCAGGAACGTTGTGACAACGTCCCTTGCATTGTGTGCCTAGCTAGTGCTCAGTACGTGTGCATATAGTATTGGACGTTTCCTGCAAAGCAACAATTTACGGCACTGTAGAAACTAGGACTCTCACAAGCGCACAAGTTCCACACAATGTGCCACAACCCAGCTCTAAGCAATGGCCTTCTCTCTTCGTCTGCTTCAGTCAACAGCGACTGCGGAACCACTGTTCCTTGATTTCTTAGTTTGAAGAAGACCAGCACTGACTACCAATCAATCCGTGCAAGCATAGTATTTGTGCTTGGCGAGAAATTACAAGCAAATACCATAACGTATTACATGCATGCTGCTACAAACGCTAGTGCCAGAAAAAAAACGTACAAATATTTTACTACGTTCGATCCTTCTCACTTCCCATCACTTCCATACGATTTTAATATTCATCATTTACAAAGATACTATATTTCAATGAAAGTTTTACAAATATTTGAGGTATGAACATTAGTAACTATTTTATTTACATCTTAACATCATTATGGCTTGTATTTTATGGCCTTACGAGACACATCGCTTCAAAGTATTTACTTTCTTATTCGTCGACACGATCAATATCAAAAACGACACGTCAAACTACTCCACGTCTCACGCCTTGTCACTGCCAAACTCCTTCATCATGACATTCATCATCAGTACCATAACGACCACTCCCACCAATACAGTAACAACTATCACCATCACCAGCGTCACCGCCACCGCCGTCCCCTCGCCTCGCCTGGGCCTCGTTGCCCCGCGCCGCCCGCCGCCCGCCGCCCGCCGCCCGCCGCCCGCCGCCCGCCGCCCGCCGCCCGCCGCCCGCCGCCCGCCGCCCGCCGCCCCGCCGCCCGCCGCCCCGCAGCCCCGCCGGCGCCGCCCCGCAGCCTCGCCCGCGCTCGCCCCGAGCGGCCGCCGCAGCCGCAGCGCCCCGCGGAGGCTTTATTGAATCCGGAGGAGCGGACGAGATATTTACTGCGCGACACGCGCTACACGGCGGCCCCGCAGCCTCGCACGCGCCTCGCGGCACAGCGGCCAACTACAGCTGCGCCGCCCGACTGGGATCAACCCTCAGCACCGTATACATTATGGGAAACGGGGAGAATTATAGTTGTTCGATATTACACTTAAGTCATAATCACGAGTTCTTGTTTGGTATTACTCTCTAGTGCGAGGTTAAACATCAAACATTTTTATAGAAATTACTTTGAAAATTGAATTGTCTTTATTTGTCGCAGTGATAGATAGTTTTAAAAAAGGCACAGTCATTTGTTCTAGTTTTATGAGTTCACAAATGAAATTAAAAATATTAAAACAATATGAGAAATTAATTAAACGTTTATTCAGTCATTAAAAAATCTGGGGTACGTAAGTTAGGATGTTACTGTATTGAACAAAAAAATGAGAACAACACTAAATTTGAGGCGTAGTTTTGACGTACGTTTTTATTTTCGCAGAAAGTTTTTCGGTCGCATTGCGGCTATCTTCAGTGCTACAAAACATAATTTCAAAATTACAAATAAAATATAAATTTGTATATAATATTATTATAAAAAATAGAATTTAAACAAATTAGAAGAAATTTGAGTTCACTGATCGCTTTTTTGGAACTGACAAATGAGTCACCTTAACTATACGCTCTTTAGCTTTTATACATATCCGCAATTTACAACGATGAGTTGTTAGATATCGGTGACAAATTATTTAATCTTACTTTCCATTACCCCGTTGTTGTTGACGACATTAGCTAGATGAAGAGCAAAAACCAACCTAGTCTGTTGTTCGTGTACCGGCAGTGTGTCGTTCGATACTTCTATCGGTTTTCTTATGATATCTTACAAATAAGAAATATAATATCTGAGAATAAGAATTGATACTCAGACACTTTGTTTAGATACAACAATATTGTTGCTCTTAACGGACGGCGTACTGTTAAATCCTTAACAGACACCGGCCGTTGAGAATGGCTTTTCTCTGCTTGTTAGCGTGAAGATGATAATAACTGTACAGTATTACGAAAAAATGATTAACATATTACTACTGACGTCTCATAACTTATTCCCAACTCTTAATACAGACCTAAATCTAATTAACAAGTGCCCCGATCGCACTTCCGGAAGTGGAAAAAGCATGTAGGTTTGGAGCAGCGCGACCGCCGCGCCGTGGCGCTGCGCACCTGCGAAGCGCGCGTGCTGCGGTTGGGAGCCACCGGGTGGCGGCGCGGGCGCCCGGACGTCCTTCTTGTCCTCCAACGCGATTTGCGGCTTCGATCAAGCGCCCGAAGCGCCGTAAAGCAAAGTTGCGGCAGAGGAAGCGCGAGCGCGCGCGCGTATGAAAGCGAAGCGCCGGGGGGCGGGGGGTATGAGCTCCGGATACGCGTGTGTGCACTTCGGGAGACGAGAGCTGGGATGTGATACCAGTAATGAAACACAGAAAACTAAGAGTTACGTTGGCGGTGGGAATGGCTATAGATACGAAATATGTGGCATTGCTTGCGATAGGTTTGACAACAATGAAAAAAGTGACATTGGGAAAAGAGAGTATTTTTTATGTTTTCTGGCGAGTGAACTACTCATGTCGTTAGTGCAGGTTATATCCGAGAGGTGGCGGTATTCCTCTCCCGCAGGACGTGAGGTCCGAAGGCACTTGCACGTCGTCTTGTGGTTTCCTCTCCAAATACATCTCCACCCGGGGAACCACTGCAGCTGTATTGCCACTGTATTTGTACGTGTGCATTTGTAAGCGGAGAGAAGAGGCGAGGAGGATGAACAAAGGATTGATCCTTAGTCCGTTTGTTAGTGTACTGCTCCCGCATTTTCTTGTCATTGATCGGAGAAACCATGAAAAACTACCGATCTCAGAAACTGGCTGCGAGAATTCATTTCCAGGCAGTGACTGAATTCCATTCAGCTACAGAGCTAGTGTCGAAAATCGGCTACCGCCCGAACTTGAACCTTAGACCATCCCAATGAGTGATACTGTACAACAACAACGTTGCCACTGAGCCACAGTAGGTAATGGTAATGGCAATGCCAAGAGAGACAGAATAATGCAGAGCGTGTGGCATTACTTGCGGTAACTTGGTTCATATCAACAACACACATCGTTGGGACAATTGGACCAAACTCTCCCAATATTAACAGAGTATGATCTTCTTTTTTATTACTGGCTCAATATTACGCGAATAGAGTTTCTGGGAGTAATCGTGTGTGTGCGTGTGTGTGAGAGAGAGTGAGAGTGAGTGAGAGAGAGTGAGTGAGAGAGAGTGAGAGAGTGAGAGAGAGTGAGAGAGTAAGTGAGAGAGAGTGAGAGAGTAAGTGAGAGAGAGTGAGAGAGTAAGTGAGAGAGAGTGAGTGAGAGAGAGTGAGTGAGAGAGAGTGAGAGAGTGAGAGAGAGTGAGAGAGTAAGTGAGAGAGAGTGAGAAAGAGAGTGAGAGAGAGTGAGAGAGAAAAAAGAGTGAGAGAGAAGAGATAGTGAAAGAGAAGAGAGAGTAAGAGAGTGAGTGAGAGAGAGTGAGAGAGTGAGTGAGAGAGAGTGAGAGAGAGTGAGAAAGAGAGTGAGAGAGAGTGAGAGAGAGTGAGAGAGAGTGAGAGAGTGAGAAAGAGAGTGAGAGAGAGTGAGAGAGAAAAAAGAGTGAGAGAGAAGAGATAGTGAAAGAGAAGAGAGAGTAAGAGAGAAGAGAGAGAGACAACGCCGTGGAAGCAACGCGAGATGGCATGAATCACTGAGAGAATCCTGCGGAACGAAGAGGGTTGATTCGATGTGGAGTCTAGCGGAGATTGACGGCTTTGACAGAAAAGAGCGCTGATATTGGCAGGATCCCCGTATAACTACAGAGAAAAGAATACCAATACTCTGCTCTCCTAGCATTTGTTTTTTCTACATCAAATGGTTTTTGTGTTCGCTTTTTAAATGCATACAAAACGCTTTCTAAAAGGAGGAGGAAATATGAAGGAATTGCAAGTCAGGCAAAGTACAAATATTAAACTCGTTCTAACTTCACTCTAGCAATACATTTTCAATCATCATCAACTATTATATATGTCTAAAGTTATTTTCCATATTCTGAACATAAATATGATAAATCAGAATATATCATCGAAACAAAAGAGTTATAGCAAAAGATGACACATGAGTACTTTTATTTAAATTAAAAAATATTGTTAATATTAATTTTTCTTGGAGATGTATTACAAAAAGTACTTAACGACATATTGTCGATAACACAAATTACGGGCTCCATTGGTCACAACATTCTGATCAATTGAGTGATTATTCCATTTCCTAGTGCTTTAACTGCTATGGTCGTTTGCTCCGTAAATGTGCTCCGGTGGTTGAGATCGCTAAGGCAGTAGTGCCGTAGCGATCTCAGACCGAAGGATCGCGTGTTCGTGTTCCGCCTCAAGCATGGTTGTATTGTGTTCGTTCTTTCACAGCCTATTATCATCATCATCATCATCATTATCGTGTCATCCTCACAATTACCACACCGTTACAATCAAAAGTGGTCGCTAATGACCTAGAAGTTGATGCGACCTTAAATAACAAAAAGAAACTTATGCTGATATTGGCTCAACGGTTTCATTAAGCATAACGTCAATAATAATAATAATAATAAACAATGTGCACATTGAAATTGAAACCAGCACTGTGTCCAGAACGGCTGTCTTCATCCTAGCCGAGATCCCCCCTGGGGTCAACATCGGCCCCTGCCCCCTCCACTGGCGGGGGCGCCGGGGGCCGCAGTCCCCTTCGCCCCGGCGCCGACAGGTATGGGGAGGGGGGGGCGCGAGGCGGCCGCAGGCGGCGCGGATGGCCCGGCGCGGCGTCACACGTGCTCCGTAATGCAGTAATCGTGCATGCATTACGCCGGGCGGCGGCCGCCCGCTCCCCCGGGGCTAATCGAGGCCGCAATTACACCGTCATAATTCGCGGGCGCGGCCTGAGAACATTACCTGTAATGACGCATCGGCACTACGCCTGCTATTTGTTATGGTTGTTTTCGATCGAAGTTCCGACGCCCAGCCAAAGACAATGCAATGGACTTTGAGGCAGTGGTCATTGTCGGGGCGAGAGATTAATATTACTTTCACACATGAAGCTGTTTTGACGTTCGTGATAATGTTTCCCTACAAAATAAGTGCCCGATGGTTGTGATGGAAGTGACGAGTTTTTATTCAGAGATAACAGTTTAAAAGAATTACAAATCCATACACTCGCCTAATGTATGTACGTTAGTTATAAATCAAATATCATCAAAAATCAAGAAGTCTGATATTAAAAATTTACACTGATAAAAACGTAACATTTTCAAGATAATTTTGAATTTTTTTTTCGCCCAAAACTCTTTTAATACATTCACTTAATAAAATAGGAGATTTATAGAAAACAACAATTCCATAGTTAGGAACGTATTTTCTTTGAATATTCTTGATCAATCAAGTTGTTTTATCACTGAGCATTAAAAACGTACAAACACCGTACCGTCTGGAATTCCAAATACTTAACAACCAGCTACATCGCGTATAGAGCCTTGAGAGTTCCAAAACACATACCCGGGCTGAACATGTAGCTATTATTTCCGCACTGCTGCACAGGGCCTTCTTTTTTACGAAGCGCATACATCACCGTTGGCCTCGGAGCCATTCGCCATTATCTGGCAGGTCCCCCTCCGCGCGGCCGTGATAGGCGTGTCCCGCAGCGGCGCCCCATTCAGCCCCATGGCGTCGCCCTCGTGCGCGGCGAACAACGGCGCTTAACGCTTTCGCTATCGCCCGCAGCGAGCGGAGAGCGGGGGGGGGGGGGGCAGGGGGGCGAACCGTTTTTGCGCAGCGCTCATGATTTCGCGCCCGATTTTCGTTACTTTTATCGCCCTTTTGGCGTGGTATAATGGACTCCTAGATGCGCGGCCCGGCGACTGCCCCTGGGGAACGCCGCGTTCTTCCATCCGGTTGACGGTATTTCCACCGGAGGTCGTTTGCGTTCGAGTTCCTTTAGGTTTTGTACGAAACAGCTTTTTTCAGCGCTTTCCGGGTGATGGTTGATGCTATTTTCATGCCAACGGCTCCGTTTGGTCGAATCTGTTGCAGGTTGATGATGGATTGTATTCCTCTAGCCCGTTCTGTTTTTTAATGAACTATTTAAATCTTTGTCCTGTTGTTGATTCTTCCACAAAAATGTTTAATGCTGATATTCTCGCCAATTATTTCTATTATATGACAGTTTTCTTACTTTTCTTTGTGCCATAATTCTACTAGCATCATCTACGAGCAGAATTTCCTGTTATAAAAATAATTCTTTTTACGATGTTGACAGTCATCTCGGCAGTAAGTATCATTCATCATCATTATTATTGCGTGTTCTTACCGCCAAAACCATCTTCCCTACCTTCTCTCTCTCGCTAGAAATGGCTGCACACATGACACCTTGGCTCAAGCTACTTTTCGTTAGCACCTGCTTTTGCCCAATCACTTCTGATTATTTTATATTATACCAGCAATAGTGTGACTGTGGTCATTATTGACTCCCTTTGTGCACATTGGTCGTATTTTACGGTGAATTTTTATAACTAAATTACATCGATCGAAATCATGAACACGTGCTGCACCGTCGTTCTCTCTTTTATACTAAAAATATGTATGTATATAAGCAGTATGTTCCAACATGGTCTTCTCGTGTTGCATCAGTCACAGCCTGGGCCACCGTCCCACTCTGCGCTCTCCGTTGCCACCTGCAACACTCCATTTCGTTCTCGTACGGCCCTCCGAGGGAACTCTCGATAAAAGTAATACATCACGTTGGTTGTAAATCATATCGCGAGCCGCCATCCGATATCGCCGCGCGCCGCCACCGGGCGCGCCACGTGGCGGACGCCATCGCGCCCATTAAAATGCTAACAGCCTTGTAAACCACCTCCACCGTCGAAGTGTGAATCGGGCGCTTGGCAGCGGGATGGGGATGAGGCGGCGCGTGATGGAAAGAGCAACGACAAAGAACTTACAAGTGTTGCACTTGGCGTGCGCCTCATTCACATCTTAATGTATCCGGAGACTCGCATCAGTCCATCCATGCTTTCGCCACAATTGTAAGTAGCGGAATCAATTATCTGCAAGATCGTTCAAAATGAAATACAAAATCAAGAATTGACAGTATTACAAGATAATAAGCCCATCTATCATCAAAGTAAACTTAAATCTTTAACTCCAAAATTATATACTGATGGATTATTAAGAGTATGAGGAATACCAGACAAGACCAATCTTGCATTCAAAACCAAATGTCAAATCATTCTCTCATCAACTCACAGTCTATCAAAATTGTTAATTCGGCAAGTACATTTACAACTTCATCGTGCAGGAACGCAATTAATCACTTCAGAGGTACGTAAAAAATAGATTCCATGAAGACGCACTGCAAAGTAATCAATATAAAATTGATAACGCCATGAACACTATGATAGAGAGCACAAAAATGACTAACATGTATGACCATGTGATATTCGCATTAAAATATTCAATAAGATGCGACAGAATATTCCCTACCCTCATTCCCCCTCCATTAGAAGAAAATGTAAGAGTAATGTACACTGTGCCCCTTTGAGTTTAACACCACGGACGCCGAGGCGGTCACGGCGCATTTTGGGTTTGAGAGCCGAGGAAGATGCTTTGTGGGCAGCAACCTGACCGTGATCACTCAGAAGGAATAGTTGGAGCCAAGATAAATTTGACATAAAAATTTACCAAGATCCCTATGGGACTTGAAAACTGTGAAGATACATCACAGACAGTATGGTGAGCTTACACCTACTTTTATATACACACAGGTTGACAATAAATGTTTAGTTTTAAGATTCAATGCTTGATATTAAAAAAATGTTTAAAGAGAAAATTTCTTAATGAAATTTAACAATTATATTAAATTTAAGATTGTTTTTAAAAACTTTTCACACATCTGAAGACGGATCAGAAGCCTCAACTCAAAACGTATTTTATAAAGATGTTACGTATATATCGCAAGGGAAAATGTCCATGCCTTACGCGAGATTCAGACGCACAAACCGAGTGTCAAGTGGCTTCCGGAGCAGTCGTTTACGCTGGGCATGCCTTACAGGAGACATTATTCCTTCGTTACGTGAATGAAATCACTTCACGGAGAAAACGAGTGAACTACTGGAAACTGACACAACAAAGAGAACAAGAAAACGTGGAGATGAGGGTGTAATGGTAAAATGATATAAATTAATGATTCAGACAGTACATATACAGTTTGCATGCGCTTGCGATCAGTTCGCAGTAGCGTCACCAAAGATGAAAACATTCCATTCTCAAAGTGTAGAACCCTGACGACCTTAAGACATGTGAAAATTGGAAAAACGAGAGACTGTGTAACTGGGCATTGAAAAAAACGCGGCGAAAACATTGTACAATTTGGAATTTTAGGTTGGGACTATTGGATGAGGATGGAATCGTAAATCTGGTCATGAAAAATTGTCGTAGATACCAGGGTAATATATGTGGCAACGAGTAGTTCTTATCGGTAAGCAATGATAATAATAATAATAATAATAATAATAATAATAATAATAATAATAATAATAATAATATAATAGTTTTATTTGGCTACAATTGGCTGATTGCCAGGTGGTAGCCATAACTCTACAGTTTTACAATATATGAGCATTTACAATTCAAAAACAATTTACCATATAAAAACAATTTACAATACACTCCTTTCGAGCATATACACTCAATGTATAAACATACACAGACCTGTATACATATATACACCCATACACACACACACACACACACATATATATATATATATATATATATATATATATATATATATATACATATACATATTGTAGCGAAACCGATTTCTTCATGCCAGGAAAATTAAATTAAACAAACAGACTCGGCCACCATGAGTTCGACTGGGAACAGATTGCGACATGGCCTCACGCGCGCAACCCTGCTTATCTGACAGCCGTCTCCGCCTCCGGCACATTACGAAAGTCGTTAAAGGGTCAGTCGTCGACAGATTTACTGTGGAGCACGTGTTCGCATGGCCAGCTGCGCGAACCTTCTAGATCGCTTTTGAAATCGACATCCAGTGAATCCGAAATCGACAAATTCTTTCACGGACAACGCCCGTCTTGTGCGAGCATGTTCTAGAAGGGCAAAGAAAATTCTGGACGCTCACAGTTATGCAAAGAGTCGGAACTCCATTCACTACCCCTGTTACCATTGGTCGAAATAACGTAATGCGCCATTTCTTTCGGCCAATAGCGACGCAACTATCTTAAGGAGCCAGAACATGCGAGAAAACGAGTGGGGGGTAAAAGTTAACCTAATAAGATTTGACTTATAAAATTGGCATTCAAAGCAGGGCAGTCGGGAGAGAAACTTCTCTGGGAGGGAGAGCTATTCACCGACCAGAGGCAAGTTCGCCTCTGATGGACTTAGAAAAAACTTCGGTGTGGGCTATTGTAAAAGAGCAGAGTAACGTGGGCAGAGAAAATTCTCTGAAGCGGGAATCAGTTGCAAAGTGAAGCGATTGTGTCGCTGCAGGATTTCTAGACTTTCCAAAGTTGCAATTGTGAATAATCACGAGTATCAGAAGAATCCGTGACTGGTTACTACGCTCTTGAAATCGAGAGTGACTGCTGGCCGACCCCGAGCTCAACCAGACTGCCAGGCGCCGTTACAACGCCGCCCCCTCGGCCGTGCCGCCGCCTTCCCTTGGCCGCGCCGCCCCCCTTTGGGTGACGCCTTCAGACGGCCGATCAGCTGACGTGCGTGCCTGGGTGGGCACAAGGACATCGCCCCGGCCGCGCCCTCTGCGAAGGTCGCCGCCGCCTCCCCTCGACGGCAACGCGCCCGTTTCGGGCCCACAAAAAGAAACTTTACCAAGGCAATATAATTCAGGGTATTCATCCCTGCGAAAATCCTGTAATGCGGTGTCGCGCTAAGACACACTGATCTGTAATATTTGTTACCATTGTGATGTTAACTATAAGTCTTCCTAATTTCTAAGCTTTACACTGGCTACTAACTTTTCATCTTCTTATCTGTCCACCTAATTTTCAGATTTCTGATCCTATTTACATGTGTAACTTCCCTGGGGCATTTTGAATTATTTTGCCCAGGAATAAAAGTGATTTTACCAGTGATCAAAGTGTTTCTTTCATGTTACCAGTATCTGTTAACGATTCCTTCCATCACCGACTGAGCTATTTCAGGGCCGCTTACCGGGCGTTCTCTCACGAGACGACCGGGAGTGTTACAATATATATAAACACATATACATACATATACATGCACACATACATACATACATACACATTCCTATACATGAATGCTCACTTTCACGTTCACACATAACACGAACACACACACACACACTTGCCCTACATATTATACATGCCTACATTTAAATGAAGAACATATGTTTAGTTACACCTAGTAAACATGCACATATATACATATACATAAAATTAACCAGTTACACAATTTGTTTTTTAAATATAAACACAATGTGGATTTTTAAAGTTAGCTCTTTAAGCATTTAGATTTGCTTCCCACCTACTGTCGCACTTCACTTCACTACATTACACTACACTACACTACACTTTCAGTACATCTTTCTTTGGTTATGCCATATAACTAATTAAAGTAGCTTTCCACTGCACTGCACTGCACTGCACTGCACTGCACTACACTACACTACATTTTATCTATAATAATTTACAAATTGTGTATTCTGAACTGTGCGGTAAAATACATCCTCTACAAGTACTTATTTAGTCGTCTTCTAAAAACACCAACAGAGCCAGGAAAAGGCTCTACGACCGCTGCAGGGATTTCATTCCAATTTTTAACCGTACGATTTACAAATATTTCCCTATGTCGGATCTCTGACATCTACTTTTTATTTTACATTTGTGATCGTTTCTCCCAACTCTTAAAGGGGAGTCCAGTCCAATGATAAAGCGAAAAATATCATAATAGAAAATAATGAAGTGATAGGAACTGGAGTTGTTCGTTTTCCGAACGGAGAAGAATTTACGAATTTGGTTAGAATGAAGCGGGTGTGAGGAAGGGGAAGCCAGCCACTTTGCAAGCGCTTCCGTAGATGTGCTTGTAAGGCGTCGAGCGTTCAATCTCCCCATCCATCGCTCACTGGAAGATTTCTCCGAAATGAGTGTGATCTGCATTGATATTGAGTTATCGGATTTGTAAGCTAAACACTTTTCAAGGTATAAAAAACGCGTGAGAAGTCAGGAAATTCATTATCAATTTTTACATTTGTTGTATTTGAAAAATTAATTCCTTTAAAAAATTTAATTTCTGAATAAGGTAAGTTCATGGATCATTTTCTTGTTCTTTCTTCTAAAATGCATTCCAAGAAAGAAGTAGATCTATTACTCAATTTATGTTTTATTTTAAATTAAATGAAAAACCAGCATTAGGTTGCCGTTTCAAATAGGAAATTGCGAACTTCGGGAACAAAATTGACGGTCACGTTGCACATCGCCATTTATTAGACAATTGTAAACTAAACGTTCGTAATTAACATGAAATGTACACATCTATCCTTTCCAACAATAGTATCCACAATAGTCACTTAACAATGTACAGATCCAATTTCTATTTACAAATCCAATTTCAATAAGAACCTCGTTTATCGAAGAGGGCCCTCTACAGATCTGAAGAGGCAAATAATAAAAGAAGGAAAGGAAATCCTTCCTGAGGCAAGAGCATGTCGAGTGGCAGCTATTGAGGAAAATTCTCTCATACGCGAGTGTACTACAGCAGAGGGGGATATAATCTTTCTCCGAGAATTGAAAGGCGGGGACCTTTCTCTGAAGAGTATAATTAGTACCGCTGATAGGAACGAGCTTCAATCAGCTACTTCATAGTAGAGTGTTATTGAAAAAGTTTATAGTGCGTATCCGTGAACGAAATGTAATTACCACTCCGTACTCAATCTCATTAATTCGTCTTTGAGCGAGCAAGGAAAGTGTGTTAGGCACTGAGATCACAAACGGAGTTATCAATTGAATTTCATTGCCAGGCGCACTGCTGCACTAATCGGCTTATTTCATTTACCGAGATGCAGACTTTCAACAATCTCTTGGGCAGGTGGAGCGGGCGGCGCCGGTAGCTGGATGGGACTTCGCCGTCGCCCCGCCGCGCTTCGCCCCGCCTCGGCCCGCAGACACAGCCCAGCCGCCGCCCGCCAATCAGCCGCGTTAATTACCAGGCGGTGGCGGTGGCGGGGGAGGTGGCGCAGGCGGTGGCGGTGGTCGTGGCGGCGGCGAAGACGACGAGGACAGCAGTGGGGGCGGCGACGGCGAAGTGGCGACAGAGAAGAGATTGAGGACGACGACAAGGTCGACGACGACGGCGGCGATGGTGACGATGGCGAAGGCGGTGGCGGTGAAGAGGACGAGGACGACGACGGCGACGGCAGTGGTGACAGCGACCGTTGTAACGAAGTGGAGTTGAGGCAGTGATATTAACAGAGGCGGCAGTTGTGGCGGTGGGGGTGGCGACGGTAGCGGTACAGTGGAATTGGGGGCGGAGGACGGGGTGGCAATGACGGTCGGTGGATGGCGGCGGGACGCTAATTGATTCCTGGCGCCGTCACTGCGAGTACGAGGCGCCACGGTCGTACTCTTGGTGTTTCTTATGCCGAACTAAATGTTATACCTCACACTGTTAACCGGTTTCTCATTATTTTTTTCAATTAATCGTCTTATGTGTTGAACATATTTTATTGCCAAAGTATATGAATGAATAATTCTTAGAAATAGTTTTGGTATTTTACTTCCAATCACGTCCAACATTAAATCAAAAGTTGTCACATTACATGGAAATATAAACGTATACGACACATTATTGCAGGCATTTTGTAACTTCACAGACTCGAGTAGATCCCAACTTCTAAAAGCCATTACATCATGTCCATCTTCCTTAAAGTTAGTAGTAGATCACTATGGATGGAAATTTTAAAAATAATATTTTCTAGCTGTTATTAAGCAATCACAGTGGCAGTTGTTAGTTAATAACGTACCCTCTTAATACGGAAATGGAAGGGCTGGGGAAGAGGGTGGGTTTTATCATGCGAAACTTCTCGCATGGGTATGCTAATCTTACAATATTCACCCATAGTAAATTACATATTGTTTTATAAAAATATTTGTTTAGAACTTTAATTTGCCAATTTATGGTATTAAGTATTACTATCACCATTAATGACTTACTACTTAATAATTGCGACTAATATACATTGAAAGAATAAAAATAACAATTGTGGCGTTCGATCATAAATAACTGACTTTTCACATTTCATTGGGAAACAAAATGACACCACAATCTTCACAAAATGCAAGGGTCAATCCATTGATTCAAACAGGAGAGAACGTTTCCGATCCAGCAACATAAAAATGGTGAAGATGCATCAACGTCCTCCCCTTCCGGGCGCTCACGAATCCGCATTGTTCTGTCTCTGAAACTGGGAACCTGATGCGTGATAATGTGCTATTTTTTAATACGTCAGCTTTTAAACGAGAAATACCAAAGAGATAGATTACGCGGAGCGTTCTGCTGTTAAATTGCTGTTTTATCGACGTCAGTCTGACGAAGGGGGGAGGCGATCAGTGGAGCAGACAGGGGCTGTCGTAAAAGAACTTAGTCAACAGAACATAAGAAATCACAGTAATGCTCCTTAGAGATAGGATTGAGACTGGGACACTTGAAAATGATGTAGTGGTAAAAACAATTCTACACAATGCTGTACTAAAATATACTACTAAAAAATCTGGGAGAATTCTCTTAATGCTATCCAAGTGCAAACTGTATCTAAATGAGTATAAGTTGGTTCTACTTACGACAAGTTTTAAAGTTCTTGTATTCTGTATTAAACCGAAAATAATTTCTAATGACAACCTTTTAGAAATGTTTCTCTACAATTTTTATTCACAAATTAATTATATTTGTCAAAATTAAATATTAAGTTAATTTAAATACCCTGCTAGCGCGGTTTTGAAAAGTTTTAAATAAATGTTTGTTGTTTTTGAAACATAATCTTCAATTTCATAAAGCTGTTTTGCAACGTGCATGTAAAAAGAATGAAATGTAGGTAAATATGAAAGTATAGTTTTCTCCAACCCTGCCACGAAAAAGCCATAGAAGGAAGTGCGAGTAATCTTATTATGAATTAAACAATGTTTTCCACGTTCATCCGTCGGTGCGCAACAAGATTAGTTCAACTACAGAACAAATTTAAACATTAAATTTCTAAAATGTATCTCTTCTCACGTAAACAATTATCACACAAGCACTAACAAAGTGTACAATTGGAGAAAAACATATAAATCAATATATATATATATATATATATATATATATATATATATATATATATATATATATATATCAGAAATATCGCATGCTGGAGAATGATATAAAGAACCTGAAAACAACCCAGAAGTTCACTTTTAGCCTCTTCATCACAAACATCTAATTACGAACAGATGATTTGACGAATTGCTAAGCTTTTTTGGATTAAAAACAAGTTTAACAAACTCAACATTGTATTTAATAATCATCAAAGTAATGAAAAATACTGAGTAAATAGGAGAGCAATGATGTTAACATGAAACGTATCTATCTTACCCAATTCATAAATATCGCAGAATGGTTCTAGGGTTTTAGTACGGAATATTCCCAATCTAATCTCAAACCATATTCTCTCATATTTCAAATTCTCATATTCGCATATTACCATATTCTCACCATATGCACATGAATTTATTATAGAGATGAGTAGACTCTCACTGGTCCCTCATTGAGTTCTAGTGAATTCATCTTGTTTGAAACGTTTTATGACGTGTGTTGTTTTCTTGCAATATTGATGTTTTATTACATGTCATTTCTTTCCATTGAAATAGGACCGTCACAACCTCAAAGTAATTGGCAGTCACCAGGCTTGCAATATTACCTTACTAATACTCCCCTACCGAATACTTCCCGGGAGTGAAGTACGTCAAAACAATCCAGTGAACTACAAGCATGAAATTCAACGAATTACGACAATATGTTCGCGTCACCGCGCACGTTAAACACCGAAAACGTCGCATTCGCACGACTTCCGCCCAGACAGGTCGCGCTCGATTTTTCTCTCGCGCGCTGCTTGCGAAGCCGCCGGCTGCGACGTGGGGACGTCGGAGGGGCAATTTATCGCTTCCTGGAATTTAATACGTCCGCGCGGGATCGCGCAGCGAGTCCTCCGCCGTGACGTTGACAAAGCGCAGCAGAGGAGCCCTGGCCCTCACTGCCCGCGGGCCCCTACCGCCCCCCACGCCTCAAAGGACCCGCCGTCTTCACTATTGGATCTTCGTATTTGGCCAGTACCCTCCTTGCTTTCGGTTCGGATTTCACCGTTTCTTTCTCTATGAGTACGTGGCTGCCTCTCTTCGATTCATCCTCCCATCATGTTATTATCATTTCCGTTATATTCTGTGTTTTCTCTCTCATATTTATTGGGAGAATTCATGGGGTGGATAATCTTAAATTTTAACTTTGCGAGAGAATTTGAAAAAATGTTACTGAAGTATCTAATCATTATTCTGTAATCTAACAAATGAATTTTCGAAAATAAAATCCTTATAAGCGTATCAATATCTAGCTAGAAAAGTGAGAAATTGAGTAACTTGAATATTATGTTAACATAAGTCAAATGTATTATTTTCTCATAACTGATATGATTTTGATTCAACTAGGAGGGTTGGCAACATTATTCAATGGGCATAATGCTGTCTAAAAAACTAAATGTTCCGTTGCACCGAAATATGCAAGGCGTTTCTGTAATTAAGTCTATCTCCAGAAGTGTTTGAATGGAAAGCGATAAAAGCTAACGTTATTTCGTGTTGCCTTTATAATTTTGAACGTATATCGATACTGGTGAAAGTTAAAACCCAAACTTTTTCATCAAAATTATCAGAAAACTGTCGACTTTTTCGTGCCTTACTCTCCCTTATCTAACGAAACAACTAAAGAAACAAGAAAGGTTCAACATTTGTCGACATGATTAATTGCATTTTTTGCGAGCAAAGTTTTGGGAAGAATGATCGAGAAAATAGAACACCCTTCCTGTTCTTCGCAACTTCAGCAGTGCAACTGCTGCAGCAAAAAGATGATCTAGCTTTAATCTTTTCCGGCTCCTAATATAAAGCGTCCGCAGTAAAAACTCCCTAACTGCGCGCGAGCAAGGAAAGATTTCTCCCGGAGGAGCCGACGGCGGCGGCAAAGGCGAACGCTGCTGCAGCCGGGGTACAATGGGTCAAAACGACTCTACTGCCGGGCAAAAATATAATTTCTGAGCGTATCCTGGAGAGTGAACTCTTAGCCTTCAGGCATTTCCGTACAACAAAGAGTCGGTACAAACCTCGCAAATGTATGGGGTTATTTGAATTAACTCCAAAATTGCGAAATTCTTGTGATATGTAGGGATTCTGGCGAATTGTCCGGCAAAATCAAAGCCTACGAACATATCCACTTAACCTCCTAAAGCATTTATTAACTTAATTTCGGATTCTATAAGGTTAAGATGTTTAATTATTTATCTTTTTTGCACGTATGACTTTCGACTTCTTGTAGAGACCGGTGAATAACGTCAAAGAGTCGCCATAAAAAATGAATGTTTTCTGTTTTGTATTTTTTGTTTCCCATTTAACTTTTATTTTTACAATTCACTCCTTCAGGTTCATTTTCGGCCCTCCGCAGCCGCCGCGGCCACACGCCGAGCGAGCAGCTCGCCCGCATCTCGAGGGTTTTCGAGAGACGGAGTAAGGGGACGAGGCACCTCCCAGGGGACCCATGCACTTCAAGGAGAGCGACGCGCCGCTCTGCCCGGCTGGGAGAAGCGGCTTGCAACACGGCTGAACTACTTGTTCTTTGCGTCGGCCAGGGAGGTAGAGATCGCGAAGGTTGACTTGCACTGGCGATCTGGGTTTGAAGGATTTAGAATTGCAGTCCCACGTAATGATTTTTTACCCGTGTGTGGGATGGTAGGCACTCCGACTCACCAGGAATAGTTTTTGTACAGAATCTTCTCAGTGGTCGTCTGCTCGACGCACCTAGCCAATAGCGGTGGAGGCAAGTGCGTGTCGCATCTTGTCGAAGCCATGCCTTGATCTTGTGTGATGTGACGAGGTGGAATAGTTCTAATCACGAAGTATCTCCCGTTAACTTTTATTCTTCCTTACGAGACATCGCAACCCATAATCAGCTAGCGTAGTCGTCAATGGCTCTTTGGTGTACCTCGACAGTTTGAAAGAAAATAAGACATGACGCTACGGACTGCGCAGAATACCGTAAATATCTGTAACCCACATTCCTATTTATCATTCCTATTAGTACCCCAGTAATTAGAAGTGGTAGTGTGTCTTGAGTGCGACGGATCTATCAGCGAAGCTGACAAATAGTGTCTCCAACTCGGTAAGATTTTACCGTAATTCACAACGGTATGTTTAGGATAAAACATTTTTGACATTCAGATCGTTTTAAAATGTACTAAGTAAACAATATAAATTATCACTGTATAATATTATATATCCTGTGTTTATATTTCAGTTTGTAAATACACATTCATTTCGACAATATCAACTCAATATCAAACCAGTAATTTGCTATTAGTTGATCCACCATTTATTGTCGTGAACGAATATGAATGTAATGCAAAAATAGTAGAAGTATTTCAGCTTACATTGATCAGAGAGCATGCCACGACCACAAACATCACTGCCAGTCGAATGACTGGCTTGTTCTCGAGCCCGACGCCGGCATCCAGCGTCGCTGGCTGCATTTGGAGTAGGCGTCGTCGAATGGAAGCGGCGGCGGCGGCGTCCCGGCGCCTAGGGGGCCCAGAGGGCGGCGTCGTCGCTCAATCTCCCTCCGCGTCATGTCGCTGTCGCCGCTCGGCGTCCCGACGCCTCCCGTCACACGCGGCGGCGGCGGCGCGGGGCACCAATCTTAATTTCTCCGAGATTCCCCGTCGATGACGTCGTTTATCTCGGGGGCGCCGCGGCGCTGACGACGCCGTCTCCGCCTCCCCCTCCCCCGCTCCACTCCCTCTTCGTAGCGGCCGCGTGGAGACCGTCTACTCTGATTCTGGCTTCGTATCACGTGTCGGTGGTAATCTACGTGGTGCACCTCATACATAACAAGGCAAAATACGACTAGCTTCCCCTTAACTCTCGCGCATCTTCCATTACACCATATTTCCTTTCTCCTTCAGAGATTTAGTGAAAATACATTTTTTGAGTGATCTAAGATGTTGTGATTTAATTGATACAATCCACCTTCTCGTTGCCTTTGTTTAAATGAGGGTTTATCCAAGTCCAATTTGTAAGAGACAAATCGTGTACACGGAGGCCTGCAAAATTCCCCCCCTCTCTCAATACACAATTGCTTAATCAAATCACCATCACATCCACCATCATGTATGTCATCCAACAAAGTCATTCATCAGAGAAATGGCTACCATTATTTCTTTATGAGGAGGATGATAACGAAATATTGAAGTACTATGTAATCTGTTATAATATTCACACTAGGTGATACCTCACCGTCGCCTACACCGTAATCGTCTTGAGCGTTCATTCTTCTCACAGTAATACTTCTCGTACTTTCTATCCTCTGCAACGTAAGACGCAACTTCACCCAACAGATTTACTGTTTCCCTTCTCCACAAAATCTATATCCTAACTTTTCCCCCTTCATAACTTCTGTTACCATGCTGTACTTCACAATAACGTTTCCATTGTTATTACCATCATCTCGACTGCCGGAGACATCTCTAAACTACCCCATCACCACCAATACCTCCATTATCATCACCATCACCAACACGACTACTTCCCAAGCAAATCCTCCATCAACCTCAGTCACGCCATGCTCAACACCATTTCTGTCTCCTTACGCTCCCCGCCTTCGGGCTCCCTCCCCTCTACCACTCACACAACCAACATCGCTCTTCCCGCCACTCCCAACTTCCCGTGCCTGTCGCATCAGGCGCGTCACCCGCCGCCCTCGCCGCCGCCGCTGTCGTCGCCGCCGAGCTCGGAATGGAAATTGATATTCGGCGCGTCGCCTGCAGCGGGATTAAGAATGATCCCGGCCCGTCGCGTCGCCGCGAGGCCTCTGTTTATTCAAACATTAGAAACCGCTAACGCGCACCCCCCACCGGCGGCAGCAGCGCTGCGGTGACAGCTTCTTTGTATTCCACTTGCCGAAATTGAAGCGCCCCGCCCCCGCCCCCGCCTCACTCTTTGCGCGGAATCCCAAGCAGCGCCTGCCGAGTGCCGCTCCGCCCCCCCCCCCCCCCGCCTAAGAGGCTCGCCCTCCACGCATGAGTGCGAGATAATGAACGCTAAATGACTTAAAGCGTTACTTCTGGAGTTTTCAGAGAGATTCTGCGGAAGCCGGTTGCTTGCGTAGAGGGTGGTTGTGAATGATTTAAGTGTTGGCGGAGGGACGGTTCTGTTGGGCACCTGCCGTGAAGGAAATGTTGGGAGAGTCTTTCTGGTGCTTCTTTGGAGCGAGGGGTGGGGGGCAGGTTGGCAACGTAATAAAGGGGACGTAAGGGAATACAATATGGTTTGGTCATAAAAGATCACATTCGCTTTTACGCTCGGTATTGCAATTGGGACCTTTTATCTTTGTCAAGAGTCTTTGTGTTGTGATGTCAGGATCGAATAAGGGGCGTCTTGTGGTCGTAAATGAATGAGAGGTACGTTAAAAGTGTTGTTATCTAACCCCATAATTTGCAGTAACAAACAACGGTACTTCGTAATACAGATAATGATACCTGTAATAAATAAAATATGTATAAAATGTAATGAGTACCATCTGTTGTGTGTCACAATGTTCTAGCATTGTAAAGATCCAGTAAAGCAGCGTCTTTTTTGCCTATTTATTACTCAACCAAGGGAATAATGAACAGTTAAACAGACACGATTTTCCTTCTGAAATAATATGTACTGTTCATGTAATCGCGAATTAAAATGTGTTTGTGAATAACACATTGTTTTCCGAGAGTACTCGTATTATTTCCTCTCCTGTTATGTTCGTTATAATAATTACAAAATTATTATTTTAAATTACAATATTTAGCAGTGAATCATATTGCTTTACAAGTCACAAAACAGTAATTTATATAACACCATTCCGAAATTCTACATTTATGTTAGCATTCTCAACTATTCATACACACTAAATTTATTCTATTCGTATAAGTCATCTGCAAGCAGATTTCTATTTATAACTCCCTCCTTGTCTCTAACACTGAAGCTTAGTTGAAGAAAAATAGCATAAAATAGTATATTGAAATATTATACAGAACTATTGTACGGTGCAACACGTGTTTTATTGGTGAAGTACGAACTCAAAAATAAAATCATTCAACAAATAGTCTTATGTTTTAGTAACCTCTCCACTCACAGCTTCTCGACGTAAATAATCTATAATTAATAATTAAAAATTATTTTATATTTCTATATTTTATTTAATTATAGAAAACAACTTACACACTTTCTTCCGAACAAATATTAATATATTTATAACATTTATTATACTGATGTATATAAAAATACAGAGTTACCGTGTTTTTTCTCAAAAACTCTATTCAAAACTCATGACATAATACACCGCTTCTCTTCGTATCAGCCGTAAAACTTGCTAGCGTGGACGGATAAAGCTAGTGCTATTCTCACGCAACGCACGTGAATTGCTGACCCCAAAGACAAAACGGCAAGGGTACAATGGCAGCCCCTGGTCAGAAACCACGGTGTCAGAAACCAGCTTCACGCACGGGTATACGTAGCCAGTTTGCAACTAATGTACTATACAACTGTTATCCTGATTAGTACGTTCCGGTTGTGTCTTTAACACACACGTGAAACGAGCCATTCCCCGCCCTACACCCGCGTCCAGTCTCCACTACGACGTTGAACGTAGAACGACAACACTGGGGTGTGGAAAACACGCGGATGGTCAGGCGGCGAAGGGCACGGCAAGAGAGGTAGGCGACCGAAGTACACTGCGGGCGTGCTTTCTCTGAAGTGATGGGTTATGAAGGATATTTGTAGAAATTGCATTACTTACTCCACAAGTCAACTTCTTTTGATATTTATCCTTAAGAATGCTCAATTTCATTCCCACAGAGATACGATAGGAGTCATTCAATTGTAAATATTCACAGTCACTAGTATCCTTGCAGCCACAACTGATCCGAAGTTTTAGATTGTTATCACCGTTAGGTCGTGTTCGTATGGTTGGTCACCTGTCTAGTAGTACCGTCGGGGACATTTTAGGAGCCCAACGAGGGAACATGCCACTTTGTTCGAGAACCAGAAGTTGAAGCTAACGGAATATGCAAGAGCACATCAAACGCGCGGGGTTGAAGATCGAGACGTTCCAAACAGAATGACAGGTTTTCGCCAGCTCACTGAGTTGCCACGGGACGAGACGTTCGTGTAACGAAAGCTTTATCACTTTCTTCAGGCACTATTCGGAACGTTTCCGAGTATTCTCTTCCTTTCTCCATCGATATCATCGAACAGACTTCAACTGCCTCCCCCATAAGGAAAACGCAGATCGCCTTCTCCAGAATGTGCTTGTCGATATGGTAGCAGCGATATATGATACACTCGCGATTGTGCGTGAAATATATGTACGTGTACAACATGAGATGCAGGTGAAAAAAGGCGTAGGCGCACTGAGTTGTCATAATTGAAACATTTCATACAAAAAAGTTCTACCAACTATGTAATAGTTCTCTACTTCTGGTTATCACACGTAAGAATCTACGTTTGATTTTCATCTTCGATACATGAGTTCCGAGTCTCTTGTCTGCGAACACAGCCATACTCTTTTACAGCGCACCGACCGTAGATGGTGCATCACAAACGCTAATGGCGGCCGCACTTTGAAGAAGAGGGAAGAATGCTGAATCAGTATGTGACAACTCAAGAAATCGGCTTCCAGTTGCTTAGATGACGAGATGATGGAAGAGGCAGTATATTCAATGATTCTACCAACTCCTTTAGGGAACTCGCCTTATGGTTATGCAAAATAGGGCATGTTTCATTTGAATCTCCAACAGATGCGATCGAAGGTATTTGACTGCTAAACCATCGGCAGTCACCACCATCCCTTCAGCTCGGATGTGGTTCGCCACCAAGCGACGACCCAGGACGAAGCGCAAACGGAGGAAGGACATCGAGAGATAAGTCGTGCTGACATTTCTTGTTAAAGACGTGGTTAGGGGTAACGAAACGGGTTTTTCACCCAGTAACAGTACGACGTTGTACGACGACAAGTCCCTTCTCCGCCTCCCCCTGCCCCAGCCGCGCCCCGAGCGCCTCCGCCGCGAACGCCGCCGCGGCCGCCGCCAGGCCCGCCGCCCACACGTGGAAGGCGGGCGCCAGGTGGCGCGGGGCGAGCGCGTACGGCGGCAGCGCGTCGACGGGGCGCGGCAGGTGCGAGAGCAGCCGCAGGCGGCGCGTCACGCCGGCGTCTGCGCGCCGCAGGGCCGAGCCGGCGATGCCCGCGTCGGCCGCGCGCAGCAGCGCGGCGCCCAGGCGCGGCGCGTACGGCGAGCCCCGGCGCGCGCAGTAGGACAGCGGAGTGGCGGAGAGCGCGGGCTCGGACACGCGGTGCACCACCAGCCGCCCGTCGCGCACCGCGGCCGGCGAGCGCTGCGCACGCACGCGCAAACACGCGCCGTCACTCGGAATAAATGTTACTAACTTCTATAGGATGTACAGGGTCCAAAATGGTCACTTTTTTTTCTTTCAAACAACGCAAGCTTTGCTAACGTAATTAAATATTTGATTGTTTTGTTTATTTTAGCAGATATATCTGAAAGAGATCAAATTATTTTTTTGGGTTTCTGGCAGTTATGGCTGCTTCGAATTGTGTATCTGCTTTAGTATATTCATTCATTCACTTGGTTACGGCGGGGGTATAATTGCTCATTCATTTGGTTGTTATTGAAATATATTGGAACGATGATTTTGTATTATTTATTGGTTGTTTAACTATATGTTTACTTATTTAGATGCTAATTTTGAGTTGGATTTGATGAAAATTATTGCTTTGTCGACGTTAAGCCAATTGGGTATTTTGATAAGAGATAATTTTGTGATGTTTCATTTATGTAAGTTACGCAAGCGACATTTGCCCATAATTAGTAGGCAATTCATATGCATTAGTGTTTATCACGCAGTGATCTAAATTTCAATCTGAGCCCAAACGATTATGGCTACCAGTCGAACACCAGAGCATGATTTGTTGTCAAACAATAAGGTTGTTGCGGTTTTTCATTTGAAGTGTTCTAGTTTGTAGTACTCTTATTTTCACTGTTAAATAAATAAAGGCTATCTATTAAATCTGCAAGCATTCCAAACTATTCAAAACCTCCTTTCACACAATTAAAAAGTCAGGTAAAATAAAATATTTATTATTTTTTGTGAAGAGAGAAATAGAATGAACATTCAATTCATTTTTAACTCAAGTCCCACTTTCCTTATTAGGAATAGGGACGACATAAATACACGACTGTGGTGTGTTTTTTAAAATATTTTTAATAAGTTAGTTACGGTCGACGAGGTCACGAAATAATAGAAAGCAACGCAGACGGAGAAATTCAAATCCAAGAAATCAATTCTCTAACAGGAGTTTAGTGTTCCCGCCGATGGGCACCCACCGGCGGTGCTCACCTGCATGAGGGTTCCGAGGGTGAGCGTTGCCATGAAGGCCTGGCCCCCGAGCACCGCGTCGATCTGGGCCTCCGCGAACGTCAACACATTCGGGGCGAGGAACATGCGCTTCGCCAGGCGGCCCATGACGTCATCGCCCGCGCCATCGCCCGACGGCCGAAAGCGCTCTGCGTCGCCCCTGATCATCATCAGCCTCATGCCTCCGGCCTCCACTGCGTCCAGAGTGTCCACTTGCCTCTCGTAACGGGGCGCGGCCAGGTAGCTGCGACGAGGTTTACGAAAGGTCAACGGCGATTTAACTCTTTCAGACTCGCTGTTCTCAAATGTGTATCATATTTACGACATCAAGAACTGATTACGAGGAAATTAGAAAATAATTAAGATTCAAAAGAGTACATTATTATTAAGAAAAACCAGGCACTGAAATTAATACTTTAAATATTTAAAAAACTATTCAACTGGCCTTTAGGGAAACAAAAAATGTAAAATACAAATAAAACGATGTCTAAAAGGATTAAATCCTACTTTTTAAGCAGCAACAAGTGCTGTGGTGGATTGGATGGTGCTGTGGGGATGGGGAATTAAAACGTACAGTGAATTTTGATAATATATTGAGAATATGAGAATCACGCAACTGTATCGGCAAAACCGACGAATATGTGATTGCAAACCCTAGTCATCGCGCTAGATTGGGAGACGCGCTTGGACCGACCTGAGGGGGGATAGATAGCGCCGTAACAGCTGAGCTAGGACTCAGCTCAACACATCAGCGATGTAAGAAAGTACTTTCCGCGCGAGCGCATCCAGCGCGAGTATCTCGGCCTCGCACCTGGTGAAGGTGCCCTGGAAGGCGCCGAGCACCACGACGCCGTACGCGGCAGCCGCCACGCCGAGCCCTTTGAGCACGCGGCCGCGCCGGTGCGCGTGGAAGGCGCCCGTCATCACGGCGCGCAGCACCTCCACGGCTGCGCCCACCGGCCCCGCCCCCGCCCCCGCCGCACGCAACGCCGCCCAGCGCGTCGCCCACAGCGCCACGGGCGCCGCCAGCGCCGCCGCCCACGTCGCCCCCGAGAACGCGTGCGTCACGGCGCGCAGGAAGGCCAGCGGCCGCGCCGCGCGCACGAACACGCAGTACGCCACCTGGTGGGACGGGCCCGGCCCTTAGCCCCTTCTCTTTCATATACATTCACTCCTCCATGACGAGTGCTAAAGGAGAAATCCAGTGGCGAATATTGCCATATGTTAGATAAGCATTTTCGAGTAATTTTTATTTTTTGCGACTAGTGTTTAACGGGTATTTTTAATGTAACAGTCCTCCACACAAAGTCACGCTGCGCTCCACCAGCAAACTTGCGCTTGGGGAAGGGAAGGGATCTTCTTATTAGAAAATACGGAACATATTGAAAATATTCACAAAACTGTTGCAGTGTGGTTAGTATCAAGATCCCATAAATATCCTGAGGTATAACACCTCTTCAAATGAAGTTGAATTAAAAATGTTATTTCAATACAAAATACATATGACAAATCCATATTTCCAATTCTTAAGTAATACAAAATATATGAAAATGCAGAAAGACGGAAAACAGGGTTAAGGAAAAAACTCCAACAGTTTTGTGAGTAATTAGAATGGTATGTTTCGTAATTTCAAATACTAAGTTATCTTCCCTTCCCGGAGAGCGGTGCTTGACCTTGTGTGGTGACTGTTACATTAAAAATACTCGTTAAATACTAGTCGGAAAAAATCAAAATTACTCCAAGAATGCTTATGTAACGTATGATAAAATATGTATATCACTGGATTGGTCTTTTTACGATCATTATGATAGACCGAAGAAATATGTGTAGTTCTATTGAAACAAAGTTACCTCATATATCTCATAAAATAAAGTGATAAAACATAAATGAATACATTTATCAATTAGCCCAATGTCCCATGCACTTCTGTGAAAACTGCATTGCAATGACTTTAACCGTTTAAAAGTTATAGGAGGTGCTAAAGTTACGTGACTTACTCTGTATATTTCGGGATCCATGTCCCACCCCCGCACAAAACAGATTCGAGACAACAAAACCACGCACGACGTTAGCTGAGAGTTGCATAAAGGAAACAGCAGGTGAAAGTGTAAACAGCACCGCACACTGTTTCAATTGCTACAACGAACAATGTTATCGAGCATACTTGGAAATTACCCTAGACTCTTAGCGAATGTTGAGGGAATACTACACGCAAACTACTGATGTATAACGGGTTGCATTGAGGGACGCCTGAAAGTTAATACATGGTGACAAATTAACAAATAATATTTCGGGTTAA
Organism: Gryllus longicercus; assembly: GCA_038098605.1. Lineage (NCBI taxonomy): Eukaryota > Metazoa > Arthropoda > Insecta > Orthoptera > Gryllidae > Gryllus > Gryllus longicercus. Next base: position 565,415 of record JAZDUA010000721.1, on the reverse strand, counting down.
CCGTGAATCCCTTAAATACCGCTTAAGATTTTTTGGTATGATAGAAAATATAATTCTCTACTCATTTGGTATCGTAATCTATCGCACAAGAATAATATGCAATAAAATATAAAATAATTAAACTACAATCGAATAGTTCAAACCACTTCCAAACAAAATCGACATTGAGAAAAAGCATTATAATACTTGTAACTTTGTTATACGAGATTTCCTATCATATGTTGAAAGTAATAATATCCGATCCTCCTCTACCTCCCTTTGAAGTCTGTCCCTTTGGCCTTAACCCCCCTGCCTACGCATGAACAAAATGGCCGCCAAGGGAAACGGCGCGGGCGCGGGGGCGCATGCGCACCAGCTCGTGCGGGTAGAAGGCGTGGACGCGCTCCGCCCAGCCGCGCGCCAGCAGCCGCGCGTAGAAGAGGGCGTCGGCGCGGCCCTCGTCCAGCAGGTCGGCGAGCGCCCCGAAGGAGCCGTTGGCGTCGCGCGCGCTGGCGGCGTAGCCCTTGTGGCGCGAGCGGCACAGCAGGCGCACGCGCGCGCCGCCCGCCACCGCCCACGCCATCACCTGGCCGCATTCAACACGCACGCTCACGACACCACACACTTGCAGCGCTACCCATTTACTCGTTCACGGAGACATATAACCTCCCTGGAGTATAAAACACAGATAAAAGTGTCATGATCTAAAATAACGTAAATCACTTTTCTTGTTTTTTACATGTGCTCTTGGCAAATCACGTCCTAGACGTCGCAGTCCGTCCTAGACGTCGCAGTCCGTCCTAGACGTCGCAGTCCGTCCTAGACGTCGCAGTCCGTCCTAGACGTCGCAGTCCGTCCTAGACGTCGCAGTCCGTCCTAGACGTCGCAGTCCGTCCTAGACGTCGCAGTCCGTCCTAGACGTCGCAGTCCGTCCTAGACGTCGCAGTCCGTCCTAGACGTCGCAGTCCGTCCTAGACGTCGCAGTCCGTCCTAGACGTCGCAGTCCGTCCTAGACGTCGCAGTCCGTCCTAGACGTCGCAGTCCGTCCTAGACGTCGCAGTCCGTCCTAGACGTCGCAGTCCGTCCTAGACGTCGCAGTCCGTCCTAGACGTCGCAGTCCGTCCTAGACGTCGCAGTCCGTCCTAGACGTCGCAGTCCGTCCTAGACGTCGCAGTCCGTCCTAGACGTCGCAGTCCGTCCTAGACGTCGCAGTCCGTCCTAGACGTCGCAGTCCGTCCTAGACGTCGCAGTCCGTCCTAGACGTCGCAGTCCGTCCTAGACGTCGCAGTCCGTCCTAGACGTCGCAGTCCGTCCTAGACGTCGCAGTCCGTCCTAGACGTCGCAGTCCGTCCTAGACGTCGCAGTCCGTCCTAGACGTCGCAGTCCGTCCTAGACGTCGCAGTCCGTCCTAGACGTCGCAGTCCGTCCTAGACGTCGCAGTCCGTCCTAGACGTCGCAGTCCGTCCTAGACGTCGCAGTCCGTCCTAGACGTCGCAGTCCGTCCTAGACGTCGCAGTCCGTCCTAGACGTCGCAGTCCGTCCTAGACGTCGCAGTCCGTCCTAGACGTCGCAGTCCGTCCTAGACGTCGCAGTCCGTCCTAGACGTCGCAGTCCGTCCTAGACGTCGCAGTCCGTCCTAGACGTCGCAGTCCGTCCTAGACGTCGCAGTCCGTCCTAGACGTCGCAGTCCGTCCTAGACAACATAAAAACTATCTCGAACAAAAACCACCTTTTTTCTTTTTCGATACCGGTTCGTGGTGTCGCGCGGCCTAGGCGTTTGTGTGCATGCGTCTAGTTTTATAGAGGTGAATGTTGTTCGAGAAGCAAGATAGGTACATGGGAAACTAGAACGCGTAATACATTATAGTCATTTAATGTTTTTGGAATAGGACATACTCCAGTCACGCAAACTGAAACGAGTAAAACTGGCATATATTCCGAACGTTTTACATCTCGTCACGTGATGGACGTGGTTTTTTTCTGGACATAAATGCATCTACAGCATCGCATTGCCTGGGCAGTTGAGAGAATAATCATGGCTGCACTAACGGAAGCCCACGACGACAGCCCTGCTGATACGGTGACAATATGGTGTCCACTTACGAACGAAACAAACAGGGTAAACAAAAAAATTTGCACAAATAATTAAGAAAATTGTGACCCATATAAATACAACACATTTTCTTGAAATCTCGTTTTAAAAATGTCACAACGTTTGTACTTCAGAGTTACAATCAAAATTTTAAGTGTAAACTCCCAGCACTTTTTACAATTTCTTGTCATCTCAGACCAACACGCGTCCGTGCGTGCTTATGAGTCGTATTCCTGTGTTATGCACTATCTTATAATTTCCTCAACGTTTTATACCTTAATTACATACATCGTCTCTGTAATGGAGTTTATTAAGAAAATATATTTTGTTACGTGATCACTTACAGAGAAAGCGTTTCTTGAGATGAGGCACGGTTATTGCAGTAATACGAGAAGATAAATTAAGATCTGTAAATTATCCACATAGATGTTTATTTTGAGTAATTATTGGCTAATTGAAGACGGAAGCACTGCGCTCAGAAAATGTTCTATGCAAATAAGAACGTGAATGCTTCGTATAAATATTACTCAATGCTTAACAAGAGTATTATTTACTAATACTAATTACGTTTACTATTTATTGAAACTAAAATTTTGTAATCGTATGAAGTAAAAACGTGTAACAACTATTAAACAATAGACTCTGAAAACATATTTTTATCGTTTCATTCACAAAAGTAATACAGTGTGTATAACGTTCAAAGTAATTAAATAATAATAACAAAACTAATCGAATAAACAAGTTACGCTCCCATACCTCACATTCAATTGCTAGTGAAATGTGAACACAATGTCAGAATAAATCTATCGCCTTTTCCATGTTACAACCTCCTGATATTTAATTATTGAAATGTTTTCCAGATGCCATTAGTCATTTACATTAAAACCCATTTAAACCCACGTATAACCAGTATATAATCTAGTTTCGCTTTCGCGAGTGTCAGGAATGACCTTGTTGGGGCCGGCGGTCCAGTCAATGGTCCCGTCGGTGCACGCCGCTTCGTGCTCCGGAGAGTCCGTCGTCGCAATGAAGATGACGCCGCGACCGGCCACGTCCGCCTCCGGGACGGCCGACCACGAGCTGAAGCGCGCCGCCCGCGGGGGCAGCTCGGGCCTCCTCGCGGGCTGCAGCAGCAGCAGCGGCGAGCGGAGGCACGCGGAGACGGCAACGGCGCGCCAGGCGTCCCAACGTGCGAGGGCTCTCGACGAACCGCTCGCCTCCACTACAGCCGAATTCGTCTTTTGTTGCGAAAGCGTCAGTAAACACTGCGCAGTTTCTTTACCCGAGCCTGAGCAAATTAAAAAAAAAAAGTAGTTTCCAGAATGTTGATATGTGTGTTGTAAATATATTTAATATTATTCAGTGTAAGTAACTATGTCTTCTATGTAATTAAGTATTATAATAATAATAATTATTATTGTTATTATTGTTGTTTTTACTAATTACGTGCAGTGCAGTGGCGTTGTGAAACTGAGGAAAACGAGTGTGTAAGAAAGACATTACTGCTCAGTGATTCGAAGTGCGGTGAAGTGAGTTTGGAGAAGTGAAGTGCTATGAAAGATTGCACGGTGAAAAGTTCACGTTAATTTGTAAAGTTTGTAAATTTTGTAAAGTTGTTAAGTTCAGTAATGTCAAGTTAGTGTATTTTGCTGCCAAGTTCTCAAACTTAATTGCAAAATTTATTAATAAATCTAAATCTAACCTTCAATTGAACCGCCTTTTGACAGAGTTTTAGTACTTTTCCTCGGTTGTGCAGGAGAATTTACAACTTTAGATACCACGTTATCATTACTTCCGTCCTGCGTGTGCTTAGAACAGGAGTGTACAATCCGTTCAACTCGACTAGAAGTGCTTGATTCAACGTTTGATTTGGGCCGTATTTCGCTGTCTTCTATCGTTTGCAATGATATGTTTTCACTTTCTGGAATCACCACAATAAAAACGGCGTTAGCCGTCCACATGACGGATGCACGTAATGCAGGAAGAATTCGCGTCGCCAGGCGCTGTCTGGTTGGACCTCTGCTAAGTAGCAACAAAAATGCTTCAGGCTGCGGTAATTTATCCCAGCGACTTCTCGATATCCCAGTAATAGGTGTAGAGATGATTACGAATGACTGAGCTGGACGCAGTTTGGGAAGACAGGCAGCATCACGGGTGTTGGTGTCGACCACCACCACCAGAGGGCGTCCCGACGTCATCAGTTGAGAAATCGCCTGAGCCAACATTTTCATCCGCTTCTGCTCCCACGCCAACTCCAGCGCAGGATGAGAAAGGGACACCGAAATCGCTGTTGGTTCCTTCATTGCGGACGTCTTCGGGGCTGTCGCTAACATCACCAACGCCATAGTCAACGTTTTTGTGGAATACGCCGTTATTGTCATTGTTAATAGTACCACTAGTAGTGACGACATGTAATCATTTTTCATTATTATGGTTTTATTTTATAATTATTTTTCATGGTAGTTCCAATTGTTTTTAATCACATAGAGTTGACTGTGTTAATAAAAATTATATCACAGTTATTGTTATCGCCGTATCTCTCAAAGATATTACGATCTGCAAATCGTTGAAAGATGTGGTCCGCAACGATGGTACTTCGATGTTCATTGTTGTGTCTCTACTTCCGGTACCCGCGCTTCTACCAATTACAAAAGTACTGAGAGGTTGTCACTGAAAGTTAATTAAATTATATCGGAACTCTTCGCAACAAATCTGAAAGATAACATTCCGGACACATGTTAGTAAGGTGACCACATGGCTACGTGGAGCATTTGCCTGTGTCATTGTACTTACTGAAATTCAACGATTGCGTGGAACGCTAATGCGACGCCTTAGCTTCGATTGATCATTTTTCCTTGATGTGGGGGAAACGCAATCAACTGAGTTATCGCCACTATCAGCACTTAGTACCGAATGCCTCTCACCTCGCAGTCTGCGAGACAAAATGAAATAGATGAACAAATAATTTACAGGAGATAATAACGTTTTAAAAGGTAGCACTTGCCTTTTCCCAATATTTACCGCAATAGTCTAATGGAGAACATAAAAGGTGTTTTTAAAGACAGGCGTCAAATTGAATGAAATCATTTCTCCTGCATTGAATTAGAAAACTATTTGTGCTCAAAGTAATATTCTATCGTAAAAGAGACAATGATTAATATTACAAGATCAGATAAGCGCACATGTACATGAAATTGTTTGTTGTATTGATATTAATTAATGTCGATTTTCCCCAATGGATTTCTTATTATCCCTTTTTATATTATCCGTTATTATCCTTGAAGCAAGCGAGCTTGTGATTTCCTTTCACTAGACCGGAGTTTGGCCTCTAATTCTTAGAAAATGCCACACAATCCAGTGATACACACACCTAATCCAGCTGCTCGTATTTGCAGTGTTGTTTTGAATTCGTTTGAAGATATAGGAGTTCAATATTTATTCTTTTAAATAATGAATTGTGTTTATTTATCACGGGTCTGGTCATGCATAATAAGTATTTAATAATAACTATTTTTTATTCTCGAATGTTTATTTATGTATAGAGATTCTGTCTCAGAAATATTTAAAACAGATGCGGTTTTGAATCACAAGTGTATTGTAAATGTCAAATGTATGAAATGTGTGATGAATTCAATTCCAAAATCAGTACAACAAACACCCTCTACTAATTGTGAAACCCCGAGTGCAATTTTGTAAAGAAAATTGTTTACAATTTATATGGATAATGACTTCGTGGTTGATGGTACAATATATACATACATTTTTGCAAATCTTATAAAATATCCTGAAACAAACATTATGATCGAAACAGTGGAAAAAATGTTAATAGAACGACGGTACGTGTATAGAATTCAGAAAGTAATGTATTTAGAAACTAACACACATAATTAAAAATTCGTTTTTACTCTGTCTCACAAAACTTGCACACACATGTGGGTTAGCACCGTCTTCCCCCAACCCCTTCAATTCACGAAACCGACGAGGCGAGCTTTGTTGCGTTGCCTAACCTCCTCAATAGCCAGGAGCGCGGACCAACAAAGGACGACAAACGCCGTGATCCGACAACCTATCTATGACTAACAACGGCTCCCAGACGAAGATTCTTGCCTGTTGAATGAATTCTATGTGCCTAAGGGAGAAGAGTTAATTTAGAAAGAGACTTGTTAATTTATTTCACAATATTGTTATACACAACAAATAGAACGATTTTATGAATTATAACACAAAACGAAAACAAGGAAAGATTTCGCCATTAAAACATATTCCTGTCTCTTATCAAACATGTTTACAAAAGCCAAAATTGAACAAAATAAACACGAATAAGTAATAAATAGTAAATCTCGGGTGTTGATAGAACAAGTCTGGCAAACATATTTACCTATGAAGCCATTTCCCTGCCTCGCGCCGCTTCCCCTGTCGCCTGTATACGTCTTTCTGGATTTGTAGGGGAAATGAGCGCGGAGTGAGGGGAAATTGCGCGTGCTGGCAGCGCGGGCGCGGTTGGACTCTGCCGTGGAGCCTTGCGGCCGTCGGGGGCGGCGCGGGGCATCTCCATAAGCCGGTCGGCGCTCTCCGGCAGCGCTCGGCTGCACCGCCTCGGGCGCTCGGCCGCGCGCCGCTCTGATTAATGGAACGCGCCCGTCAGCTGCCTCCGGTGCATAATTAGCGACGGCGCGACGTGCCAGTGACCCTGCGGAGGTCCCACCCCTCGCGCGCCGGGTCTATCACCTCGGCCCCACCCACCACACCTCGCTGTCTAGCGCGGCTCGTAGAGGTGCGGCGCGCGTGGCACTTTTGCGTCTCCGGGGGAATTAAGTTGTACTTTCAAGCGATTTACATGCAATTTGCGACAAAGTCGGGTCGTGACACTTTTTTATTGGGGTTATCCAGTTTTCATTTCCACTCATTGCACTATTGCTTCATTGCCTTTCACATAACCATAATCCCTTAAACCATTGATATTTTCTACTTATGTCCATAACACATTAATTCTGGAATTTTAATAACTTCAGTACAATTATTCTTGCCTACCTGAATTACATCAGTAATAATATCAGTTTCTGGCTGCGTCCACTCGCCTTTTCCATGAACACCGGCTTCTCTTCTCTCTTTGTGTCTTCTAGAGATTTCACATCATAGAACGTTCTCTTTCCTTTCAATATTGTCCCTGTCACTCCACTCAGATACACTAGTATCCACAAGTTATGTAGGTTCCTGAGAAATATGATCACCTTACAGGACGCATTCATTATATTTCCAAAACTGATGGAACGTGTTCTACTCTCCGTTTTTATTTTGAAGTGCATCTCTTTTCATTCGGAGTTGGTCCACACGTTTTTCACATATTTTTGATGTCCTACTCACCAAAGCACTTCACCAAAGCGAACTTCACTTACTACTCGCCTCCACAGCCCCTCCCAACCTCCCCTCCTCCTCCTTCTTCTCTCCGCTTCGCTCACTTCAGAAATCTCATTCCTTTTCTCTCACTTACTGCACTGAGTTAAGTCTCCCTGACTAGAGGGGCTCGCTCTGTACTCGACTATTGTTGCGACCCAACCACCGCGCTACCGTCTTCTCGACTGTGTTCGCCACCTATGTATTCTGTTGTTCCTTGGGAGGTCCCATTGGCAACCTCTTAGCTCCTTACATAGTACTTCGACACGTTTACATCAAGTCACAAAGTGTTTACTAGTGAATTATGAGTGCATATCAACGTTTCCACTCGGCTGGCAGGAAGATAATATCGCCGTTGATGTGTTATTACTTTTATAACTTTTATTTATTTCACTATATATTATATATTGCACAAATATAGTCAGTATAATTGTTGATACGTTGAGAAATAAAAATATTATTAATTTACTCCAAAGGAAAGAGAACTAAGGCGGCGATTTTGATTAACTTACTCGTATCAATGATATTCATGAATTACATGATTCTCAACCTTTGAAGGACCGTTTTCTTATGCAATTCTGTAAATCTTGTTTTATCATCGCAACATGCCCTTGTTTATAGCACAAGGTGAGTAGAAGTTTTGAGATATTAAAATTGATACTAATATTAATCACTAAAATGTTGATATCAAAATGTTTCAATTACTTCATATTTCATTTCACTCCATAAATAATCTCTCCAAATACTACTTGTGTTCCAAAAATTACAGATCAATTTAAGGTACTTTCTGTTACACTAGTGGTGCTAAAATAGCACATACTTTTTCACCCGTTTTTTCACGCACAATTACGCGAAAAGTATCCTAATTTTCGAAACATTTCACGTGCTATCATTTCAAAATCTATCTTTAAGGAACAGATTTGAATAAGGAAAAATTCTCTATATTTAATATTTTAGTTCTAGGAAGACTTCAATAAAATTTTGAACTTTTGCAATTTTTGAAAAATCAGTGTTTTTAACAACAATAGATCAGCACCTTTTTCTTAACGGTTCTTCACACTATTCAACAATGAAATTTAATAAAAAACGATGGAGTTCTTTTTTGAAAATTTTAAACTATCCCAGGGGCTTCATTACGTCTGTCAGACAGACAGACAGACGGACGGACGGACGGACGGACGTTTTGGCGTCATTTGTTGTTTTTTTTTTTTTGGTATCAAAGACCCACCAAACATGGATTCTGGTTACACCACGTGATAGAGGATTTTTTTGTAAATTTAGCAAATGGATTTATTCACTTTTTCGTTTCCAAGACCCTGTAATAAGAGATTTTGTGTCGAAAATTCGCCGTATTACAGCATTGCAGCATTACATAACTTTCTCTCTACTCCGCAGCAAAAAAGTAAAAATTAGTGAGAGCAATTTATTCGTTTCCTTTCTTATTAAATTTTAATAAAAACATTCCTTTAACTTGAATCAGTATATCAATAACAATACTGATTTCCTAAGAAAGGGTGAGTATTACTCACATATGGACAAGTATTCTTACTCCATCTCCTGTCTATACCAAGTTCATTCTCACCACCAACTACACACCTATGGAACGGTTTATTTAGAGACCATTCATTACCGCACAGAGAAGGAAAAAATAAACAAAATTCGCTCAATGATGATACAGGCAACTGCTTTGGCTACGTGTAAATCCCCTCTGCAGGTCGCTATCGCTACTTGCTGTCCAAGAGATTAATTAATCACCTCTTCGCTCTCGAAACGAATTCATTACGGTTCCGACAGGGGAGGGCATGACATGTTCATAATTAATGCTACAAAGTGCGGTGGATTCATGGTACACATGCTATTTTCATTCTCGGGAAACGCAGTATACACTCGCGAACGTACGACAATTATTAAAATGAAAATATAATCTGGAATGAAAAAATCTTTAATGTATAAGAGTGCTCTTAAAAATATACTAAATTCTTTACTTTTTTAAATAGTAAATAATAGGGATATCTAAATAGGAAAATTACAAAAGATGAAAATACAAACACACAATTTTGTAAGTGAACCATTCGTAAACAGACTCAAATTAAAAATAATTGCTAATGTATGAATCATCCATATACATTTCCTTTCAACATGTAAAACAATAATTCTTCATAATAGGTTTTTAACACAACTTTGATGTTCTCATACTTCAAATAGGATAAATGAATATTATATTGTAGGAATATGATATTGTCGCTACTTTACACGATTTTTGTAAGTGAAACAAACGTATTTTATCAAGTTATTCTTAGGCTATAAAAATGATTCCACTTCACTGCGTCGTAAGAGAATCCTGTTCTTGCACTCCTTAATTATTTAGCGTACGTGACGACACGCAACCTCCCCTTTATCTGGGGAATTCAACAACAGTAGACGGAAACGACGGGGGTGGCGAAGATGGTGGTGAACGCAGGGGATGCGGCGTGGGACAATATTTCAGGCGCGCGACAACGCTCTTATTACGGGGCAGTCCATCCATCTGCGGAGCCACTCGATATCCTCAGCGGCAGCTCATTGCTCAGAGCGCGATGGGTGCAGGGGGCCTTGATCTCTGTCATTCATGCTCACGATTACACGCTGCAAGATCAGCTATACAAAGAGATGCAATGAATTATGTGTACGCGAGAGTAATTTTCTCGTGTCATACTTGTTTCATTTAAAGCAAACCTGAAATGACATGGGAAGGCAACTCAAAGGAGACCATCGATGTTTCAGAATAACATTTCATCAGCTATTTCAATCAACAAATCCAATAAATAACTAGTTCCTAACTAATCAATTATAGAGCGCTGAAAGTAACCACAACTCAAGTGTAATAAATCCGCTTGACGAACACTGTACTGTAATAAAAGATATTATGATTTAAAAAAGTCAATTGAATGATACACCTATCTGCCATTGGCAGAAAGTTTAAATATTAATACACATTAACGCAAGAAAAATATTTTAGTCTTAATACAACTATTTGCAAAGGTTTTTCTCGGAAGTATTTAAATGCACAGTTTTAATTTTCATTTCATCTGTCCTGTTATTATGCTATGTTCTGAATCTTCTTGAGTGTGATTTGATGGGATTGAGCAATTAATAAATATTAGAGATTTTGTTACAATCACTAAAAAATCAAAATAATTACAAAATACTCCTGCAAACAATACAGCACATTGAGATTTTTCTGAGAGTTTCAGTCTCTGATTTGTAATAGAATATCTCGTTATCCATTTGTGTAATAAACAGTGAAGCTCAATTGGATATAAAGTCAGCTGTGATTCTTAATTCTAAATCTAAATAGGTATTCTCAATAAGGCCTCAGTTGTTCCACCGATCTGCAGTGCCTACATGCCCGTCATAGGGTTGTTACTGCAGAGACGGCGCGCCGTAGCCCTGGGGAGCGGAGGGAGAGATGGCGGACGAAAGCAACTGAGATGAGCTGGGAATGTGGGGCGGGCGTAATCGGTGCTGAAGGAAACGAACAAAGGAAATAGGGCGGGAGTAATGCGATCGTTTCGGTGACTTACAAACAATCAACGATAGAGTAAGAGCACTCCGGGAATCCAAGATACTGTCTCAGCAGCGATACAGCTCAGTTGTCTCATCGTTACAACAAAGCAACAGGGCTTCAGTTATCAAGGATATTGCTTGTCTCCTACATTTATGCAAATAATAGTAAGTTAGAATACATTTTAAATTATCTATACAATTGAGAAAATATAATTCAAAGATCTTGTCCTCACGAAGTGAGCTAATGTTCTTATATTTATAATTCTATTTATACGTTTGAACTAATTTCGAAAAGAAAATATCTTCTGATATTCGTGATAAGAATTGTCAGCAATATACGTCATTCAATTTGAACTGTATACATTTTAATATTATCAGCAAATTATATTTTCTCGGTGAAAAGATATATTTTCTTACAAAGTGAGTGAAGAGTCTCAAAACGAACGTTGCATTAAAACGGATGAACATGATTCACAAGTATCATGTTTCACAACAAGAATTCTCAACATCATTAATAGACGATAACCACAACAACGTCTCAACAATTACACATTATAAATTACGAAGAAAAGAAAATTAAAGTGATTTAAACAAAAATAAGTTTGCGTGATCAAATAGAAACATTTTCGTTGGCTCATATAATAGTGGCTGAGACAGAATTCAAATATGCAAGATATTACGACAGCAGAGAGTAACAATCGCTGCCTCACAAGCACCGGACGCGCAGACAAGCGTTCTCTAAATCGAATGGGGCTCTCAACGTGTCATACAAGTGTATTCGTCATAAATTCGTTCCAACTTCATTCTGAACGAGAAAACCTGCTAACACTAGTCGATTCTTCATTAAATGAGCCGCTCGTTTGATCGCGCACAAATGTTTTTGATTACATTCAAAGCAACACACTAGTGACTAATGAAGTTCATTTCAAGGGAATATAATGGCGATATCTAGATAAATTACCTGCTAAAAGGCCAAATTTAAACAGTTTATTTTTCTGAAGTGTATAAATCTTGTTTACTACTTTAATATTACTTGCTGAAATAGAAACATTCAATTCGAAACAGAATTCTTTCTTCTATTAGAATATTACTGCTTTCTGAATTTTTTTAAAAAGAAACGTAAATCGTGCTCAATATGTATTGAAACATTAAGAAATAATATAAAATTACAACTCACTTGTATGTCAATGATAAAAGCACGTTTGGACCTTTAAAACGCGTCATTAATAAAAACAAGAGTGCAAAAGAGTAAAAGAATTCTGCCACTAAAGGTTTCACTTTGGTCTGAATTTTTTTCCAATACTCGGTTTGAAATTATCGCAAATGCGAAATCAGTGTGACAAACAGATGAAAATGGTTTACACTAAATATAGCTCTAGAAATATTAGTAAAAATGTTAATGTGCAATGGAAATATTTGTGTCACTCTATGAAAAAGCGCTGCTTTCGTTTCCAAATAGACGTAGTATTCCGTACTAGAGCAATGAGAAAAATATCATGTAAAAGAAAACAATACGCTCCGAAAGTTCTCAATTCTTCCGCTGCGGAGCCAGCAGCGCTTCAATCGTTCAACACGGCAACAAAGCTATTTCTTCCTGCAATGTTGGAACGAGAGATATTAGTATCTGGTTTGTTCCTAATAAACAAGCAACTGTCAGTGTGAATTAATTTTAATTGCTCAATTATCAAAGAAGTATAATTCAGTTTTATTTAAAGAAGTATACTTAAGATAGAAATCAAAAGGTAGTGATTTGACAAAAACCAATTCTTGTTTCTCAATAATATGTGATATTTTCTTCGTACTGTAAACTAACACAAAATCCGAACTCTAATTTTGCAAGAAGATTGAAACAAATTTTTAAACTATATTTATCATTAAGCATTATGATGAAACGTTTCATATACATTGAAATAATGATTCAATTACAAAAGGGCAATTTTTATCTACTCTTGGCCATCCCTTTAAGAGATACGCCTTGAATACGTCTAGTGTGATTCCTCCTTTTTCGATTTTACCGCACGTCACATTCCGAATCGTTTTCGAAGCGCGCAACGCTAACACGACCCCCTCTCGTCGTGGCTGCATTGGTGCGCGGGCCCCACCGCCCTAGAAGCGCGTAGTTACCGCCCTGCCAAGTGCACAGCGGCGGCCGCGGGGCCCGGGCTTCCGGCTCGGGTTGGCGCAAGGGCGGCGCCGCGAAAGAGCGAGCGGGCCGGGGCGGGGCGAGAGCAGCAGGGAAGAGGCGAAGCGGGGGCGGGGGCGGGGCCGGAGGCGGCGGTCCACGCTGCGCGGCTGACGTCAGAGGGGGGCGGCGGGGCGGCGGGGCGACGGAGAGAGAAAGAGCCGTGGCGCGGCGCGCGGGGGGCGGGGGCGGAGGGGCGGCGATGAGTCACCGCGGAGCGCCATCGACCGGGCGTTCCCGACGCCCCTCCCCCCCACGTGCCTCGCCCCGACCCGCGCCGCGCCGAGCAGTTAGCCCTATCCACCCAAAGAAACGCACAAAGCATAGCGTGTTTCCTGTTAAATGCACCCAAGAATCTCAACTACCACACACGTTTCAAAGGTCGCTTTACAAAGAAATATAAATTACATTTGCTTAGTTTCTCAATTTTTTTAATAGCTCCAATTTCACCCAGAAGTGGTTCTCAAAAATAAGAGTTGCAGAATGGTGCAACTTCAAACATTCTGAGATATAAGGGAATCTATTAGTTCACTGATCAAAATTTCATAGTTTCATTAAGAAATTGATTTCTTAAAATTTTGTAATCGTAAACAGTTCCGTGAGTTGGCATATTGAAATTATTACGTACATGTTACTATGAGCATTTATTACATCACTTTGTAGCCGCAATATTATATCCCAATTTCAAGGCCAACGTTTCCCACTTTCGTTTGTTTTGGCTACGCGCGCCCGTTGGTGGGTTCGGGCCCACTGCGCGCCGTGCGCCTCCGCAGCAGCCCGCCAGAGCGCTCGCCCGGCGGCCAGCGGCTCGCTCGCCCCAGAGGCCGCCTTCTGCGCTACGCGGGCTCCGCTGTGCGGATCTTGGATAAATAAAGCGCGCGGCAGATTCTCTCCGACTCACCGGATGAGCTTATCGCAGGGAGTAATCGCGCAACTCGTCTCAGGGCTCACCTGTGAAAGGAGAGAGAAATGAAGTTGAAAACAAATGTTAACAGAGGGAGTTAGTTAATATGAGAAGGAAATGTTACGTTAGCACACAAACACATACACACTCACGCTGGATCTTGGTAAGCAAAAAGAGTGAAGCATATATGGACATTTTTGTTGAAATAACTTTCAGGCACTTCTTCAATGATACACAAGGACATACTGCCTAAAATAAAATAAAAGAAACAAGTTTTGAGCGTGGATTCACATTGTACCTTTACGTGCAGTTTAGATTCTCAAGTTTTGCCTCCTCTGGAGAGGAGATTCTAGAGGTTAAACCTAAGCACACAGGGGCCTCGTCATGGCCGCAGAAGCTGTAAACCTGGAAAATCGATAGACGTTCATAAAAGAGAAATACGGGCGACAGAATGGCCACTTCCGTAACGGGGCCAAGAGCAGAGATGAGCGCCCCCGTGCGCCTCGACCGTGAACAATGACACCCCTGCGACCCCCCCACCCCTTCCCGCGCCGTCCGCTTCTGCATACGTCCGCAGTGATTCCGACGTATCCGGACTCAGACGTCGGGTCTCGTGAAACAGAAACGTGATTTTGTAACTTCATGGGATCTGAAGGAAATGAAACAAAGCCACGAATCAAATCAAGTTAGACGTCCTTCAATACCATCTAATGAAACGACTTGACGCAGGGAAAACTCTTGCCTCTCAATAAATTCTTAGAAGAAACCATTTTAGAAGAATGAATATCAAGGCTTCAGTAAATCTTATGGAATCAGTAAGCACACACTACTCCTAACAATATTTTTTTCATTTCACTTTACTATTTGTAGCATTGCATTTGAGAGATTTAGTGAGTGACGATTGTTTGTGTTTGAATTACCTAACGACCGAGAACCAGAAAAAACCTGCGAGTATAAGTCTCTTATGTTATCGACTCACAATACTGCCAACAATAGATTTCGGTGGACGATTAATGTTGTGCATAGAACTGTGCCGTAGGATGCTTCACGAGAGAACCTTGCTTAGCAAGAGACTTGCTGTTCGTCTTGCGCTACATCTCCACCTGTTACGTAAGAGAAATGCCTCCCTCGCAGACACCGCACCCCCCTACAGAAGGTTCTCCCGCCTCAGGACTGCGCGGAACCTTCATTAATACTTGATGTATAATCCATTCCTTTATGCATCACCTGAAATGTTTAATAAAAAAACTTCAATTCAAAATTCGTGCGGGGGCGCGCGGTTGATTTGCCCATTATTCACAGCCAGCCTCCCCCGCAGACATGATTCCTTAAAAGTACTCGCATTAATATTTCCGTGGGGAGGTAACAACTTTCCTTCTTTTGAAGTCTTTTCCTTGCCTCCGATGCTCTTAAAACTCATTTGTGTCGGCTCAATGGGCCGTTGCCTTTTCAAGAATATCAAACTGGAAGTTCGCCCTGTGCACCTTGAAGCAAGCGCCCGTGCCCGCAGACACGAGACGCGCAACTTCCACGGCGAACAATCACAACGAAGTTGCGGGTTTTGGAGCAAGTTTAGAGCGCACCTACGTAACTATTAGTGGCTTTAAAATAGCAACGCGACATTTTAAATAAAGGTTTATATTGTAATATAATGAGACATTATTTCCAAATTTTATTTTCATTATTTCCTTTGTTTTCTATAATGTTACGAAAATATAAAAAAATGCTGTGTTCGAAGATTTATAATGAATCCAAACATTCACAAACGTACAGTGAAGTTTGAATTGTCATATTAAATGTTTTAAAGTTGCTAATTTTTATGTAAGAAGCTTATAATCAAGTTTTAAATGCAAATGTAGAGATTAAGAAATTAGAAAAAATAATTTTACAAGTTATACATTAACGTAAATCCCAGAAATAATATTTAAACCATTTGTGATTAACAAAATAAATTGAATTTGGAAAACTTCGCAACAATAAAAATTTGCAAGTAAGAACATAGTTTTTACGAAAGAACATTTTGTGGGAAAATAAAAAATCGAGTTCAAATATGAAAATCATAGTAATACTTTTAATTTCATTAAATGAAAAAAATTGTCGTAATTTTTATGTTTTACTTTCTGCGATTCTCAATTACCTCATCACGTTCAGTAGGGTACTATCATAGACCTCGGGGGTTAATGAATCAAGAAAATCTAAAAGGTCAATTTTGAGCATCGGTGAGAAGAGTCTAGGGGATAGTCTAATGTCCTAGGCACAATGCAAGCCATCAGGTCAGAAACGGATTTCACGGGGGACTGGCGCGAGAACAACGCCCGGGCGGGATGGTCAGCGGGTCAGAGGGCGCCGGGGAAGACAATGAGCGCTGGGGGGCGGGGGGGCGGGGGGCAGGGGCGCGTTATCGCTGAGCTCCTCGAGCGCTGGGCGCAGGCGCAATCGGGGCTGAGCCGCTGACCGCCAGATAGCCGGCGAGCGCCGCACGGGGCTTAGGGAGCCGCCCCCACCCACGACCCCGCCCCCGCCACCGCCCCCCAACGCTGCGACGCGATGCGCGACGCGGCGGCGGACTACTGGCCTCCATTCCTCCCACGCGAAGCCTGCTGCGAAGAGGCTGCGTATTCAGAGTAAAAAAGCCCTCCAGCGAGCGTAAACGGGATTAGGTGGCTCAGGGCATCAATTGATTCCACTGCAGTGCCTCTGACTGGGAGGTTCTACAGTTCGAGACCCGACGGAAAAAGGATTCACTACAGCTAGGTCGAGATAAGCTGCTGCCTGGAGGAGAATTCCAGCGGCCGGCTGCTCTGGTCGTAGGTTTACGTGGTTTCTCCGAAGAACTCCAGACGAATGCTGGAACAGCACTCGAACAAACGGGCTTCGAACCGTACGCGATCTTTCCTTCACGAGTAGACAAGTGCCACCTCCCGCAATAAAAAACAAACTACACTTACGGGTAAAATGACCTTGGCCGTTAATGCGCCAGGAATCACGAACCAATCAATCAACCCCGCGAGCTCAAAACCTTACTTACAGCAATCGGGCAATTTGCGCGGGTCTGTCCGTTGGTACGTCGTTTACTATTATACACCTAGCGTTCTTTTGTTTTGCACTAAAGAAGTGCGATTACGGTCATCAGTTCCCTGATGCAGACCAGGTCATTGTTTCGTAGCCTTATAATCTAATTAAAATGATTATTAATTCTATTAAATATGAAATGCGATACATTCTAAAAAAATCTAATAAAATCTATAAAATATTAAAATGTTTATAAAACTCTTTAAAGCGTCAGAGATGCCACACTCAGGTTATTAGAAACATAACCGCATCCACTTAAAAACATTTACTCTGTTTCGCTTACCTTTTCCTCAAAGTGTTTAATCTTATTGTTCTTTGCCCATCAAGGTACTTCACTCTCGTGAGCACGTATGGTTATTTGTCGTCCTTTTCTCTTATTTTTGGTGAGGTATTAAATAACTATTTCAGTATCCATTCTTCATTAGTCAAAAATAACCCTCAAAACAAATGTATTGTGAGCAAGCTACCTGTTTATGAATACAAAAATCGAGGATGCAATCTCACTTACCAAGAGCGAATAACTAAGCAGAAGTGTATATCAGACATTTTGAGGTTATTCATGGTCAACATTCAATTCGACCTGAAACATTCGTGCCTAAAATAATATAATTGAATATATTAGAATAATGTGTGTTACATACATACATATCGTAAAGAAACAATTTAAGACTAATCCAGAAATACTGAAATGTCAATGAAGTACAAAAGCACAAATAAAAATGTGCAGTTATATCATATAAAAGTATCAAAGTGATACAATTAAATTCTACAATAAATATTTGGCAATATTTTACCTACAAATCTTATTTGACAATATTTTACCTACAAATCTTATTTGACAATGAAATATGGTATAAACGTATTGGAAAACTTTTTAAGAACAAAACTGTTCATCTGAAATACACCTGCAAACTTCACTTCGAAAAACATTCCAACACTTAAAATACAAGTTTTTAATTTTTTACAGAGCTGTCAAAGCTGCATTTGTTAAAACATTTTCGCTCGCCAATAGGCAGTGAGAATTCTCGGTTTGGTCACCTTTCACCCAACAAGGTGAGCGGCGGTGAATAATGATCATCGACCGAAGGTTCGTTAAATTCACACACGCGGCGGGTGGGCGGGGCGGGTGCGAGCGCACAGGCGCGCGGCAACGCGTCCATAAAGCCCTTTACGGGCCCTGCGAGTCTCTTAAAAAGCGTCTAAAATGCTAATGACCCGCCCAGGGCGAAGGTCGTCCGCGCACCCCGCCCCTAGTGACGTCACGGACGGAGCGCTGCCGATCGGGCGGGCATCGAGGGCCGAGGCGGGAAAAGTGTTTCGGTGCGGCCACATCCGGGCAATAACCAGCGCCCATTACGAGGCTAATGGCCGCAAGAAAAGGGCTCCCCTTAATCGACGCTCACGGCCTCCTCGGGCGAGAGGCGGAAGGGCACCGCACCGCTCAGAGGCGACGCGGCGCGGGGCAGCCAAAGGGTCAGACGGAGGCCGCACGCGGTGGTGAAAGGGTGAGCACGACGGCTGATCTGGTAAAATGTTGATGGTATGGGACCGGATTGCCAATTACTTTAACAAACGCAGATATCATTTTATTATACCATATTTTCGATGTCACATGGTTCAGTTAATGTCAGTATCTCCATATCACATTAGAAAACTTGTAAAATTCCGAATATAATTGATTACATTTTTTATTTATGATAGAAAATAATTAATGTGATTTTATTTTGTATGATCTCCAATTAAAGAAACGCTACAATGCCAGGCCGGTGTAGGAACAATACTTAGAAGGAAAACCATTTGATAACTATCAAAACCTACAATTCTTTTTTTTTTTCATGTTTGAATGAAACAAATATAGATTGTTGGTTAAAGGAAAGATACACTCTGACACACGATTACCTTACACTGCCTTTGCTTTTACAATAGAAATCTAAAATTTATTTAAAAAATAATGGTTAATGTTATTTAATCACTGAGGACACTTCTAGCCCTTTTTTACATTTCAAATATCATTTTCAAAATCGGAATAGGCCAAATAACGACAACACTAGTGTATACTACTTACGTACTCCATCTCACATTTTTTACACGATTGTCGCGTAGCACAAACTCAGAGACTGCTCATTTGAGTCGCACGGAAGGAATGTGCGCTTCAATGTCGGATGTGAAAGGCGATGGCAATCCGCCAGAGTTATCTATATGTTAACATATTCTCAAATTGTTTCATCCAAATGTCTAAGAGTTTAAGTCTCCATCAAGCTATATGTCGTAGAATATCTTAAATAACATTTGAGGGTTTATTAGGTTTTATGTGCAAGAGTGAGGCACAATTAAATCACACAAACCGGAAATTGGGCCCTTGAAAAAAACATTCCCAATTTCGAAAGAAATCTGCTAAACACGCTTTCATCAAACGCGATCAGTAATAAGGTTTATTACCATCTCTTTCAGAAAACTGTGAGTGTGAAACAGACCAAAATTTCAACAGAAATGAATCACACAAAAACCTAATTCCGGAGTTGAAAGAATCTCTCTGATTTCACACCCACGCGACCACGCGAGCTGGCTGGCGGGCCCCGGGGCGAGGCGTGGGCGGTGACGACAGCGCGTGCGGCGCACGTGCGCGAGGCGGCGGGGACACGTGGCACAGCGACACGTGGCCGCGGGGTCAGTCGGCGTGCGAACGGAACAGCGCGGCGGCGGGGACGGTAACGCACTGTGGCTCAGACCGGGAAATACGCGGACAAAATAGTTAGTTTTGCACTAAGGGTGTTATAAGAGTTTTAATGGTCGAGCGGTGACAGAAATCGCAAGGGCCTCGGCCCTGCCGCCGATAGATAATTGGATCCAGTTAACACCCGTGGTGAAACATACAAAATTTTATTTTTTACCTCATTTTAATAATTTATATTTACGTATTGAGTAATTAATTAGGTGTTAACTTGACTCCTTTTTTCTTTTCATATTCCCCTCCCATAATTCTCTCTCATACTTTTCTCCATAAAAGAACAAATAGCATCATTAAAGTTTTTTTCATATTTTCCTCGTAACCACTATCCTCTCAAACCAGTGAGGTTATGCAGATTATTTGAAGCTCCGTATCGAAGGCTATAACAAGCAATAACGTAAGAGTGAAAACATAATTTTCTCAATAAAATGAAATAAGTAGTCTGCATTTTCGTAGAGCATCAGTTCCTAGTTCGAGTCCCGACGGTGGCGGACACGTACTAAATAGCTTAGTTGGAAGACAACTACAGCCTTCTGATATTTCTAGAGGTCGAATGCTCTAATCGTTCGTTCCTGTGGTTTACTTCTGTCTAATACAGATGGATGCAGGGACAGTACCTAGAACAACGGGACTATATTATTTTAATTTCGTATTTTACAACAAAACTTATTTCGATGCTATATAATTTGCAGAAACACCTTCACGAACGTATTTTCAAATTGTTGTTTTTTAAATTCTAGTACAAGTTTTATATGTGTAGTAATTGTTTTTCAAAATACGTAAGAGCAATGTGGATCCTAAAGGAGTTGATTTTCAACATAGTTTACAGATAATATAAACATTATAAAAATATTTTTGTAAGAAATGCATTTAATAATATTGTGAAGTCACAGTAAAATCCAATTTTATAACATTATCAATTACTAAGCAATAGGAATTCCAAAAATCCAGATGAAATTTTGTCAGCTTCTTAAATATCTCCTATTTTTTTGCAGGTTTTCTACTGAATAGACAAAACACGATATGGAAATATGATATGGAACATATCACGACTGTGAACACATTTGTTAGTCATTCAACGTTAGTTATGGTAATTACACAGTTTAAAGAAAAGGAGTATTTTTGTCCGCCTTTTGCGCGTCTCAAACCATCGTCCGGCGCCGGGGGCAGCGGCGGCGAGGCGGTGGCGCCGCGGCGCGGCGGCGCGCAGAGTTAGAGGCGCGTTTGGCGGCGACGTGACCCGCACGCGAAGCCGCGTTTGCGCCGCCCGAATGAAATGGAGCGCGGTTTGTCCCCTCGTGGCAGCCGCGGGGTGATATCGGATGGAGATAGTGCACCGACGTGGTTTCTTAACGAGGGCGCGACTTATTTGCGTCCCCTGACTTGCGTTTTATCGGCGACGGAGCGGAGTTGAATTCGGGCCGTGGTAGGCATATTTGGATTGAAATTTGTTCCACATATGCTACGAAATTTGAGCAGTGTTACATCGTCACCCTGTAACAATTTCACTCCCTTATCGCTCAGGTTCATTGATTGATTGATTAGTCATTGCAGGCACGCCAACCACTAACGTCATTAATCCTGTAAGTTCAATGCATGTTTTATCGCGAGAGGAGGCGGTAATCTTCCACTGCTGGATGGTGAATTCTCACACCGCCCTACTTCGGCTTGCGAGGAGTTTCCCAAACAAGGTATCTCCCACCAGCATGGCATCGTCCCAGCCGGAAGAAGCTTGAAGCCACAGACTGATTTCCCGTAATGAGTGGCAGTGTAATGTATGTAAGTGAATGAGTGAAAGGAAGGGGTGAGGATAGAGCAAGGAAGGGGATGGAAAGATCGCGCACAGTCCGTGGCCAATTTGTAAGATTACTTTTCCGGTTTCATGCCTGGTGGTGATTGATTAAATTGTGAAAAACTACGGAAGCAATGCAATGCAATGGCCTCAGTTCATGCCCCGAGCCACCTATGCCGGTTTACCGTTCAGATGTATACGATGGCAGGCAAGGTATATTTGATATCATCATTGCAATAATCTTTTAATATCATTAGCTCAAAAACGTTTTTACATTTTCAGAAACTCTGTATTCACAGATAATAGAATGAAATTGTTATGAGTCTGATGAGTTACGAAATTCTACTGTACTCGTATTTCTCATAAAGTAAGCACAATGTAAGCAAGAAAAATTATTCCTTATGTTCATTTTATGCACTTTTTATTATAACTTACTTTATGTACTTCACTCGCAAAATATAGATAACAAAATATTGTGAAGAATATTTTACATTTTCTCCATCATCAAGGTGAGAAACGGATACGAAAATGAGAAAAAATGCGTATGCTATTTATAGACGATTAGAAAGTATCATAATTGTAAGCTTCAAGAAAAAACAGTAATACCTCTGCTGGTTTACATTACTATATTGTGAATTTAAAGGTGTTGGAAAAATTTCTTGTCAAAATGTGTATGATTCTTGAAAAAAAAATTGTTAATTTTTTGGGGGTTTCATGGGAATAACCGTGGTCATTTGAGTTCGAACTTGGCCACGTGTCGTGCGAATGCCTTGTTTGGCCGCTTCAGACCGCCCAGCGCGCCAGGCTGCGCGGAGACCCGACACGCACTGGCACGTGATACGGAGCGATGAAATGACGCCGGACGGCGCAAGATGGCGGAGGGCGTGGCACGCAGTCACGGACTGACCCTACCCCGTATTCGGCCCCTCAAGGCGCACTGCCCCTGGTGGTGGTGATGGATGTGGTTGTGGGTGAGGTGGTGGCGGCGGCGGTGGTGGCAAGTACGGCTTTGACGATGGACGTTGGGGTGGCGGTGGAGGCGGTGACAGTGGCTGTGATGATGGCTGTGGAGCGGCGATGGCGGTGACGGCGAGGGAGATAGTGGTGAGATGTGAGGTTGACAGGGATCGTGTCTTTGGCTGTGGTGGCTGTGGTGGTGGCAAGTACGGCTTTGACAATGGAAGTGGGGGTGGCTGTGGAGGCGCTGACAGTGGTTGTGCAGCGGCGACAGTTTCTACAGCGAGGGCGGTAGTGGTGAGATGTGGGGTTGACAGGGGTGGTGTCTTTGGCTGCGGTGGCGGTGGCGGTGGTGGAGGCGGAGGCGGCGGAGGTGGACCGTGGCACGCACGGCATGCGCCGGGGCCGTCGCCGGCGCGCAGCAATAACAGAAGCGCTTCTTTATCGGGGCAGGTGCGTCGATGGCCGGCACGCGCGGCCGGTGAGCGAGGTATGTGGAGGGGGGGGGCGAGGAGGCGGTGCGCATTTTGGGAGGTTCCCGCCCTTAGGATTCCAAATAATGTAGGTTCTTGCGCGAGTATAAATTCATGCATGGAACGTGGTGTATAGAATTTGTTATTTATTTCACGAATTTCCGGTACGTATCCAGGGGCAGCGAGCATAGTAGATTGGAGGTACGAGGCGGCAGGATAATTGATACTTACTCTCTCCATTCTTTGAGATTCCAGATAATGGTAATGTTTTGTTTCGATGTAGTTTCAACTACGTAACATAACTAGACACATCAGAACAAATTTGTTTCATTGATATCTTTGTGTACCTATTTATGAAGTACTTTGTTGATCGTCTGCTAAATTCACCAGCGTATTATTTCTATTCTCAGACGCACGTTTCGCTTTGGAGTTCGTCATTTAACTTTGAATACGCCCTGAAATAAGTTGACTTTATTGCAATGGTTTCAAAATGAAGATGCAGTGCGGTAATATTTTAGTATAGGCGTCTCATTGAAAAACATAAAATACGAGATGAACTTTAATAAAGGACTGGAGCACCCGTAAAATTATAATCCAACGTTGGATTAACCCACCATTGGATTATATTCGCGTTTTAACGATAAACAACTTATTTATGTGTTATCAATACTCAGTTTCCTGATGAAATGCAGCTTTAATTTTAATGTTTTTTCTTGTTTTATTGTTTCTAAAAATTGTTTTTCTCAAATACTTATTTAACGTCACAGCTCTGAGTATTCAGATACATCTGTTAGAGCTTATTCGTTCGATAAATATATTGATAATAAATCACCAATATTTTGGAGATATAATACGTCTTTATGTAGCAACAAGTCTTCTTATTTACAAGCCTTTTTCATTGTATTCCGTTCCGCAAAAACTTTACCTTATGTTTGTAGTATACTTTATAGCGCTCACCTCTATGTCCAGCAGCAATACCGAAACATAATGGAAGACTGACCCAATCGACCGTGCGCTGCACAGAGCGTAGGAGTGTCGCGGAGAGGAGATGGCGAGCAGACAGAGGCGAGAAAAATCATCTCCCCCGCCCATCCCGTGCTGGAGCGCGCTCGTCGGCTGCCGCTTTACGACGGCGAAGTCGCTCCGGGCGCGGCGCGCGGCGGGCGCCGCGACAGTGTATGGGGAGAAGGGGGCGCAGGGGAGTTGGGGAGAGGGGGTCGGGGTGGGCGGCACACGAAGGAGTGGGACCGGAGCTGAGAGAGAGGTAGAGTGGTGTAGGGAGGGCGAATGAAATGAGTGGGAATGAGGAACGGCGAACGGTAAGGAAGTAAAGGTAAAGAGAGGGAGAGAGCAAAGATAGAGAGAGAGGAAATATGAACGGTAAAGAGAGGGCGAGGCAGAGGAGGCGGCATAAAGTGAGAGAGGTCGGAGATCATTGTGAAAGAGGATCTGGTATTGGGGAACGGTTGTCCAGCCGCAGTAATAAACGAGCTGGTGCCGATTGAACAGTAGAACGACGAGTCTAGGCGAGGGCGACATCAGGAAGTTCGGGGCGGCCGGGATTACGGTACCCCGGAGGGCCAGCAATGGCATAGGAAGGGTAAATCAGGATGGGATCGAAGGCGGGAAGAACCGAGGCCATCCCCCGGGCGCGAACGGAAGACCGTTTGAGGATGACGGACGATGGGGAGAAGGTGGGCGGTGTCAGTCCCTGAGAGCTTGTCGCGCCATTCGTCGCGCAGCCTGACGTGATCAATTAGGCCGGCTGATGCTCAGGGCACGTGGAGCCCCCTCGCGCACGACCTAGGAGTACGGGTCGAATTCAACTTACTCGGTAGTGGAGAATACTTCTTCTTTGAAAGGTAGTTTTGCGTGTCTCCAATCAATACCACGCGAATTCCAGAGCAGAACCCAGAGAAACCATTCACGGACCACGCGCGATATTTCCTTTCTCACTGTTTCCCCCTCTTCTCTTATTTCATCCATTACACCACCACACAAGTCGGGAGACCCGTCCGGAGCTTAGAGCTTCTAGAGGTGGGGTTTCGCTGGAGGATGTACCTGGAGGAGGAAAAGAAGGAATTCGAAGTACAGGTGAGTGCCTCATCACAGAGAGGGAGGAGCACCATCACCTTCCGAAATGTAACATGCACAACAGTTACGGGACTATTGACGTCAGTAGTTGACGCACTGGGCAACAACACTCACTCATTCTCCCTTCCCCCGACCTTTTCGCTAAATGTATCCTCCCCTCCAGTTAAGTAGTTTACCTTTAGAGGCTGCTCTTGTGCCTTGTTACATCAGTGATTGAATTGCTATGCTTCAGCACCTCCATATTTTTATTACGTTATGTTTTGTAGCTTTAATTTTATACTTCCCTTATGTAGGACCCCTTTCTATTAAAATAGCCTCCACACTCAATAAATTCGGTCTAAAAACTTCTTTCAACAATACTCATACATTATATAAAACACTATCGAACACTAAAGACCCAATCCCACCTACATCCTTATGCGGAGTCTATGCTCTCACGTGCAACAATTGCAATGCCATATACATAGGACAAACAGGCCGTAAATTCACACAGAGAATCAAAGAACACGAATAAGCATGGAAAAATAACACTACCACAGTCTCACACTTTGCGGATCACCTAAATTTAAACAAACACACATTTGATAAACACATAAATTTCCGAATTCTAGAAATTGAAAACAGGTACTGGAACAGAATAAAATTAGAAACCATACACATACACAACGTCCTCAAAAAACAGAACATGACATGTCTCAATCAGCAAATACCTGAACTCTCGTCACCTCTGCTAAAATTAGCACAAAGTGTACACCCCTAACCCACCCCCAGCCCTCCCCACTCCACTCACCTTCGCTCGCCCGACCGTCTCTCAGCCTCCACCAGTACCCCCGCGGTTTACGTCCCTACACCCGCACCCCACCCCTCTTCCCGCCCCTTCCCAGCTGCCGACCGGCTGTGTTCTTAAACAAGACACACGCCCAAAAATTCGCAGTACTTTGTTTTCGGCCCAGAAGCTGCAAGGTATGTACGACCCAGTTTGCTTACGCATCTTGCATACAATAACCTGTTACCTACAACCTGTTAATAATATTTGTATTTAATAATATTTGTATAATATTTGTATTACATTTTAGCTCTGATGATGATCGCAACGCGATCGAAATGATCATAAGTTGATTAAAAAGTTTTGATACCGGACAATATCTTTAGTCATTTATCATAACAAAAACGTATCTACATCACCAACAATCCAATTAATTTATACTTCCCGTATCGTTTTCGACGATTTATGCTTCTAATGAATTATGATACTATACTAACCTATCTGATTTACTGTATCTCATTTATCTACTTATTTGTACAGTTTTAAAGAAAAATTTTGCGAAATAATAATAATAATTATTATTATCATATAGTATTAATACAGCTCTTGTGACCTGAGATTATTTTAAGAAATAAGGTACACGTACACAAAACCGGAATAGATTGTTTGTAAGATGCCGATTTTTGTGAAAGAATGACCATGAGACGCGAAAAAAAAATTTATCTCGAGAAAAGGTAACAAGGAATATGTCTGAAAATAAAGAGAAAGACGTAGTAGACAAAGGAAATATTGATAACATTATCTACGGTCTAGAGTTCTGTAAAACCCAAAGTATAGTATAAAAACGGGTTATAATAGAGAAAATGGGGTTACCAAGTGTGAATATGCTAACGATACACGGTGTAAACGTATATCTGTCAACACCTCGATCGATTTCACTTATATACGTTATCATTTTCAAGAGGAACGTTGGCAGGGAAGTATTTTCCGATATCCAGTTTCCTGCGGTGTATGTAGATACCACTGCTGTCTCCCGCAGATTCGGGGCAGGTGCGTTCGAAAAGTTCAAAAAAACATGCGAAAGCGGAGAGCGCGTTTTTGTGAGTCAGCAATGCGATCCATCGCCCCCTCTCGCCCTGCCCCCCCCCCTGCCCACCTTCCACCGAGGCCCGACTCCGAACGGAAGCCCAGCCTCTCGTTTGCGGGGTTTTCTCCAGCGCACCCGGCGGCCGGAACCATTACCCCTTCCGCACGCCGTACTTTTAAGGGAGATTGGGGAAGCGCGGGAGAAGTTGGCGACGGAACAATGGGGGTGGGGGGGGCAGGGAGGCAACGTCCATTTGGAGGGCTGCTGAAAGTACGCGCCCAGTTGCTCGAAATCCACCCTCGACAGGCCGCTAACACACATGCGTGCTCGCACAGCATTTCTATACCCCGGAGCGGAGGCCAATATATAGCTGGACACGCACACAATCTCCTACACACATATTCAGGCATTAACGGAATAGTTCGACATCGGCTTTCGCCTCCAGAAACCCACCTGAAACACGGCAAAAATGTGGCTGCCGCATAGGCAATCTCTTTCCTCTTCCCCTCGTCCCTCACGTACAATGTTCAGCTCTCTCGCACTCTTCATCTCTCTTGCGTAGCACCCGCAAACAACAGCGACTCGCTGACGCGTGCAAGCAAGCACTCACACACACACATACACACACTCACACGTACACACACACCACAAAAGCAGGCGCCACGACCGTGACGACGCAAGCAACGCAGTGCGGCACCACTCACCACCACCACCACCCCGCACCTCCCCCCGCCCCGCCCCCTCTCCAGCGCCACTGTTCTCCCCCTCCCCCTCCTTCGCGCCCCGATAACGCATTCCGTTTGTGTCAATGGATCTCGTTACGGGCGCCCCAGCTGCAGCAGGAAGAAGAAGCTCGCAGATGAAAGCGGAAGCAATCCGGGGCTTTTACCGAATTTAATCGCGGCGTTAATTATTCAGCGCGCCTGCGGTGGCCGCCCCCGCGCCCATGGGGCGGCGCCGGTGCCTAATCAGCTGAGGCGCGCGGCGCGGAGCGGAGTGGCGAGGAGAGGAGGCGAGAGGCGCTTCGCTATGCGCCACACGCGCGCGCTCGCGGCGGTGCGGGGCAAGGGGTTCAAGGGGGCGGGGGAAGCGGGTCGAGCGAGCGCGGGAGCAGCCGTGCAAATGCTGTTGGATTAAACGCTGCAGGCGGCAAACGAAGAAGGATAAGAAAAGTACATCCACAACGATCGACTGGAAGGGAAGGAAAAGGAGCGTCGGAAGGTTGTTACGGGGTCTGGAAATAGGGCAATAGTTAAACAAAACAGTGACGGTGCAGTGTAATAATAATATTAGTGAATGAATACGGGACAGTTTGAAAATATGTGACAGATGTGACGAGTAGGAAAACGATGTAAGCAAAATACTATGGAATATTATAAAAAGGAAAAACCGATAACATTGAAAATTAATATCTTAGGGGAGCGACTGCTGAATAAAATGAGAGCGTAAAAGGTGGTAAAAGCGGTGTTGGATAAAAAGGCACAGAGAAAAAAATGAATAAATGAAAACGTACACACATAATAATTATCGGCTGGAAGAGATCGCGTACGTCAGCAAGGGAGGGTTTTGGTGAGGCCTTATGGCTGGAAAGAGATTAGTTAAATTACATCTTAGGTAATAAAGTGAGATTGACACAGGTAGTAAGAGATAATATGTGTAGGAAATTCTAATACCAAGAGCAGTACAATTGATGAGTATAGGAAGAGTGTGTACAAAAGCAAATAGGTAAAGAGTCGCTGGAAATGAGAAGACAAAACAACTGGAAGGGAGTGACAATACTGACAAGGCAGAGCAATAAAACAAAAATTGTTACTATAGCGGTAATAATTGGCAGAAATGTGCGATTGTTAAGCAACGAGAGGTAAGTACGAGTATGTATGATACGTGACAAAGAAAGTTATTAGATGGATAATAGAAGTACCGCTAATGACTCAAAAAGCAATAAATGTGGGTAAGACTATGTATGTGCAGAGGTTTAACGGCAACAAAAGAAACAAAGAACAACCACAGACGTTACGCGGTGCTCACTGTGCAAAACACAACGAACAATTTCATAAAATCTAAGAATATCTGAGACAAGTTGAATTGAATGAAAAGGCGCAAATTGCAATCACGTTCGCGACGCGGACTGCGGGAGCCCGACTGAACAAGAGCGCTCGAATTGGCGGTCGGAACGCGGCGGGAGGGACAGGCGAAGGGTGGAACTCATTAATTGGTTAATGATTCCGCCCGGCCAACATACCAGGTCATTGGTCCCGTAAGTGCAGTATATGTTCTTCTTCTGCTAGTGGTGGTGGTGGTGGTGGTGGTGGTGGTGATGGCGGCGGTGATCTTACACCCACCGGATGGTGATATACGGCGCTGACCTGCCTATCAGCAAGTGGTGTTTTCCGCAACCCCGTATGCCTCACCAGCGGGGCACAGTCGCAGCAAGGACAAGCCCTGAGCTCCCAAGCGGTCTCTTGTCATATGTGGAAGTGAAGTGCATTCCGGACCCTTCACCCACACCCCAGACAGTCGTTCACAGAAAGGTGCCGGCATTGCAGACAAACACCAAAACACACTTCCTTCCATGTCCCCGAAATAGTCTCGACGGCTAAATCTCTGCTGTCGTACATATAAGCAACTCCCTCGGCCCGGATCATTCTTCTTGATTGTTCTTTACGAGACTGAGCTGCCTTCGGCAGCTCTGCTATTTTCGACACGCAGATTTGTATTCATGCTTCTTGATACTTCTCCCTAGGAACTACACTGCCATCGGGAGTTGTGCTGTTGTCCACAAGCAGACTTTCTTTCACCGCTCTTTATCTTTCCGTACGCGTAACTACACTCCCTTCTGCAACTCTACGATAGTCGATCGGCAGACTTTCGCAGTGCCTTTATGCACTTTCCAGTGCGTTGCATGCCGACTCTACATCGACAATTGTGAGGCATTTGTTTCCCGGTCGAATATTGGAAGCTGGCCCCGTGAGCCGCTGCCTTTTATTTACTGCCGTTTGTGCCCTTTTCCAGAGCTGTGCACGTTTCGTCGCTGCATCGGCGTTCGGCCATTGGTGGTCCCTGTGGGAGCGTGTATTCGAACATAGACTACGTTGTGCAGTGCAGAGGGTTCCACTTCACGCCACCTGCATCTGTAAGGTAGAAGTTTGACTTTCGCCCTGAGTGTGGCCTGTGAGGGTTTACGTGCCAGAGGCTGAACAGTAACAATTCCACAGTGCACAACAATCATTCTGTGAATCACCATCATCTACGTTGTCATTTTATTGCTTCAAATTTGTATACATAATTCATTCAGTCATAACCAATTTTAATTTGTAAATTTGTTTTCACAGTTTAATGAATAAATAGAATGTGCAAGATTAATCATAATTTCGTGTCTTCAGTCAAAATCCGCTTCCAGCGCCATCCCTCTCTCCCTCCGGGCGGCTCATGGCCTCGTGCGGCGTAAAATCTACTTTGCTGAGAGAAGGGCTTTTCAGTTTGCTACGCAATCTCTCTCTTTTGTGGTTACTCTCCCCTTTCTCCGTACAGTGAGGATAGGACAAGGAGGAGGAAGATAAGATCACGCGCGGTCCGTGGCACGTTTGTTGGTGTAGTGCTCTGGCATTCGCCTAGTATTGATCGTAGAAACCATGGAAAACCACCGATCACAGCAGCCGGCCACTAGAATTCTCCTCCAGGCGACGACTGAACTCGTCCTAACTATGTAGCTAGTTTCGAAATTCCTGTCACACCATCGGGACTCGAACCTAGGACCTCCAGGTCAGAGGCACTGCAGTGAAATCACTGGCGAAGGGTGGGATTCAGAGGGCTGCAGTGAGGCTGAAGTCCAAGGTGCGCCGTAACGCCTCGGAGGGGCGAAGGCGCCGTGGGCGACGCGTGGGCGCCGAGGGCGACCGGGAGTCTGCTTAGGATGCAGCTCGCGCGCGTCCGCCTTGCTGTCTGGTTCCCCCCCCCCCGCCCCCGCCCATTGTTCTCGCCCAGACGCCACCCCCGCGTCGCGCGTGCTCTACCCGCGCTTAATACGCAGCGATCAGCCCCTTCGCTGGTTCGCCTTCAGGTAATTAGGAGCAAAGACTGAACGATGTGCTCTTATGCTCTAGGGGCGACTCTAGGGGACGCGGGGCGCTGGGTAGAGAGTAATCCGTCGGTTCCACAGCCAACTAGGGTAAACCTTACAAGTTAAGTTCATTGCAGAAGTAATGACAGCCCCGTTGCAGACGAACAAAGGTAGATGGGAGAGCAAAGTTATGAAACTCTCGTAAATATGCCTACAAGTTGTAAACATGTGTTTGCCTACAACTTGTGTAAAGGAAATCCTAGTTCGAAAGGCAAGAGGCATTTTGATCAATCTCTGTGAATATTGTCGTTACGTAATGTGTTCAATCTTTGTGTCTTATGATTTAACGATTGTGATCGTGATTGTGTAATTGAGTTGCCGTATCCAACCCTTGATAAATAACTCATTCATACGCATTATCTGGAGAATATCTTATAGGAGATGCTCACCTCTTGTGCTTCCCAGAATAATAATGATCATAATACCCTCTCATTAGTTTGTAGTTATTTTCAAAACCAAAGTGCTTGGGACACACATTTAAGAATTAAACTGATTTAAGTAATATCTATTGTGTTTGGTCACATTACTCAAAAATCTCCATTTTGTGATATAAGAATATTTTGTTTCTATGCTATTTTAATAATAAGAACAACAGCATATATAAAAATACAAATTAAAATATACGTTTGCATGTTTTTTACCCATCAGCATTTGTTTGTGGAACTATATCACGTTTAATTACTTTAATTTGCAATAAATGTAAATATTATACCGTTTGCTCACGAGTTGGTCCTGATAACACAAAAAAATTAGAAAATTCTTATTTTAAAAAACAATTTTAACAAATTAACAGCAATAAATAGAACATAAGACAAGCCATCGACACATCTAATTTTAATCATGTGAATATCCTTATGGACGGATTATTATGTCAAAGCTTTTCAAATATCTCTTTTTTTGTGCATATTTGTGGGTATGCATCTTACGTACATGGTAGAAAGGGAAAGTTGTGTACTTCTGCAGGAAAAAGTACGGATATTTTGAACAAATAATACGTTTTGTATGTTCTTAGTATCAAAAAAGTGAATATTATTCTCCCTATGCGTAGTAAAAATTTAGATTTAGTTAAAAAAACATTCATAAAACATTTTTCCAATTAATTGGTACAGTTCTACCAATTTTCAGACAGATAATTTAGACAAACATTGACATTTATGTTTAACTTATATTTGGTTCAAACATTATTACTCCTTATTTTCTTCGCACAAATCATCATCTGAGGTAGAAAATTCTTGGATCAGTTCATGACAAGAGCACATGCAAATCACGCTCTGATCAAATCTATACCCAAATCTGGCACAGAACAGGTTTAGATCAATGCAGTAGAAAAGACAGTAATGCTTTTACAGATACCATTCTAAAAGCAGTGATGCTTTTGGTAGATTTCATATTTTGACCAAGTAACACCGATATATCAATATTAGTCCCACATCAGAATGAATTGTATTATTCTGAAAAAAATAATTTTTTCATATTTTTTCCTCATAAAACTGCTTGACAAAGCTTTTTGAACTGCTCAGGGAGAGACAATTAATCGAAAAGTAAATATAATTAGTCTTACGTAATACGTGAAGATATATAAATTCCTACTTCATCCACTTCACTGGGATAGATCATGTAAACAAAGTAAATTCATCCTTCACTCAATTGGTGTGTGTGGTTTGTGTGATTCGTGTACGCCAGTAAGTTTTAATCCCCGAAATTACTCTGAATCCTCTATTGTGCAGCGAGGAACGGGTGCTCCGCCAAGGTCTGTTGCGGAAGGGCCGAGCCAAGCTCCGACCTTGTGCACCTTTTCCCGCGTCGCGCCGGCAGTAATCCCCAGGGAGGGAAGAAGGTGGAGAGAGAGAGAGAGTGTGAGAGAGGGGGGAGGGGGGCTGACCCGCGTAAGCGCGCCCGCGCCGCCCCAGGCACGAACTTCGAATCCCGAACACGCGCCGCCCGCGCGACGCTGGATTACGAGAGCTCCCAACGCCCGTCCACTGCGCCCGCCCGCCCTCTCGCCCTCACACCGCCCGCCCTGCCGTTGCACGTCCAGCCAATCATGGCTCACCCGCCCAACCGTACTTCAGCCCCCACCGTCAGCCACCCGCCCAACTCTCACTCGTCCGCCAGCTCCCCGTCGCTCCCCCGCTCATCGATACAACCGTCGATCACCAGCGCACCACTTCAAACATCGCTCCTAATCACCCAACCGTCGCTCATCGGCTCACCCAATCACGTACTCACCCATCCAACCTATGCTCACCTGCTCAAAGGTCCGCCACCCGTTCAATTCTTCGTCACCGCCCTCACAGTCGATCATTCACCAAAGATCGATCACATATCCAATCATTGCTTAACATCCCACCCGTCACTTAGCCGCTCCCTTGTCGCTCGCCCACTTGCCCACCCATCGTCCATAACCTAAATCTCGCCCATCACAGAACCCTGTCACCCGACGACATCTATGCATCTTGTTGCTCAAATTGCCTGCTGCCCGAATTTTGCCTCATGTCTCCCCCGTTGCCGTGATCTTTTTCTCAGTCGGCCTGTTCCAAAACAACACCTTTTCTTCTTTCAAACTTCCTTTCAGAATTGAATCAAATCTAAAATGCATTTGAATTGCGGCCAAAAATATTGATAATGTTGTTAACCCGTGTCCGTATCTCCAGTTTTTCACTCAAACTCTGCTATCATTCGATATACGTACTTTGAACTTCCGATGTTGTTCGATGCCGTAACGGCAGCCATTTGCGATCCTAAACTGTAGATAACTTCATCTGGCATTGGCTCCTCCTCATGCCACATACCCCTTTAACCTTTCCTTCCTCTCCCCCGCGTTCACTGTCATGGCCAGTTTCCCTGTAGGGCTTCCCAAGCAGCTGCGGCGGCGAGAACTCGCCTGGTCGATAGCCACAATCCTCTTGGTTCGCACCCAAGAAAGATGTACACTGGAGGATTGATTTTCTATTGTAGTTTCTGGGATATAATTTAAATATTGTGTCACGGTATATTTAAGAAATTTTAGTTATTGTTCTAGATATGAATTTTTAGAAGTGTAGAATATTTATACCCACATTTTCTATTATTACCATAAACATAATTTGTTTGAATAATATGTAATAAATTGGCTATGGTAGAAGTAAATAATTCTTAAACGTTTGGAGATAAATTCACAACGGCAACCATATGCACTGATGTCTGTACACATGGTAACTTTCACCCATTCTCCAAAATTATTGCATATCATATCCCAAATTATCCTCGATAAACAGTAAATTGTGCTTTTTTTGTGCCTAATTAAGGACTTATTAATTATTACTAAATTTTAATTACCTTCTTGCAAATAAAAGAGATATCAACTCAACGTTGGGACTTCCAGGTATCCGCCCCCGTCTACAACATTAAATGACGCAGCAACAACAACATCGCGTCAGCAGCTACGTCACAATGCCGTCTACTAGGCCTCCGCCTGCAGCGCTCCGGGCGGGCGCAATCGCAACCCCGCCCGATCATCAGGCCCGTCAGGCCGCGCGGCGTCGCGTCGCCCGGGGGTCGAAGCCGCAGGCGCCATCTCCGGAGCTCATCAGCGGCCACTGCACCCCCCTCCCCCTCCGCCTTGGCCTGCACCTTGTTAAGGCCGCTGGACGGCATTATGCGGCCGACGCAATCTCCGCAGCGGCCTGCCCGCCTCGCCGCCGCACCGCACCGCAGGGGCGGGACGAGGCGGGGCGGCGCGCCAGGCAAATACGCAGGCGGGCAGATATAACAAGAGCTAGAAGTACGTGAGATGGCGG
The DNA here is from genome assembly GCA_038098605.1 of Gryllus longicercus. Classification (NCBI taxonomy): domain Eukaryota; kingdom Metazoa; phylum Arthropoda; class Insecta; order Orthoptera; family Gryllidae; genus Gryllus; species Gryllus longicercus. Next base: position 530,450 of record JAZDUA010000721.1, on the reverse strand, counting down.
CAGGCAGACGGGAAGAAGAAATATGGGAGGCGGAAATAGAATGGAATGGAGCAGGCGGCGCTTGACGTCTTCGGATGAAGATCCGGGGTGAAGTAATGACACTGGCGGCGGCGGCGGCGGTGGCAGTGGTGGGGGGGGCGGTGGTGGTGGGAGTGGGGAGTGGCGGTGACGATGGTGGTGGTGGGGGTGGCGATGGTGGTGGTGGGGGTGGCGATGGTGGTGGAGGTGGTGGTGGTGGGGTGGAAGTGATGGGGGGTGTCGATGGCGGTGGTGGGGGTGGAGGTGGAGATGGTGGTGGTGGTGGTGGTGGTGGTGGTGGTAGGAGGGTGGGGGTGAGGGGGTGGTAGTGATGATGGTGCTAGAAGTGGGTGGTGGTGGTGGTGGTGGTGGTGGTGATGAGCATTTCATATAAGTAGTGGTGAGGAAACAGGAGGATTCTTAGGTGAATGGAGCGTGCTAGTGATGGTCTAGCGGCGGAGGGGGGGGTTAAAGAGCGAAAAAGAGAGCAAATGTCTGTTGGAGCGAAGGCGTCGGAAGCAATGGTGGTGTCGCGCAGAGGAGTGAAGCAGAGATTGGTTTGAGGGTGAGCGTGGTGAGGTCAGCGGTGTCGACAGAATCGCGGGTTAATGGACGTGACGTTGGCCGATGGGAACGAAGACCCTGCAAGACGAGAGGCGACGGGGGCGTCAGAAGAAGAAAGGTTGGCGTAGTCAGGTGGGAGGGGCGGCAGGATCGGGGTGGTGGCGGGCCATGGATGTGGCATTGGCGACATGGGGAACTGGAGAAACTGATTCAGCAGTGGCAGCAGACGGTAGCCAAGGGGTCCGGCTAAGGCGGTGGGGGAGGCAGGGAAGAGGCAGGTGGAAAGCTAAGGCGCCACAGATGGCAGAGGCGGTCGCCCCGGAAGGCATCGGCGGGAGGGCCGGGGTCGCTACGCGGTCGGGGTGGGCATTGTTGGGGTGGGTAGGCGACCGAGTGGAGGCGGCATTGCCAGGGAGGAGAGCGTGGGGGCGCGGTGCGGGCCGTCCGGCGGCGGAATTGGCAAGAGCACCGAAGGAGGCGGGGCGGAGGAGGTCGGGATGGTGGAGGTGGGACGGAGGAGGTGGGAGCGGAAAGGGACAGGGGTGAGTATCTGGAAGGGAGACGCGGCGGTAGGAGGGACCGGGAGGGCGAGAACGTGAAAGTGAAGACGGCGGAGTGTGATGGGAGGCGTGGGATCCGCAGAGAAGCCGCAGGGGTGGCGATGGAAGGCAGGTATGTCGCGACGCAGTGTCATTGTCGTAGTAGGCAGCGAGTGGCGGCGGGAGCGATGGAGAAGGCGAGAGCGGCGGGGAAGGTAAAGCCGGTGGAGCGAGGTGTGAGGCGGTGGGGTCAGCGAGGGCGGGGTGCGGCGGTGGAGGCGGCATGGGGGTCGCGGGCGCTCCGCCAATTCCCAGGGCGACATAAAGAAGCCTTCAACTTATCTCCTTCATTACTCCGCGGCTTCGGGCCGCTCGCCCTTTCGTCCCTCGCAGTCGTTCTTCCGCCGCGCGCGGGCCGCGCCATCTCGAGGGGCGCCGGCTTAAACCGTCGGCCCTTTGGGTCCGCGGGCGGCGCGGGGCGAGGCAGATGGGAGCGGCGGCTCACTGAGGCGAGTGAAATGGGGCGCTGCGCCGTGGGAGGATGGGCAGAGGTCTTGAAGCCCCGGAGGGGCGCACGGATTGAAAGCGCGAGAGGCACGGGATTTGCGGAGGGCGGGTACGAGGACGGGTGCAACGAGTGTTGGGCGTGATTTTGTAGGCAACAAATGCACACAACGTATTTGTAACTGTACAAGATAAAATAATTATTACGTTAGGATGAGTACTGAGAATACTGAAATTCATCATATTTATAAATTGTATTGATGTTGAAGGTGGGAACAATTATATGAGTTTCCAAAATATTTTTTTGTTACTGTTGTTTACAAACTGCAGTCAGATCAACTGATGCCATAAGCCACCTATGACAGTAAATGTGCTTTGAGATATGAAACGAGATGGTAAGATTATCTGCAATAACTGTATGCATAGAGAAAAACTGGTAAAGTAAAATTTTCCATTTTATTAGGGCAGATTCTTAAAGTTTTCACATTGGGTTAAAATGGGGATTTTGTAATGGTAGTAACTTCTGACTATTAAAAAGCCGATGTAAATACCATAATCAATGATGACATGAGTTGAACTTCGTGCCCTGGAAAGTAGGAAAATTGACTTAATCAATTATTCCCAGCACTCACAAATAAAATACATTAGCTTGGTTCCTGCAAGCGAAATAATCCCCCCTCCCCCGTGGAAACCAACCGCATCCTCCGCCCGTGAGCTGCGAGAGCTCTGTTTCCACTGCGGTCGCTAGATCGCGCCCTAACGCCCGCGCGCGTCGCGAGGAGATAAAAGTCTGAGCCTCTGAAGCTCTAACCTGCTGCTGGGCGCTTTCATCAGCGGAGAGCGCGGGCAGGCGCCGCGACACAAAGCGACAAAGGAGTCGACGGAGCGGCGGCGGCGGCGATGCACGGGAGGTGGAAGAAGCAAGAGGTTGCTTGACTTTTGTAACACACGAGAGCTCTGAGCGGATGCTTAAGTAATAGGAAAATCGACAATAATGCAAGAAAAATGAGAATTCAGTTATTAAATAATAATTGTAATCAGTGAATGATCAATTCTACAACAGGAAAATGAAAAGAGGTTGCTCTGCTACTAAAAATTTGCTTGTCGAAAGGGTTATTATGTATAGAAGGAAGAGGCTAGATGTTTGGATACGGAGCAAGATATATACGGAGCAAATTAAGTGATGGAACGATAAATATAAGGAAAAGAAATCAGGTTGACTAGCGTATGAAGTTATAAAGTAAAGAAGAAATATAGAAAAAGTTACATAAACCATGTTTCTCTACCGTTACATCTCCTGCAACTATATTATGGAATTATAATTATTTTATCGTTGAAACAAATGTTAACTTTCCGTTGCATTCCCTGAGAACGGGTAACTTCATTGATTATAAATTCATGTTCGATCGATGAAATGTCTAAATGAAAGATAATATATGGATGAACTTCAATTAATAATAGAGATTAATGAAAGGGCGAAAAACACATATTTACATTATAAAAATAATCATGGTACTTCAGAAAAGAACGAACAATCTTTCAGTAGATATTATAATAAGGAAACCGAGTATCTAAATAAAGTGATTCCAGGAGAGAATGAAATGTGACTGTATGAAAAAACATTTCAGTAAACGCTGAAATCCGGTACTTGAGGCATAACAATGTATTTCATAACATTATGGTCTTCCTGCGGTTGTGTTAAAAGTTCTGTTCTGTTGTTTAACTTTTACACAAATCTTTACTCTTCTTTCAATCGATTACTTCCGCCACACACGTTCAGACGAAGGAGAAGGAAAGCAAGCAGACGTTCGAGAAACGACAAATAAGGAAAAGAAGATTGAAAGGAGACGTTTCCAAGAGAACGCGTGGTACGTTCCAAGGAGATGAGAAGAGCGCAGGAGGAGCGGCCGGGGGCGGGAACAAGGCGGAGCGACGCGTTCACAGAGCGCTCTGGCGGAGCGGGCGGCGACGCCTTTTTGCCGCAGCCTCCCGAACACGCAGCTAATCAACCCCGAGTGCGCCCTGGAAGTTCCTATCGGAGGCTTCCTTCCAGAGAACTAACACCCCCGCCCCCGCACGCACATCCCACGCCGCTCCGCCCACGCCTCTCGCCCTCCCTGCGGCCGCCCTCACTCCACATGCCCACCCTCACTCCACACCACGCCCACCTTCAGCCGACCCGCGCTCGTCCCTCCTTGCCCGTCAACGCCCACGCCCTCCGTCACCCCACGATCGCCATTACCCCATCGCCATCAACCCACATCCGACATCGCCCCATGCCCATCCTCACACATCGCCAGTCATCACCCCACACACGCCAACACCCGACCCCCGCTATCATCCCACGCATACTTTCACCCTATACCCATAATCACATGACACCCGCCATCACTACGATCCCATCACCCCATGCTCGCTTTCCCCTTCACACCCGCCATATCCAATACCTGCCATCACCCATGGACTCGCGATCCCCTCATACTCGCTATCGTACCAAGGCCCACCCCCCGATTCCGCCCCGCCACCATCACACCCAGCGCCATCACCACCCTCACCCTCTCGCGATGCCCTTTGCACGAAGCGCGTCGCCTTGCTCACACTGCCCCACTCTCCCACGCTCGACCCCATGCCGCCCCACCCTCGGCCCTCTGCTTCCGCTTTTTCTTCGTGTGCTCACGCGCAGACGCCCCAGCCCCGCGGTCGTAATTAATTTTCTCAGACGCCTGAATAGCGCTGACGTTGCCAATGCGACCGAAAGCCTCATCCTTAATCTGTTCGAGTGTTGGCCGATTGCAGCGATTCAGACATGGACGTGTTTTAATTGAATCAGATCTCTAGACGGTGAGGGAAGTGGAAACATTAATTATGACCAATTATTGTTTCTTTGAGATTTTTATAACAAAATGTCAATTGCTAATGTGGTATGCTAGGTATGCTATATAGGGTATGCCTTATAGGTATGTTAAAATGTTACAACACTCAATGAACAGATTTGGTGTCAGATTGCTACCTACATTTACATAGTTCTCATCTCCAAGAGCACAAATGAATTTTACAACAATAAACAAAATACAATTTGATTTTATAATAAGCAAAATTTACAAGAACAATCTGAAATTGCATTAAAAACATTTTAATACAAATTAATTGAGTTTATGAAAGTACGAAGGAATAAAATTAATGATGCTATATATTATTATATTATTGAGGAACACAATCTATTACAAAAGTTAATTTGAGTAAACTTTATACACATTGGCCACAAAATATTCCTGCCGTTATATATCACATATTAAAATAGACATCTCTATGTGAAAAACGAGAGGAAAAAATATTTTTGTCAATTGTATTTTTTTCCTGATAATTCTCCACTAATACACTTACGGCGGGATGAGAAACTATGAAGAAAATGATTAATTTTAATCATCTATCAGTAAGTATATTACATTACTAATGATAATTATTCAATTTCCCAATCAACTACATTTGAGAATAAACTACATCATCAAAAATATTATCGCAAAAAAGTCTTCATAAAAAGCTCATCTTTTATAGAAAAATAACCTATTCACATAAGAGTTTTTAAAACAGAATCACACATTTACAAACATTGACCTTAAACCAGGAACCTTTGACGATGGTCACGTCCGTTTGCGCTTCCGCTGGTGGCGCAGCCAATAATCCCCTCGACCAAACACCGGGCCGCCCTTGGCGCTTCTCTCCCGCACGTTGTCACCTTCCGCCCCCGCCCCGCCCTCGCTCCCGCCCCGCCCCCACCGCGCCGCTCGCATTGATCGCAGCCGTCGCCTCCGCTGGCGGGGGCGGCCACGCGCGCGACGCATCCTAAGTCCTGCCCCGCCCCCTCCCTCGAGCGGGGGGCGTCGATATCCGATAGCCTGGCGCTGAGTCACCTACCGGCTGTGGCTCTCCATCCGCCCCCGACGTCCTCGCCGCCTGCACAGCCCCAGCGGGCGATCTCCGTCACCTCCGCAGCCCCTCCCTTTCCAAAGCCACCACCCCTACCATCCCGCCTACCATACTCACCCTCTGCGGGTAGCGAAACCTCTGCCTACCCGCTGTCCCCGGCATTCTCACTTCCCGCATCGCCCGCAAAACCGCCGCCTCGGCAATCTCAACTCTTCTAATGCCGACGCTCTCCCGCTTCCCCCACTACTACCACCCCGCCAGTTCTACCATCCCCACCACCCGTTCTGACGCTCCTCCCCCCGCTCCACCGGGTGCTCCTCTGCACCCCGCTCCCCCGACACCTTTGCCCACCGTACCTTCCTCAAAATCTCACCTTCCCCGCAACCCCACTGCCACCAACGTCCCCGTCGCTTCTGTCGCCCTTGCCACTCCTACCATCCCACCATTCACTCACCACCCACCGCCTCCGAAGGCTACGGAATCCCCGTCGCTCCCGTCACCTCGCAACACCTTTGCCTTTCCTTCCATGCCCCCGCTGCTCTCGCCGCCCCCACTGGTTTCAGCGCCCCTGACTCCCCTTGAGCCAGCCCATCCCGCCTCCAACGGCTCACCGCCCCCGCCGCCTGTGATTTATCCGCGGCGCCGCCCCGCTGGGGCAAGGTGCTGTGTTGTGCGGAGGGCGGTGGAGGTGTCCGAGACACAGGGAGCGGCCTTGTCGCCCGGCCCCCTGAGGACTGCGGCCGCCGGCCACCCGGGATTCGGAGGGGATTGCGGCGGCGGCGGCGGCTAGCGGCCGGAGTAGGGGCAGAAGAAATGGACGCAAAGCAGGTGGGACTAAAGGAGGTTTTACTAAAGAATTTAACTTTATGTCATGCTAACAAAAACTAAAATAGGTGCAAGGTAATGAACTACATCAAGTAGAATTTGTGGAAGAAAATACTATTTTCAACAGTATGGAAAATTATAACAAGGTAAGATTTTGTTCATTGTTCTTAATTCGCTCTAAACATCTCATGCTTAATGAGTTTCATTATCAGGTTTTTTCTAGAAAGTTTGTAATAACATAATTCTAATTTAAATTAGCCATACATTGTAAGTGGTAGTCACTGTATTTTATTTTGTTATCGTTCATTTGTTACCATTAATATCGCGTCTTTTCTACTTATCATCTTATATTCGCTCAAAAACTAATATTGACCTCAGTAGGATGTTGACTCTTATTATAATGAAAGTAAATGTAAATGGCAATTCCACAGTAAATAAGCAATCATAGCAACAAAAAATGCCAACATCAATCTGTTTAAAGCCGTATCTTCCAGCACAAGTGATATGGATAAATACCTCACGCACTCAACGCAGACACGGTGCAAACAGAAGTCTGAGAAGGCAATATGATGACAGCGTGACCAAACGCCGACAAAGATGAGAATACCATATGCCAGCAAGCACATGTAGCAAGTTTGCTATATTGTGGACAGGTTAGGTAGCGGCAAAAGAATTACAACCACCTCCAACCCAGAATGGAGACTGTAGATGAGGCGAAAGTCTTACAACGGCCCAAGTCAGGCTTCGCTTACGAGATGCACTCGCTGGCGTATGAATCGCTCAAATGTTGCTGGATCGCGAAGCGTCATCGCCAGGACATTCCCCTGAGCTGAGGTGTTTCGACCGACTGGCTTCGGCGCGTCGCTGACCGATAAACCATAGTTTTCGAGTCTCGACAGTAGTTGATGTTGACAATAAATTAGATAGAGATGTCCAAATAAATCACTGAAGGAGAGTAGTTGCAACAACCCACGGTTCTGATAGGGAGTTTTCCGTGTTTTTTCCGAAAAAGGCCAGGCGAATGGCAGTACCATACAAACGACCACAGATCGAGTGCAATATTTTCTGATCCATCCTAGTCCCTTTCACTCCCCTAACACACACACTTACAAGCACCACACTATCACACATATCAGAAGACCAGTCTGGAACTCTTTAAGATTTTTCCGCCAATTCTCAGGTTTTTCAACGATAAAAGATAACCACCTCATTTCGGAAATTTCCATGCACTACGCATATGAGACTATTGACCTTAGTAGTTCCAGAAACATTAAATATACAAGTTGAGGTGCGTGGCAAAAGCCCGGTCGTGAGTCGACGCCCAGCCCCTTCGTTCTGGGGGCTCCGTCCGTCTGGCGGCCGCCAGCGAAGAGCTCTTCTGCAAGAGTCGTGAACTTGCACTTCAACAGCTCCTTCCCCGTTCGGCTGTACTCCGGCGGGCGTCGCTTCGAGAGACTGTCGAGAGGGATCTCTTTCGACGCTTTCTCCGCCATCTTGGAGAGGAGCGGAAAGCACTTAGTAAGGATATTTCGCAATCTTTGCTAGGAAGAATTTAAATGAGAAATTCATTGTATACAAAACAAGAAAGATAAGAAACATTTTATTTAATTTTTAAGTAACTGAATTCTTGATAAAATTAGTTTAAAAGATATGAGACACACTTGTACTTGTTTATTTTTTAAAGCATTTTATATAAATAAACATGTTTAATATTACTATAAGTAAGAAAAAGCTGAAGGAAATGAAGTCTTCAAAATCGTTTCCTCTAAAATCTCATTTTACCAAATTCACCTTTTATTTTAATTAATTTCCAGATAGAATTACACTTACAGCTACATATGAAGAGATACATTAGAAACAAAAATATCAAAAAAAAACAAAAAAGAAGTAGAAAACAGCAGGCAAGACTTAATACTCTTCGAAATCAGCGTATTCCAGCACACAGAACTCAACCCGAAGACAAATGATGCGGTGCGATAGACCATGTATACACTCGCATCCCATTTTACGCCAGAAGGGCCAGAACATCTCGCAAGGCGAACGTCTGAGGGAAGGCACAAAGCAGAAGATCAAGCGCAAGTGACGCAGAAAAGAGATGGGAGCGCAAGGGAGCGAAGGGGGCAGCAGCGGTGGTGAGGTGGGGCGGAGTCGGAGATGGAGGAGAAGGCAATGACGGCGGAAGGGACAGTGACAGTGGTGGTGATTGTAGTAACAATAATACTGGCTGTGACAGTGGCGGTGGGGCAAACTGGTAGTGTAGCGGATGCATTGTCGGAGTCAACTGTGGTGGTGGCGGTGGTGGTAGTAGTGCAGTGATAGTGGTAGAGGTAGTAGTAATGTTGTTAGTGGTGGTGGAGATAATGAGAGTTGGGGTTTTGGCAATTAAGGTGGCAATAGGTGATGGAGGTAAAAGATGTGGTAGTGGCGATAATAAAGGTAGTGATGGTGGTGGTGGTGGTGGTGGTGGTGGTGGCGGCATTGATGGTGGTGGTGGTGGTGGTGTGGTGGCGGCATTGATATTTATGATGGTGGTGGTGGTGGCTGCATTAATGATAGTGGTGGCGGAATCGATGGGCAAAACTGGTGGTGTAGCGGATGCGTTGGTGGGTGTGGTATGTTGTATGTTGGTGACGGTGGAGGTAATGATGGTTGGAGTATCGGCAGTGAAGGCAGTAGTCGTGGAGGTGGTGGAGGTAAAAGATATGGTAGTGGTGGTGGAGGTGGAGGCGGAGGGTGTAGCGAGGGCTGAGCGGGCGTCGGGCCGGAAAAGCGGCGGCGCGTCCCCTCAAACGACGTTAGCTTCCGGCCGCCCCGGCGCAGGTATGCACGTGAGCGGGGGAGATTGGGGGGGCCTTGTCCCTCACTCCCCGCCAGGCTGCGCTAAGCCGCGCTTCCCAGGGCAGGCTTCTGCGACGCAACAAATCGTGGTTGGCGCAAGCCGGAATTTTTGCAAGTTAGCATTAAGAGGAGCAATAGTACCTATGTAACAATTGTTTTGTAGCCTTAGCAACATATTGTTGCAAATAACAACGGAAGTAAATGCAATGAATTGGATTGTAGAAGAAATTTTAGGTGTAATTAAAAGAATAATAAAAACGCCGAATTATAAAACGCTACAATCCATAAACTAGTAAGTGTTATGCTTACTATTTTTTTAACTGTTCAAAGGCGAGAAAAAATTTGCATGGCAACTGATTTAAAATATGGTACTAATATCAGTTTAGTATTGATTAATGTACTTATTTCCGAAGCCAATTCTTGTATATATGGCGTTATGCCAATGACGAAAAGATAAAGAGCATCGAAAAACAGTTAACTCAGCAATTTCAATGTATTTTACTTGATATAACTTAAAAAGCATGAGGTTGTGACTCGCCTTTAACTGCATTTTCAAATTTTTTTTAGCTAGTTTCGGGTCGATAAGAAAAACTTTTTCCGAGCTATCATCATTAATACAGACATACATGCACAGATTTTGAAAAACTATAATTATAGAAACTCTTTCTGTAATGAATGTGTTTATACAGTAATGAATTATGTTAATTTATTTGTAGACTTCATTTGGAGTTGTAAAGAATGTTAATCTTCTCTACAATTCTCATGGTGTGGCATGTTTCATGATCACTCCTCAGCAACGCAGGAAGGAGTTTAATTGTTAAGAGACGTAAAGCAAATTAACAGAGATTTAAACGAAGTCGTAATCTCTTTGTATGTTTTTGTTTCTGGCTCCATATTGAATTAAGCGCCTGCTTTGAAGCAAGTCATGAATCTTGTTGAGAACACTAATAATAAAAGAAATAATGAGGCAACAAAACCAATAGAATTAACATAAGAAACATGAATTTTCTCTCCGTTGGTAGGCACTAAACCACGATACGAATACAATGTGTTTTACCCGTAACTACAGTTACAACCACACTCGTACAATTACTCGTCTAATTCAATAGTAGAACCCCGTTCTTTCAACCCACCCCCTCACCTCTGCCCAAACCACAACCGAATCGAACGCCGCATCTTGACTCTGTACTTCTCCAAAATCCTGTGCTGGACCGTCCTCCTCGTCGTTCCAAGCCCCCCCCCCCTCCCTCAACGCAACCTTCCTTGGGCGGCGGAGTGATCGGCACATGAAACATTCACAGCGGCGTTTGCTCCTTGGCCCGCGCATCCCTGCCCTGGGGCGGGGGGGGGGGGCAGGTGGAGACAGTGACAAAGCGCGCGTGGCAAGGGGACGCCCACGTACGCCCTCCCCGCGCCGCGCCGCGCCGGGATTGAATCGGCGGGGGCTGGGCGCCGGGCGAGGGCGATAACAAACGGCGGCGGCCGTCGCGTGCGCGAACGTGGAACGTGAAAAAGCGGCCGCTTAATGGAAATAAAGAAGAGGAACCGCGCGGGGCCCGCGGGTCGTAATTAAAGGAAAGTGCGCGCCCTGGCAGTGGAGGCCGGCGGCGGCGGTGGGCGACACCACGGTCTGGAGGGGACGAGGCCGGCGAGGGCAGCGGTTGGTGGGGGCAACGGAGGTCAAACGGGTGGTGAAGGGGATGACGTAGGATGCGACAGGCTGTGGTAGAAGGTGGCGGAACGATATGGTGGGAAGACAATGTGGGGGTTGGTGGAACTCACCTGCTTTAGGAGCGATGGTTGTTCGTAGCGTCGCTAGCTGGACAGGTGAGCTCTGGAACCGGGTGGTAGGGAGGCGGGCCAACAGTGGGCGAGGTGATGGTGGGGTGGCATGCGCGTGGGGATGAGCGAGGGGAGGGGTGGGTGCGGTGGGGTGGAAGTACATCAGAGTGAAGGGGAGTGGGGTCGGCATGGATGCGAGGTGCGGGGTGGGTAGCGCGGAGGTGTCGTGAGAAGGGACCGAGTAGTGGTGACGACGGAGGCCAGAGGTCCCTTGGAAGTGTCCATTGTTCCTTCGTCCAACTTCCAGGGGGCTTGCGACGCCCTTCGAGGGTGTCCTATCCGCGGAGCTCTCAAGGGAGAAGGCTGGACGAGGGGAACTTCGGAAGATCTCAGGTAGCACGAGAAAGAGCAAAGGGAATGGAAAGGCCTTGAAGAGACAGGGGAGAGAACAGGTAGACAGAAGATGAGGCGGCCAGAGCTCCAAAAGAGATTCTGGGAAGCTAACTTACAAAGATACCGTTGTTGTTCACGAGGGAATACAATTTTGCATATGGAAGTGAAGAAAATGTATTACTGCGTGCACGTGAAAATATGAAGTAGTATTTCGAGGCAAGACACACAAAGAAATATTAAATATGATGAATTTCCGAAAAATATAATGATTGCATGTACCAATTCCTGGCCCAGATTAAAACGAATTCAATGAGATATATAAAATTTACAACACTACGTGTACGACGTAAACACTACTTGTAGCTCACAATTTTTAGATCTAGTATTGCATCTAGCTTTTTTAATCTAGTTTTATTCGTTCTAAGTTTCAAAAGTAAGTATTGCAATAATTATTAAATTGTTCCTTCTGTTAAATTTAATACGATGTTATCGATATTTATTGTGACATGACCTGAATTTGTCATGAATTTGACATTTATCATGAATTTGACAAAATAGTATAACGTTTCATGAATTTTAGAATCTGTAATTTGATATAATTGAAGGTGTGATCATAAATTAAACATGAGATAGCTATGCATAAGGCATACTATTGTGTAATGTGTATAACTCTGTGCAGTAGGGAATGGAAACGTAAAATTGTCACATATTGAATGGGTGTTGAAATATGCCATGGTGTTATGATAGTATTTCAATGAATCAAAATCACATGAAAGGCTCGTGGCTAGCTCTTGGTCAGCGTGCTTGCTTTCCACTATGCTACCCGGGTTCGGTTTTCGGTCGAGTGAAGACTACAGTGTGCGTTTTGCAATGGTCCAATGTTGCTCTGTAACGACTAGAAAATTCACTTCTGAGGTTGAGAAGAGCGGAATACGGCGTAGGGATGTCTACGTGCTAATCACTCGCACCCTCTTAACCCATGGTCGAAAGGCAGAGACGTCGTCGGTAGGCCTGAGCCCGTTCACGGGTGCGCCAAGTACATACAAACAAAATCACATGAAACTCTCCACAAAAACCATTGCCACCATAAAAATGAAAGAGTGTACACATAAGGACTAGTGTTTGTTAGAATCAAGTCAAAGTGAGTATCCGTAGGCGGCTAACTATGGGGAGGAGCGTGGCAGAGGAGCCAGTAGTCCGAACCTACGCTTGCTTGGCCATGCCGCCCCGCCCCACACCGCCCCGCCCCACGCCGCCCCGCCCCACGCCGCCCCGCCCCACGCCGCGCCGGCCGCTCGAGTGACGGATACCCTGGCCTGCAGCGGTGGAGATATTTCACGGGCAGCGCACCTGCAGGGGCAGGGGGTGGGGGTGGGGGTGGGGTTGGGGAGCGCGCGCGGCCAGTCCTGCCGGATCCAACAGCGCGCCCATCGGTCAGGCGCCGTATCGACACGCCGCACTCACCCCCCCCACCCCCCACCCCCCACTCCGCGCCAAATAACCCCGAAATAGCCTCGCGCTAGGATAGATACGCCACACTCAGCCACCTAAAATGAATGTATAGGTTCACATACAACCAGACTGTGTAATACTCGATGTATATTGCGTATACGATCGTCGCTCTCTGATCAATCATTTCGGAACGTTTGACGTGGCGAGGTATGCCGATATTGATAAGGAATGCCCCTCTCCTTTCGTGGGCTCATGATCGTAGCTATGGTCTGCCATTGTCTTATATTCAATGATTACGAATGTGGTAAAATAGTGTTGAGATAAATGGATGTATGACGAATCCATCTTCGCCACAATCACATAATAATACACTTATTCTGTACGAGGGACTTAAACCCGCTGATTTTGGGACTGCGTTTTTGAAAGATGATGCTTAGAAAACACGTACTACAAATGCTGAGTTAAATAATTACACTAGTAGACATTATTGATAACACAAGGCTCTTTAGTTACTGAAATGTGCGTAGATCAATTGTGCGTAGATTAATAGTGCCATATCTAGCATTCCCGGAGTCCTCTCCGGGCGCAGTCGCCGTGGATTAATCAGCGGGGACTAATCGGCGTCGCGCAAACAGGCGTCGGCGTCGCGCGAGGAGGCGGAGGGGTGAGAGGGGGTGTGGGGTGCGGCCACGGGAGCGTCGGTGGCGGCGCCGAGGGGCGACACCCCGCCACCCACCCTCCGCCCCCTCCCCCCGGGTCTGACGCCAGCGCCCGGAGCAGCCAATTACATGCTCCCGGAGGCCCGGAAGCGCGGGGATGGGCAGCGTCGGCCACGCAGGGGGGGGGGCGGGAATAATGGGGTTGACGGAGGCGACGCGCTCATATGGCGGGGGAGGGGGAGGGTATAATGAGGGTGACGGGGTGGTGGATTTTTCAGGGACGGACCAGCCCGAAGAGATGTCGGAGGGAACTTTGGGATGAAACATCAAGAGAGAATGCTAATGGCAGTGACTCTGAGATAAGCTGAAATGTGGAGAAGAAGATGTGTTAAAAATAACACGACATACAACACATCGCGCGGATCTATGGTGCATGACAGTGAAAGAAGAATCGGAAAATCGAATTTTTTCAAGAGAGCAATATGAAGGACTACAGCACATTGCTTATGAGTTCACGTTAAGAAGACCCAAATGTGGCGAGCGTGGAAGAATATATCCTATCCAGGTGGAGAACGTGTAGGCAACGGATCGCCATTATTAAATATATACTTTAATAACATCTGTCTGGACAATGAATGGCGAAGCGTGCCGACTGAAACCTTGCCATCTCCGCCTAGGGTCTGATGTGTCCCACGACACTATTGAATAAACGAGCCTGGGAGGTGGAGGCGAATACAGAGGCATAGCACCGACAGTTTTCTGGAGGGGGCGCTGGGATCATCAACAGCCACAGCACCAAATGCACCAACGACGCTGCGGAGCGACGGTGCGGAGCGACGGTGCGGAGGTGGGGTGCGGAGGTGGGGAGCGGAGGTGGGGAGCGGAGGTGGGGTGCGGAGCGACGGTGCGGAAGTGGGATGCGGAGGTGGTATGCGGAGGTGGTATGCGGAGGTGGGGTGCGGAGCGACGGTGCGGAGGTGGGGTGCGGAGCGACGGTGCGGAGGTTGGGTGCGGAGGTGGGGTGCGGAGCGATGGTGCGGAGCGACGGTGCGGAAGTGGGATGCGGAGGTGGTATGCGGAGGTGGGGTGCGGAGCGACGGTGCGGAGGTGGAGTGCGGAGCGACGGTGCGGAGGTTGGGTGCGGAGGTGGGGTGCGGAGCGATGGTGCGGAGGTGGGGTGCGGAGGTGGGGTGCGGAGCGACGGTGCGGAGGTGGGGTGCGGAGCGACGGTGCGGAGCGACGGTGCGGAGGTGGGGTGCGGAGCGACGGTGCGGAGGTGCGCGGACAGCGAGGCCGAGCGGGGAGCCGGTTTGACGGCGACCGCACGGAGGCGGAAACGAGCGGTAATTAGCCGCTTACCCGCTGTCAGACGCAGCATCTTTTGCCCGCTTGCGGCCGCCGCCCGCCGCCGCCGCCGGCACTCGTTCCCGGCGCAACGCTTTGTGTGCGGTCGCCCTTCGCGCCCGCCCCCGCGCCGCCGCCCCGTGAATTATGAATCCCCCTCCGCCCGCGGGAGGCGCTGCGGTCGAAACAACGACGCGGTGGCTAGCGCGCGAAACGGCAGATGAAAGCGGGCGCAGTGTCCCTCACACGATCTGACGTCGTGTGGGCGCCGGGGGGGGGGGGAGAACTTATCACGACTACCTGGACGTGCACTCTTGTGATGGAGATTGCAAATGTATATGCTGTATTTCCAAGGAGATTGAGACAATGAATGAATGGTGTATCTTCGTCAAATGCACAGAATCATGCTTTGTTATCCTATGCCATTTTGCCTTGTAATTCAAATCAATTATGTAGAAACTAGGATAATATAACTGGAAAACAATATAACAGAAATGTAACTAACACACTTTGAAAATAGCATGTTATTGTTATCTGTTAAGTTTGGAGCTAGAAAAAATGTACAATTCTTATCATGCCAATAGAAAAAATTGGAGCTAATGTTTTAATTTCAACCAAATAAATTAAATTATCAGGAATGATAAGGGTTCTGATATGGTTGCACCACCAAACACCAGAAACTTATCACAGCGATCTGGATGTGCTCACTTGTGATAACTGGTAAGCGAGAGATTACAAATGTTTGAACGCAAATGCACGATGCTAATTTACAGATTTTTTTCCGGGACTACCTTTATGATGAAAACATTTTACGCCTGGATTTTGTGATTTTCAGCATAACAACCTCCTCATTTTGCACATTTTTTTAATATCTGATTATCAGTAAAAATGATTGACAGGCGATAACAAAAAAACTTGTCACTAAATTATAGGATAATTAACAAACCTGGGGAGCTAATGTGATATTCATTAATGTTGAACATAATTAAAAAAATCACATTTATTTGATGACAAACAAAACGTCCAAGTTCAATGCTATAAATTCTATTAGTTAATACTGAAAATTTAAATTCAAATAAAATGATTGTAAATAACATGGAATTAACGAAAGAATCATAGTGAAAAGCAATGGAATATTTCAATATAATGTAAGACCAAGGTACCGCATTTCCGTGTTCACCCTGCAGGCATAATATCTGAATTCCAGATTTCTACTGATAAAAGTTTAAATTATAGAAGAACATATTAATTAACATATACAGTAGTATTGTTTCTAAGGTTTTTTGTTTGTTTCCAGGGAAATTTACAACGTAATTGAAAACTGAAAGCAGAGCGATTGTTATTCAGTAAAAAACATGTAATATACGCAATTATTTAGGTTTTTTATTATCCGTTTTAGGCTGGACATACGCTTTAAAAGTAATTTGTTAAGAAATGCGCCAACTCACAAACCATTTAGCGCGACGACACTTCCTTAAGGCATCGCCTTTAAGGGCACCTCTTTCCCCAAGACGCCTCCATAATTTTATTGTTCCTGCGCAGCACTTCTGCCAGGGAATCCCGGGCGCCTCGGGAGCGCGGGGGGGGGCGGCGGAGGCGGCAGGGTTGGTGCACGCGTCGCCCTTCGTCCGATCCATTAAGCCTTTGGCGGGGCGGGCGGGGCGGGGCGGGGCGGGGCGGGGCGCACGCCTGTCAGCGGCCATCTCGCTCCGGCGCCGCTACCTGCCCGAGCGCGGCTGCGCCCCCTTCCCCTCCCCCTCCCCCTCACCCGCGCCGCTTTGTTTTACGGGCGGAGTTTGCGCCGAGGGCGCAGCGCGGGCGAGCGGGGACGCACGCCCCGGAGAAGAGAACGGCAGGAGGCGGGAGCGCTGCGCACGAATTACGCAGTGAGGAAATATTCGAGTGTTCGAAAATGTGTCTAAGTTCTTATAATTGCAATGTGTACTACATAATGCTCTTAAGAGTTGCCGCTTTGATGGCCGTCTGCAAAGTTTTCATAATTTATATATTTTCTTAGTTTTTTGATTTGAAAAAATACGTGGTTTACATTTTCCTATGACCACATTCCATTACTAATCACTCATCAAACCGCCCTTTTTTTTAGATTTAACGTATCTCGTATCAATATTACGTGTCAATATTTCATTGGTGTGCATCATTTATCAATGTTTAGGAAGAACACAAATTAAATTTTCAAGATTCTGACGTTTTGGCATTTTCAGTGACTTGGATTTGTGACAAGTAGACATAACAATCTGTCTTGTCAAAAATAACATAATTACTGGCATACAGTATTTACCTACATTAACAATAACCAAATCTTGGAAATTTTTTATTTTCTTTTTCTTAAGAAATATCTCAATAAAATTCAAAATAATTCATCATAATCTTGACATTCATTAAATTAAAATATGTTTGCTAGTCTATTTACTGCGTTGCAGTTAACATCACGACCCCAAATCAGCATATGTTTATTGACATTATAATGATAAATTTCCTTTAAACGTAAAAGGTAAATTGGAGAATAATTATGTACTCGTATCTTAATGGTATTGTAAACAGTAAGAAGAAACAAAATTCAATTTTTCAATATTAATTTATTAATTATTTATTTTTGCCTTTAATTAGTTTTCATGCTCTCTGCCAATCAAAACGAAATACTTACTAAAAATAGTTTGAGAGGAATATCAAACAATCGACACGTAAAACATTGGCAAACTAATTCACTTTTTATTGATGACATTGATTATAAGTATTTAATATCTCAGGTCTTTGATTACAAGTAATTGTTATAATTTTTGTGGTTTTTTTACCGGTGAATTTTAGTCAGTGCTGACTGATAGAGGCATTATAATCAAACAATATTTTTTGAAATACACGCAAAAAAATGTTAACAAATTAGAAAATCCACGCATAATAAAATGCAAAAGAATTATCGCCAGATGATTGTAACTTTATTAAATCACAAGAGCCCATCCATGCAGCCCGCATTTGCATTCATCGATGCGTAATGTTACGCGTGCGGCAGATGCCCCACATGCAGTCGATTCGCTGCGATGGAGAGGCAACGAGTGAAGTGACGCTGTTTCCCGCTTCGCTTTGAAGCCACGTTTGCACCAGCCGTAGATCTCTCGATGCTGGCAATAGCGCAACGCACTCCGATTCCATTTTGTGCTCTTTGGTAAGTGCAGACTCGAACCATTTGTCACTTTGTTCTGCTCATTATTTCTGTCATCGAATCGTTTGGTACAAAAACTTCTCGATTCGAATTTTCCACACATTTTATGTACACCAACGCCGTTCATATTTATTTCTCTGGTGAATCATTTTTCGATGCCCCCTAATTCTTTATTTCTCCTTTACATCTTATACTTTAGTTTTGTGGTTTACTAGCCGACGCTTTCTTGACTGACTCCTGAATATCATCATTTGTTCCCATCTTCAGCGTGCTATGTGCTATTTTTTCCTTTACGTGAAAGAACCTACGTACTCCACGTTTACGTATCATTTTCTTTCCACCAGGACATTACTTGTTACTTACTCGTGAGCTTCCTTTTTTATTCATTCTTACATTTTCCCACGTCTCCTTACCTACCTACTTCTCTTCTTCAGTTACCATCTCTATCTTTCGATTCCGCACCTCGTCATTTCCAAGTTTCAGTGCCGTGTTCCCCATCAAGCTTTTCCGATCGCGCTCTCGCGCCTTCCATCACCGCCGGCTGGACCATCGCAGCTGGCCATGGCCTTGTCAGAGCAAGTTTCAGTGCCGTGTTCCCCATCATGCTTTTTTGTTCGCGCTCTCGCGCCTTCCATCACCGCCGGCTGGACCATCGCAGCTGGCCATGGCCTTGTCAGAGCAGCAGCCATTAACCTCGTTAGGCGCCTCGACCGAGCGCTACGCGCCGCTGTTTCAGGGCCGGGAGGGGCAGGGCGGGGCTGAGTGGGGCAGAACGGGGCAGGGCGAGGAAGGGCGAGGAAGGGCGAGGAAGGGCGAGGAAGGGCGAGGAAGGGCGAGGAAAGGCGAGGAAGGGCGGGGCAGGGCGAGGAAGGGCAGGGCCGGGCGAGGAAGGGCGGAGCATGGCGAGGAAGGGCGGGGCAGGGCAGGGCAGGGCAGGGCAGGGAGGGGCAGGGCAGGGAGGGGCAGGGCGGGGAGGGGAAGGGCGGGGCGGGGGAGAAGCGAGGCGGGGCGGAGCGAGGCGGGGCGCAGCGAAGCGGGGCGCAGCGAGGCGGGGCGGGGCGGGGCGGGGCGGAGCGAGGCGGATCGGGGAGATCCGAGCGGGGCGGGGCGTGCCGGGACGGGGAGGCGCAGAGCAGGCGGGGGGGTGGGGGGCGGGGGGATGGGAGCGGTAGTAAATGCGAACCGAAGCACAACTAGCTGTCCAGAGGATGAATATGAACATCTCTCAACGCACACACGTCGACTGAGGAAGAGGCGTTTGTGCAAAAAACTAGATGCGGGCGCTCTCGCGTTGGTGGACATGTTATCTATCATGTACACAGGTCGCAAATGCCATGCGATCTGACGGGTCTCTGTTCATCCAAGAGCTCTTTATTCATCCAACAGAATTGCGAGGTAGCCTCCTAACACGTAGGTGTACGACACGGCCCTGGTGAGTGTTATATGCAATTGGATATGCTGCGTGACATGACTACCTTATTAATTCTGCGAATTACTGTTATAGAATTAGGCATACAGTATGTTGAACTAGTAACTGAAACATAGTATTTTTAATATATTTTTTCTCCTCTAAAATGCACAATGTTGGGAAAGTATATTAGATACTTTATTATTCATTTTGAAATTATTTAGTTTTATGATACAGTGACTGATATGATGAAAATGAACAAATGATGGTAAATGAAATTCGAAAGTTTATTTTGCCACGTTTGTGGCTATTAAATGTAATTTCTAAACAGGAATTATCTGCAGGAAATATAAACGAATAAAAATAAATTTCTGATAGCATTCTATATTTGAAATAACATGTGGAAAAACGAAGACACAGAAGCAACTCGTACTAATATCTGACAATGCACAACTTGTAGGAAAATTATTTGAATGCACATAACAGAGTATACACAATATTTCAAAGAGCTTTCCAATTTCTCGTAAAACTTGAATCCAACTACAACACATATATTCTCCGTCCCTCACATCCGCTTAAGATACGCACCTCGCAGGGGAGTTCATGATTGTCGGTGCTATTGCACGGAAAAAGACAAGTTGAGCAACTTCCATGAAAGAGCGCCTCCGGTCCCCGTAAGGGGCGGCGCATCAACAGTCGCAGGGGGTGGGGGTGGGGGGTGGGGGGGGGGCGAGGTCCCGCGCACCGCCACCGGATTAGCTTCACCCCCTCGCCCGCGCCCTCCGCCGATGGCTTCGCGCGCCCCCGCCTCCGCCCCCGCCCCGCCGAGCGCCACCTGAACCGAGAAAAACCGTGTTGCCCGAAATGGGAAACAGCCATTTGTAATTTAAAACCAGGGAAGGAGCGTTGTACGAATTCTGTTCACGGAAAACAAACAGCGCTGGAGGACAAGACAGAGGGGAAAAGAAGTGGGGAGGGCAAAAAAAAGAAGAGAGAAGAGTTTCAGCAATTTTTAAGCAAGACATCTGTGATAAATATTCATAAGAATTCGTCTTTTCTCTTTATTCCGCGGCATAAATAAAACTCTCCTTGCGGAGGGGGTTGGGGGTTGAGGGCAGCTTCTAGTCGAGGTGGCGGCTCGCGCCGGCGCCGCGGGCCCGGCAGGAATAATAAAATAACAGACAACAGGCGCGCGAGTGCGGGCGGCCCCGCGCCATTTGTTCGCTGACAGCGCGGAACGCGGCCATTTGGCGAGACGGATGAGCGGAGGTGGCGCGACGGACGGACACGAGGAAGTGGAGGAGGAGGGCGTTGAGGTGACGAGTGAGGTGGACGAGGAGAGGAGCAGTTGGCGGAGGCGAAAGAATCAAGTGTAGAAAGGGAGACGGATACAGAGCCAGAGATAGAGGATAATATTGAGGTAGAGGTTGAGGAAGACGTACTGGGAGGTGGAGATAGAAAGAGGAGGAAGAGTAACAGATGAAGAAGGAGATGAAGGAAGATGTGGTAACACATGTGGAGAAGGAAGAGGAAGAGCAAAGGAGGAGAAGGAGAGGAAGGATAAAGAGAAGGAATTAGAGGAAAGGCGAGAGGAAACGGAGAAGCAGGTATAAGACAATGTACAGGTAGTGGTGTTCGTGGACAAATAGGTGGCTGCGAAGAAGACAGAGAAAGACGTGAAGGAGGAGGAGAAAGTGGTCGTGGGAAGTGAAGGTTGAAGTGCATCTCTGGGTAATGGCCGCGATCACCCACGCTTCTCCTCGGGGCGAGCATGACAGAGCACGATTCTGCATCATCTGCAGTCCAAGAGTTATGAACAACAGGGACAATACCGCGTAGGACAAATAGTGAAAAGTTTTGGACAGTCTTTAAATATTCTCTTGGGAATATAGTTGGTTGCACTCGACACTTCATTTTGTGTGTAGAACGAGAAGGAAAAATATTCGCAAAGATCATTCAGAGGAAAGTTTCAAGTTCTTCATCTGTTTCAAGATATCGTCAGTCCTACCGCTTCAGCCACTCTGTTTGCTTACCATAAAAAAGGGAGATATTATTGCAATCACATTTTAACATGAAATATCGACAAAAGAAACTATATAATATGGAAAAACACAAAATTATCTTTAAGAGTACTGTTGACTCTACTACATTTTCGTTCTGCTGATTTGTTAAAAAACCATCATTTCTAACAAATTTACAAAGATTTCAATTTGTTTACGAATAATTGAAGTACTTTCATTCTAAAAGTGACTAAAGACATCCAGAGAGCTGCAAAATACTGATTTCTGAACTGCTCTGTCCCCCCTCTCTCTATCCCTTTCTCTCCATAACTAATATTTTGAGAAGTAACAATCGCAATTAATATTTTAGAATTTGTACTTCATTATTCTGGGTTTAACCCTTAAGTTGTAACACCGTTCAATCACACCCTATTTTCTGTTATTAATTTGACTATTGGTTATCGAAACTTAGAACACCGAGAGTTACTCTTTCATGTGAGAACTTCGTTCTGTAATTTTTTTTTACTCACTGCCGTAAATTTTCTAAGAAGGCCTCAGAGACTTCTATTAATGTAAACGTAAGTACATTTTACCTTTGGGATCTTGTTTTTCTAAGTACGACGTTGTTTTCTTGAGTGTTTCAAATAATATTTCTTTCTATTAAAATTATGTTGTGTTTATTTGATGTATTATTTAGTTTTGTTAAGAATGTCGAAAGAGAATAAGTGTCTCACTAAAGTAAGCTGTTTATCCAGAACTGAATTGCTTGGAGTGTTTTAAGAATTAGTGCAATGGATGCGTGAAGAAATTGTGATTACTATCTTTTGTGACTAGTTATCTGCAACGACCAAATTTATGATATTGCTTTACAAAAAATAATCTAAAACAAATATATAAATCTGAATTTCACACTAGCTTGAAACATTACCGTAACAACTCTGCTTTTAAAACTTAATTTCAAATGTTAAAAGTCATATTTGAAAATTTTGACTCAAATAGGCTATATGTATTACGAGTTGCATAGGAAGTAAATTCAATAAAAACATTGAATAATATGCAAATAACACAAAAAAACGACAGGGAGAAAAAGGTGCTACCAATAAAGTACTCAAATTTGTGTCACCACGTAAGGGTTAAATATGCTGAAGTCAAGAATCCCGGAAAGAGAAGAGTTACGAAGCATACTAAACTCACGTTCCAAGTAGCTCTATTTAATTACAAGATTTCTGTCCCTGCCTGCGAGTGGCGGGTATACGGGCCGGGCAGCTGCCGCAGTTAGTGGCGATAGGGCCCATATTAACTGCGCGGGGGCGCGCGGGTGGCGGGGTCACGGCGGCGTGCGCGTCTCCATTATCGCGGGCGGCGGCGACGCGACGCAACCTGCAGCGCAGCGCTCCCTGCGCAGCTGAGCAAGGCGGGAGACGGAGCAAGCAATGGGGAAGAGACAGAACAAGAATGAGACGGAGGAGGAAATATGTGAAGAGGAGAAGGAGGATAAATGGAGTGAGGAGGAGGACGACGAATAGGCAGAGAAGGGGAGAAGGAGGAGGAGGAGAGGGAGGAGGAGGGGAGGGGGAGGAGAAGGAGAGGGAGGAGGAGGGGAGGGGAGGAGGAGGAGAGGGAGGAGGAGGGAGGGGGAGGAGGAGGAGAGGGGGGAGGGGAGGGGGAGGAGGAGAGGGAGGAGAGGGAGGAGAGGGAGGAGGGGAGAGGGAGGAGGGGGAGGGGAGGGGGAGGAGGAGGGGAGGGGAGGGTGAGGGGAGGGAGGGGGAGGGGGGAGGGGGAGGATGAGGAGGGGAGGAGGGGGAGGGGGAAGGAGGAGGAGGTTGAGGGGGAGGAGGGGGAGGTGCCTGTCGGGATCTAATTACCTCCCTAGAACATGCTCCCTTCTCCGCGCCCCACAGAGCGAGTAGCTAAGTCTCGTGGGAAGTGGGCGTCGTTGGGGTTTGGGGAAGTGATCTAGGTACCTTAAGGACTTCGAGGTTTCCTGAACTGATTAATCCTCCTGTTTCACCTTAAAACGCTCACAAAATTAATCACATTGTCGCTAAAGGTACTAATTGCAACTTTATCGAAACCGTTCATTAATTTTTGGATTAGATGTAATAAAAATTTATTGAAAATTGTACCATACGCTAAACAGATTAAAAATTGCTTTGAAAACAGAACTGGTGAGGATATTTAATGTCAAGTAACATATTACAGATCTTTGAAGATCGTGAAAGATTCACTTACAAGTATAGATTTGTATATCATGTAGACTTTGACATGACAGAAGGGCAGTTTAGATTGTTTTTGAATGAAAGTAGATATGATATTATTATCACTATTTCAAATTTCTATATTAATGAATTTTTCACATATACTTGGCTGCACTGAAGTGTGGTAAAATATATAATTTTATCAAAACTATTGTCATAGTGATGTTGTACCAGAATACAGATATCAAGACCAATTTTTAAGTGTAATAAAACCTTTTGCTAATAATTATTATTCGTATTGCTGTACGTTTATACTGTACCTCTCACACCCAGGCAGATGAACGAAAAGCCACCCATGACGTTTAACAGTCTCTTTCTGGTAAGAGCAACCGAAACAAATGGTAGCGACAATGGCGTATGAGTACACTAATATCGAAGAAATGATATTCCATGTTTATCTGTTTTCTTCTCGTAAGATGGTGTTACTAAAATCATTGAGGGGATACATGGCCGATAACACAATAAAAAACAGATCCCTGTTGGAAATAACCTTCGGCTATAGCTTCTGTTTACAAACTCCAATTTGCAGTCATCGTCCTAACGTAAATTATACCATTTAAGTGAGAAAATGTGGAAAGGCAACGCGTAAAATCGGCGACGTGGCCGCGGCAGCTCCGCTTGCGAGTCAGGCCGCGCCTTCCGTCTCCAGTGGCCCCGCCCCCCTCCGCCGCCGGCCACGTGCCCGGCGCGCCCCTCGCGGGGACCAGGAGGCCGTCAGAGATTAAAAGGGAGACATTTCTTCCGTCAGAAAGATATCACGCACCGCCTAGCGCGCATCTCGCTGCTTCCGCGTTGCTGAGCCGCGCCTGCCCTCCCTCGACGCCGCGCCGCCCCCTCTCTGCTTGTGCTCCGCCGAAACGACTTGCATAGACGACTTGCTCTTCGCCTCCTTACAATTCGTCCTACCGCTTTTTGAAGCGCGGGCGACTAAATATTCCCACAAACGGATATTAGAAATATTTTGGATTTTGTACATGCAGTAACCCTGGAACTTGTACGTGTCCCTGCATTGTTACAGTTGGGCAGCCCTCTTCCCAACGCCCATTTGGGGCAAGTGAGGAATCTTTCGAAGCATCTCACTATACTTACAGAGAATCGACGACTTTTCCCGTGTCATTCCAAGATAATTATACAAAAAATGTGTGTTTGGTGTTTTTAAGCAACTAAAACAGTTTTGAAGCTTTTTAAGGCACCTAGAGAATTGATGAATAATCATTCTATTCTTTTTGACTAGATGAACTGATTGGCAGTCTGTTTAATTGGTCCTTCTAGAATGTTATAGAGTTCTAAGAAATTGGGGTATTTTACGTCACCTACATTGGTAAAAATCTGAGATCTAGTACAATATTATTTGAACTTTCGGGCATAACATGAAAAGTTACTAGTTGATTCATTAAATTAGCGATACTTAAACCTAATTTTGTAATTCAACAATTTTTCTATGTCCATATCTTCAATGTCCAAAGACGGACGATCAATCGCTCCACCTATATTATGTTTAAAATTTATTTTCACTACAGACTTTTGTAACATAAATAAACATTTTCAATATCATATCATCCACAAATGGCGTGAATTACAAATATTTGTGGTATAATAAATATTAATTCATAAAACAATTCTAAACCCTATTGTTTACACATGGCAACGAATTATTTAGCACATAAATATCAATTTATTACAATTTATTGCTTACCACAGAGGCGATGGAAGTCCAAGTTCATTTTCATTAGGCCAACCATTTTGTCCATTAATTAAAGAAATAAAACATACCTGCAACAAAAGAAATATTCATTAATAATAATTTAACCAAAGACTGAATTATAGAAAAACGTCAATGAAACAAAATTTGTGTAAAATTCAAGTTTATATGTAATGCACAGCGATGGTTAGTACATTCTTTTAATGCGAAAATTAAGAAGTTTTCTCATGCAGATTAATATAATATTGAAGAAAAAATATATTAATAGTATTCAAATATTATTCATTGCTTCTTTGAGAGAGCCCTTGATAGCTTTCTTCCCTTAAACTCTCTTTTGATACATCCAAATTATGCGTTCAGATTCCGTCAAAAGATTTAGGTTGAGGGAGTTACAAGATCAGTAATGGCACTTTCATCAATTAAATTTAAACATTAAACTTAAGAAATAGAGACAATTAACTCTACCGTCACGGTAAAGACCAATAGAAAGGAATAAACACTACAATGCGTTCTAGCGGTACGTCTCGCCTAGCGGCTTCGTTGAAGAATCTCTTGTCTGCGACTGGCTATCTCGCGTTGGCGCCACGGAAATTGTAATTACTCTCCCTCGCCCCGCGGCGCCGTCAGCGGCAGATGATGAGTCTCCGCCCTCCCTTTCCTCCTCCTGCCGCCGCCGCCGCCGCCGCGCTCCGCTGGGCTCTGATTTCGCGCCCGCTGCGCGCTGCTCATTCCCCGATGGGCTGCGGGAGAGCCCCACCCACACACCCACACACCCAGGAAGACAATAACGCATGTACACTTTGTATACGCGAGTGTGTTGCTCCCCAGTGCTGCCGTACTACATTTCAACTTGGCCAATCCTTAATGTTTTTCGTAAAATAGTTTGCGTTATTGTTATTGAGTACCTACACAAAAAATAGAGATAATGAACAGAACAATAGAATAGAAACAAATGAACTTAAATTTCAAATGCACTCCAAAATGTGAAAACGGCATAAAATTGTAAAAACAGGAAAAAACGTATTGTACTGTTCAATACTAATATGTATATTCTTTTACAATGTATTTTTAAACGTGTAATACATATCAAGCATATAGGATATTCTATCGTATTATTTTGTATTTCCCATTTCAAATGTTACTCTACCTATGAGGATATAACTTATGAAAAAGGTTTTCTCGTTTCTATTAAGAAATTGTATACGTTTCTTGTCGCTCGCTAAATCCTATCTGTTTCACAGAAGTTATTTACTATTCTACTTAATTTTAATTTGAGACCCTAAAGAATATTTCATATTGTAAGGTAATAGTAATTTATAATATGAAGCGATTAAGTGTCCCTATCACAATGTGTAATATTTCATTTGATATTATCCCATTTGTTTTAATTAAAGGTTTAAAATGCCATTTTAGTTTACGTCAGGTTATAGTTTCTGCCGCTGATTATATCATCGCTCACAACAACAGTTCGTCGTCCGGCGAGCACAAAGGAGCAATTAAAACTCTGCATAACGTGCATGTAAATAAGTTGTACTTTAGCAACAAATGCAATAAAGAACATATTCAACCCTCTGAATGAAACAAGTTCGCATTTGTCCAACACAAAGCCTTTTCACGTATCCTACCGCATCGAAAGCCGTGCGTTCATGCTACTGTCTTCCCGTGCGTGTATCACGGTTAACCTCCAACGCATTACTGTTCGTTACTGTTAACGTGAGCGCACGTCTGCCGTGCCTTCACCCTCATCCATCGGATACGTTACTCTGTGGCTGCGGCCGAACAGCGAACGCAATGCGATAATGGCGCGGAATTAGGCGCAGTGGCTGCGCAGCCCTCGACCGCTGCCCTCTGCGACCTCTCGGCTCTCTCTGCCCTCGCTTGGCCTCGCTGCTCTCTACGACCTCTGCGCTCTCCGCTCTTCTCTCTCTGGGTCTTCGCAGTGCTCTAGCTAGGGCTTTCAGAGAGGAGACGTGCTTTCAGAGAGGAGACGTGAGAAGAGTAATGGTGAACAGAAGTGATGAAAAAGAAAAGATGGTTAACGCCAAGCAGCAACAGTAATTCTTTAAAATAAATGTGAACAATGGAATATAAATTATTCTATTATTACACATCACTTGTCTTTCACCAGAATGACAATCCTACTATATAACTATTAACACGACATTTAGAAAGGCAGAATTAGAAAGTGCAGAATTCGTTATGAATTTAAAAGTACTGACTTTTCTTTTTAATTTGTATAAATTTTACTCAGAAACGTTTAACATTAAGAACATATCATCTATAGTTTTATTTTGACATGGTATTTATTAAAAACATTTTTAATAAAGTAGCCAAACATCGTTCAAGAAACGTACGGCTCTACAAGCTCTACAACGCAGTTAGTATTTAACCAAGAGCAAATAATAGCACAAGAAATATTTTAGAAGTCTTAAATTACAGTTAATCCTTAAGAATTTGCTTCAACTCATTCTCTCTCCCCTCATGGCGAAAATAACCGACAATTCCGTGGAGAAATTACTACCTGGAACGTTGCCAATTACTGTCGGTTGGGGTAACGCATTTTCAAGGCGGGAGTTTATGGTACCTTCCATGTATTTAGTTAAGGGTTTCACGCTCAAATTCAAACAGTTGACTACCTATTATTACAAACAATAGTTCGAAGGCGTGTTATGTTTATCACAGTAAACATTTTAAGTTTCTTTAGGTTCTCAGAACTCTTTGAACCAATCGCAGGAACAAAATTATTATTCAAACAGGAATCTATTTTCAGCATTATTGATATGTTATCAGTAAAGTTACATGAAAATTAAAACTTCTGTGAATATTCTTTCAATACTTCACGTCTTTTTCTGGGGCAATTTCGTGTAAATCTGTTGGAGGGTTGCTATCCTTACTGAACAATAAAGTAGTTTACAAAATGATACTTAATAGTAATAGAAGCTCCTCCTAAGAATGATCGATCTTCCGTTTGCAATCCTATTCGTGGTGAATATTCAATTGTCATGAGGACCGATGGTCCGTTAGGAAGAGCATTTCTCTTCAGAGCGCCCTCGTCCTCGCCCCAACAGCAGAGCCCTCCGCCGGCCGCCGCCGGGCGAAGGCAAACACACACACACACACACACACACACACACACACACACACGTGCCGGCCCTCGAGACCTCGCAAACACCGGAAGAGGAAATTGAGCCCATCGGCATTATCTCGATAAGCCCAGAAGGAGCAACCCTGCGGCGCGGGCGTTCGAATTTCCGCGTGCGAACGGTGCCTCCGCTCCTATCAGCTCTCCGCGCTCCGCGCTGCCCCACGACGTCCGCAAATATATTGAGCCTCGGCACAACACTGCGCGCAATAGCCACAAATGCCACAGTTTGACTCTTTCGATCTCATAATGTATTTTCCGGAATCGTTACATTCTACATTCTCCTCTCTGCTCTATGCATTTGTGTTCTATGAAATTCCATCTATGTTCTATGCAATTGCGAAAGAGCAGTTATTCGGTTCCTTGTTTGTATAACCATTACACCAAGCAATACACATTTCATGCTTATGTTGAAGATTTCCCCCCCCTCCGGAACATATCTTTTGGTCATCCGCGACTCGCTTTACACTTTGATTGACATTCCACGTCGTGTGCTCACCTATTTTCAGGAATTTCTCTTCTAATCAACCAGCTGTAACCTAACAGTTATACAACGTTCGTATGGTGGTCTATATGACCAGTCTTCTTGGATATCAAATGTAAATTTCACTCAAGAATAAATTTTCCTTAATCCACACGCTTTATCTCACTTCACGGCTCTGGCCCTAGTCTTATCTCTGAAAATGTCTGCTACCACTAAGATACCCTTCCGTCGCAGAAAATATTTACTCCCTGCTTCCGATAGTTGTGGTTCTCCTCCTATAACCCCACTCTCCGCTACTTTTTTCCTGTTTCCCCTTCTCGACCTGCCTGCCCTAACCCATCCCCAGCCCACACTTTCCCTCTCACTCACCTCAAGCGCTCACCGAACACGGAATTGCCGAGTCCCTCGCGCTCTCGCGGACGGCGGCGTAATCCCTGCGATTATTTTTATAATTATCAGGAGTGGGCCCGTCGGGGCGGGTAAGCCCCGGCATAACTCAGCGCGCGGGACCTTATGAGGCGCCGGCTGCCGCCGAGAGCGCCGCCGCTGCCGTTAGGGAAATCAAGCTGAATTTAGGAGGGGCGCGCTGCACCCCATAAACAACTTCCGGCCGACCGAGCGCTGCTCCAACGCCGCGCGGGGGAGGGGGCACCCACGACGGCGTCGACGACGCTGGTTGCGGTGGTGGCGGTGGTGCGGGTGGGAGGGGCGGGAATGGCCGTACAGGCGGGGTGAGTGAGGCGGTAAAGGCCAACGTAACACAAGTGGGGTGGCGAAGGTGGTTGTAGATGTTTAGGCGCGGTGGGGAATACCGAGGTGAAGGAAGGCAGGGTAGCAGCGGAAGGGAATGTGGGAGTGATTGCGGAGACTGGGGGGGGGGGTGATTTGGCGTTTTCTGAAGAGTAGCGAGGACATCGGGATCAGTAGTGGCTGGGAGGTCCGAAGCTGTGAACGTGAAGGATGGGAACGGAGGGTACCGTTAGCATGGGCGCGGCTTGGTGGTACGGCGTTGCGGGTGCAAGCCGGAATGGTAGAAAGACGGGGAAGGGGGAGGGGATAAGGCGGCAGGGTAGGGGCGGCTGTGGTCAGCGTGATGGCGGGTTGGCGTGCTCGTGTGTCGGCATGTTGGCGTTGTGGCATGGTGGTGCGGCGGCGCGGAGGTGAGGCGGCGTGGCGGCGTGGCGGCGTGGCGGCGTGGCGGCGTGGCGGCGTGGCGGCGTGGCGGCGTGGCGGCGTGGCGGCGTGGCGGCGTGGCGGTGTGGCGGTGTGGCGATGTGGCGATGTGGCGATGTGGCGATGTGGCGGTGTGGCGCATGTCGGCAGTTACCGTGTCGGTGTGGTGACGTGATGGCGAGGCGGCGTAGTAGTGTGACGGCGCGGGGATATGGTAGAGTGGTGGCGTGGCGGCGTGGAAGGCTTGGTGTTACAGCGGCGTGGCGGCATGTCAGCTGGGCTGTGTGGTGGCGTGGCGGAGAGATGAGCATAGTGGCGTTGCTGCCTGGCGGCGTAGTGGTGTGGCGCGTGTGCGGCACGGCGTGGCGTCGCGGCGGGTCGGTGGAGCGGCGAGGCAGCAGGGACGAAGCGAGCGTGGGCGTAGGAGGCAGGGGAGGCGCTGTCGGGGGTGCGAGGGACGGAGGCTGCGAGATGATGAAGAGCAGGACCATTTTGTAAATAAACTACCCTTAAACGTAGGGGCGGAGCGCAAGATTTTCCTAGAGAGACGTGTAAGGTGAGGTGGGTAATGAGGCGTACGATTTCGCATGTGGGGTTTCTTCATTCCTCCAGCCGTAATTATTTTCCTCCCTCTAAAAGCGAACGTACTCCAGGGATGAGGTTGAGGAACATTGTGCAATCTGGTCGACATACGGCTTTCATTGATATTCCAATGGGAAATCTCTATCACACTCGAGAACGACAACAAAAATATTTCTCTGATCTAAATATTCAGCTAGAGATTAATTTTTTGGGGAAACTTATCACAGCGAGAAACCTAAATATTTAATGCAGTTCAGTGCATTGAAAAGTGCTAACATATTTGATCGACTCAGTATTATCTTTGTACATGTGCCAATTTCCAAGCTCGTAAAAAATATCATTCTTTTCAGGATTATTATAGAATAGGCTCAAGAGAGATGTCCAACAAGAAAAAATAATAGTTTGTCGGATTTCTTCTAGATGCATGTAATTTTGTCTTCAATATCGTGCCGAAGTTACATTTTTCCATTACAATATCCAGCAATTCAGTACTCGAAATCCACAGTAGAGCTGCATTTTTATATCGTGAAAGACAGCATTTTTCTGAACAATGCATCATTTTTTCTGAACGAAGGTGTTTAAAACTGTCAAGTATTCCTCGCATTTGTCGGTGTAGGACGGTGAACGCTGTGCTTAATGGGTCGTACGGTTTTACATGTACATTTCTTCGCCGCTGCCGCCGCCGTAATTATTTTTCCCCTCCGAGGGGAGCTCTCCCAAGGGGCGCAGCGGAGAGCGCCCTAATCCGCCGACGTGTTCCCGTCAGCGAATGGCGTCCGCCCGCGCGTCCCTCATTATTCTTCAACTGAAGGCTTTGTTCGGGACACAACTGCTCGAAGAGTTATCAACGGGAGATCCGTTGCGGAAGAGATAGCTGTCTATAGATGGCAACCGGAAATTCGAGCTTCGCAGTGAAACACTCTGTCGGAAGGGGCCGGGATCTTCGCGCGAGGGCGCAAGGAAACCCTGGAAGCGCTGCGAGGCGCAGTGCGCAGATTGCGATCCAGTGATCAGGCACCGGAAACTAACCCTTCGGAAGTTCTGTTCTCAGAGCAGAGGCGCCTTCCGATGCATTTTGCATTTTGCGCACTGTTCCGCAATTGAAAATAAACATCTCATATGAAAAATACAAAAAATACATAATTTCCTTTCATGAGGATGAAATAGACGATGAAATCAAATGATATCAATGGTAATGATTAGAGGCGGATTTTTTGAAATGTCATTTTTTTCTTTTTACTTTATGACTTTTAATACAGACATTAATTTTATGTTACGAGAAAACAAATTACCCCTTTGTATAAGGCTTTGTTTAAAATTTTTCCACGCTTTCTACTAATAAATAATTTTTTGCCTCTCTCCGTCATTTTAAAATATTTTTCACTGATTTCCTTGATTGTAATATCATTGTAACGGTACTATCTTGAAATAATATTTACGAGATGCAACAGGGGAAAAAACACACGAAATAAATAAGAGACCTTTAAGAAAATTCATATTTATTGACTGAATGCTATTATATATACTGATGAGATTTTGTACACATAATATCAATGACTAGGGTACCTTTCTTTACTGATGACTTCAAGTTTTATTTACTAATCACAGTAGACGATTTCGTTTAATTGGTCATCATCACTATCGTAGTATGTTGACCGCGTAGTTAACAATAATATGAAGTATTAAACACACATTAAAATATATAGATATTGTAAATTGTATTTGTAGAATTGAAATGTTGCGAACATAAGATATTAATTCTACAGCCAGATAGAAAATACACTTTGGGTAATTCTCATGATGACAAGAAATTTGTGGACGAAATTGCGCATTGGTTACGCGGACTTTGTGTCAGCTTCACTTGTTCCAAGAGGATGACGAGTTTTCGTCGCAAATGAGCGCCGCGTCTGCACAGGCGGTCACCCATCCACCACAGCTGCTGCGCGGGTTGCCGACCGCGCCGGCAGCAGGGGCTTCCAGGGCCCGCGGGATCCGAAAGTTTGTTCATAGTTGAGGCGCGTCTCGGGACAATTGAGTGGGAAGGCGGCGCGCGGCCGCAGCTGGCTGGCAGGCGCCGACGCGGCGAAGCCTCCCAGCTGCCACTAGCGGGCATCGATCCCCGGTTGAGTGCAGGCCGCGCGGTGACGAGTTCACGGGCATCTGGTGTGGAACTTCTGATGCAGTCAAGAAAGGGGCGCACTTGGTGCCAAGTATCTCACTTTCAAATGCAATTGTATATTTTGTAGCTTAGTTATTTTTTGCAGTATTTTAAGAATTTTTCTTAAAAGAAAAATATACACAAACAAAGTTTAATATTTATATACAGAACTAATATATTCTGTATATGAGTCTGTGATAGTTTTAAAATATTTCCAAATTTTTGAATTAAAAATGCCCAAGAAACTTTCGTAAATGTTAGGTACATTGTGATTTAGAACGAAATCATCCATACTTAAAAGTATAGCTTTGAAATCATTCATAATACGCTTAGTGTAAGAAATTTTGATACACGCGGTTTCGTATTTTGTTCCCACAGAATGCTACTTTATCGTACGATTAGCGCCAAGGAACATCTTTCATTTAATAAAATGTAGACAGAGGTAGTTTTCATTTACGTGCCCCAAAAGTACAAGTTGCATTTCTTCATTTCCAATGATTTGGTGCTATGTCTTCACTAGAACACAACTGAACAAATCTGAAGACTTATACTAGATTTTCATGGTAAAATACAGAATGAAATATAAAGAGTTGTGATTCAAAGTCAATTGTAAATACAACATCCAAGCAATGCAACATTTTAATTCAAAGGTAGTAGCCTCGGCAGTCATCAGTGCGTTTTAGAAATACATAATTCATTTAATCAGAGTAAGATGAGTTACGATCAGATATTATTATTCAAAGCAGTCATATTAGTTTTTATTAAAGTACTGAAAACCAATTATAAACCGTTGATAATTCCCGACATTTTCAAGGCCTTCTTTTGCATCCACAATGAAAGTTAGAAAAGCTGCAACCGTTCCTTGTCTAATCCCGCACTAGCATTTAATATCATTGAGGCATAAATCAAATTCTATGCCTCCTCGGGCGGGACGCGCAGGGCCGCTCCAGGGGCCGCGCCCTTTCGCCGTCGCCGGAGCCCTCGCAAGGGCCAGCGCTCGACGCGCGCAGCGCCCGCGACGCAGCAATTTCAATTCAGGAGATTAGGCGCTCCATAAATAGCGCGCGCACTCCCACGGCGGGGGCAAGGGGGCGGGGGGCGGCCATTGAGGGCGGCAAAGCCCGGGGTACGGAGGGCGGTGAAAGCGAGAGAGGGCGGGAGATGTTGGGAGAGGGAGGGAAAGGGCGGTGGAAGAAGGGATACAGCGGAGAGGGCGAAATAGAATAGAAGGCGGGTGAGGACGGGTGAGGGCAGGTGAGGGCGGGTGAGGGCGGGTGAGGGCGGGTGAGGGCAGGTGAGGGCGGGTGAGGGCAGGTGAGGGCGGGTGAGGGCAGGTGAGGGCGGGTGAGGGCAGGTGAGGGCAGGTGAGGGCGGGTGAGGGCAGGTGAGGGCGGGTGAGGGCGGGTGAGGGCGGGTGAGGGCAGGTGAGGGCGGGTGAGGGCAGGTGAGGGCGGTGAGGGCAGGTGAGGGCGGGTGAGGGCGGGTGAGGGCGGGTGAGGGCGGGTGAGGGCGGGTGAGGGCGGGTGAGGGCAGGTGAGGGCAGGTGAGGGCGGGTGAGGGCAGGTGAGGGCGGGTGAGGGCGGGTGAGGGCGGGTGAGGGCAGGTGAGGGCGGGTGAGGGCAGGTGAGGGCGGGTGAGGGCAGGTGAGGGCGGGTGAGGGCAGGTGAGGGCGGGTGAGGGCAGGTGAGGGCAGGTGAGGGCGGGTGAGGGCAGGTGAGGGCGGGTGAGGGCGGGTGAGGGCGGGTGAGGGCAGGTGAGGGCGGGTGAGGGCAGGTGAGGGCGGGTGAGGGCAGGTGAGGGCGGGTGAGGGCGGGTGAGGGCGGGTGAGGGCAGGTGAGGGCAGGTGAGGGCGGGTGAGGGCGGGTGAGGGCAGGTGAGGGCAGGTGAGGGCGGGTGAGGGCAGGTGAGGGCGGGTGAGGGCGGGTGAGGGCGGGTGAGGGCAGGTGAGGGCAGGTGAGGGCGGGTGAGGGCGGGTGAGGGCGGGTGAGGGCAGGTGAGGGCGGGTGAGGGCAGGTGAGGGCAGGTGAGGGCGGGTGAGGGCAGGTGAGGGCGGGTGAGGGCGGGTGAGGGCGGGTGAGGGCAGGTGAGGGCGGGTGAGGGCAGGTGAGGGCGGGTGAGGGCAGGTGAGGGCGGGTGAGGGCGGGTGAGGGCGGGTGAGGGCGGGTGAGGGCGGGTGAGGGCGGGTGAGGGCGGGTGAGGGCAGGTGAGGGCGGGTGAGGGCAGGTGAGAGCGGGTGAGGGCGAGTGAGGGCGAGTGAGGGCGGGTGAGGGCGAGTGAGGGGAAGGGCGGGTGAGGGCGGGGGACGGCGAGTGTAGGCAGCGGAGGGGGAAGAGATACAAAGCTGGCGAAGGGTGGCGAAGGGCAGTCCAGGGCGGCGGTGCGTGTGGGGCACGCGTGTGTCCGAGATAAGACTCCCAGCCGTGACCTCCCGAGTCAGTGATGGTTAAGCCGGTCCGCAGCGAAGGAGAAGCGAATAGAGGTCGGGTCGGCGGAAGAAACGGCTAGGAACCTACAGAAAAAGGAAGATTGTGAATATATTGGAGGATATATTTATACAGAAAAATGGCGAGCCATTTGTATCCAAATGCATCATCCAGAAAGGTACCAAAGAAAGAATGTAATAAGCACAAAATGAAAAAAAAGAATGGAATTTCTTTGGAAGAATTCAAAATAGTGCACATGATCCGAAGAAGAGCATGGGTCACACATTAGACGAGAGGATTTTGTTAGATAGATAAAACGATAATTCAAAAACATATTTATCTCTTTTTTATTTATGAAACTATATTAACGCATGGTGTCTGAAAATAAATGTTACACAGTTCTAGGGCACGTGAAGATGTCCAAAAGGGTCACATGACAATTAACATTTAGAGGGAAATTGATTGTACAAAAATCATATGCATTAATGCCAGTAGAATTTGCTCTTGAGTTTTAAACCTCCAATATGCAAGATATTCTGCCAGGAACGTGAAAACTTCTTGCCTGCGTCAAGACGTAACCTTTGGAACGTCCAAGCATAATGAGTTAACTATACCTAAGGGGTAATATCACAGGTATAAATGCAGATTACTCCAATGAATACAACTATATTATGTTCATTGTTGAAAAGTATTCATTTTCAACCTCTCTATCCTAGAAAATTGCATCATTTCTCCGAAACATGTATAAGTTATTAGCGTAGAATATTACTATTTTGAATTATTTCTCAACTATGTTCTTACATGCTTTGCCAAGCGAGAAAAGAAAAACGCGCACGCGCTGAGAACGTTCGCATTCCGCGCTGCAGCCGGCGCGGAGGACGCGCGAGGAGGAAGGTGGAGGGGCGCGAGCGGAGGGCGAGCGGAGCGCGCGCGCGCACAATGAGATGCACAGCGAAGGCGCCGTCGCGCCCTCATTATCTGCGTATCGCTGTCTCGGGCGCCGCAATTGGGACTGCTATTAACCCCCGACTGCTGCAGCGACGCTGCCGCCGCCGCCACCACAGACTCTAGCGCCGCTTCTGCTTCCAATGCCGCTACCACATCTTCACTACCGCTACCACATCTCCACTACCGCTTCCATCACTGTCACCGCTACTACCGCCACTGCTACCACCGCCATTGCCAACACCGCTTCCACGGCAGCCACCGCCGCCTCTGCGGAATCGCGGCTGTCACTATCGGCGCTGCCACCCACACCGCCGCCACCGGCACTGCCGCCGACATTGTCTCCGCTGCCGCCGCCGAGATCCACGCGGCTGCCGCCGCCCGCCTTCGCTGCCAGCGGTTGTTATCGCCCGCGCAGATAGAGAACCGCCCGCGGTACAGGAAGCGGTGGTGACGGCAGCAGCTGCAACGATGACGGCGAAGTCGAGAACATCCCTTTCAGTGAAGTTCTTGCGGTTACGGTGACTGTCGGAATGTAGACGGTGGTGATGGCAGCAGTTTCCGAGACTGCGTCGGTGTGGTTGAGGAGGCGGTGGTGATAAATGCCATGGAGTGAAGCAGTGACTGTGGTGAAACGTCGAAACCGCCAGTCGGGATGATGGTAGCTTCACCGCTGCCAACATCGTAGCCAAATTTGGCTACTGTAACGTATGTCACATAATGTTGTACAAGTAGCAATATTGTACGTAATGCCATTAATGTTGAGGCCGTTGGTACGTCAAACCAACGCGGTCAGTTAATTGTCATTAACTTACAGTGATGATTGTAATAGTCTAAAGTAAACAATGACAATCTTGTTAGCAATACCGGTAATTATGGTGTTACGCTGAGAAAGATACGATAGTATGGACTGAATAAAGAGGGGGTTACGTTACCGATGGAACTTAACTGTCGACGTGGGTGATGATTACTTGCAAAAGAACTGATGCGATTGCAAAATAGGTATGGGTAGTAAGTAAAGACGTAGCCTAGGAAACAGAGAACGCCACAGCCGCAGAACGTCAGTTCAAGAAATCGTGAAAATGGCAGTAGAAAGAGGATTAGGTCATAGTTTGCTTGGACATAGAGTAGAAACGGCGGAGAATGAGTGGAGGAACAAGACGCGTTTGAGACGTAACGACGAAACTGCTTAGGTGAAGCAATTGTCTGTGCTTCGAATGTAGAAAGAGTCACTCCTTGCAAGTGTTTGATAGATCTCCTTTCAATGGCGCCTCAGGTTATGCTCTCTACTCTGAGCGAAGCTTCCTTGCCACTTCTGAGACACCCAATGCGCTTAACGTCAATCGTAGCTCACGTTTTCTGAAGCACACTTGAATATATTACAATTGAATACATATCTTCGAGACATTTCTGAATAATATAACATGAATGACGAAACGAAATCGAATGCGATATTGCGTTTTTTTGGAGAAATATTGAACTATCAAAAATTGAACTTGCGTCACACGTTTATTCAGAACTTTAATTCAAGTATTCTATTATTTAGGTGTCAAGTCCAAACACAAACGTATATCATATATTTGACATGATTTCATAATCATCTTATTTCATATGAGTTCGTAGATTATGTTCCAATATATTTAAAGAGATTACTTCAGTAAGCGATGCATACAATTCCGAGCCGTGTTTAAGAGTCATGTGAAAAGAGGAAAAGAATACCAATAAAAACGATACCTTCCTTCCCTTTTCTTTCTTGGCACTTTTTGTAGTAAAGTAAGTGGCAAGCAATCAAAGAGACTTTGTCGTTCAATATAAACAAGTTCACGGCGGGGATC
Organism: Gryllus longicercus; assembly: GCA_038098605.1. NCBI lineage: Eukaryota > Metazoa > Arthropoda > Insecta > Orthoptera > Gryllidae > Gryllus > Gryllus longicercus. The sequence goes on along the minus strand of JAZDUA010000721.1, from coordinate 492,317 downwards.
TCGAAAAAACCAATCGCAGTCGGAATGGTGATTGGGCATCTCTGGCAGGCCGCCTATCAAAGGCGAGAAATAGGGAGAGGAAGGGTGAGAGAAGATGGAACCTGAGAAGTGCCGGGGAAATCGCGTGCAGCGGCGTCAAAGTCGTGGAGGCAAAGGGACCCGCCGTGGTCAGACGCGCGAGATGAAGTGCGTAGAGCGCAGACAGGCGAGGACAGGACGTTGCAGCTTGCTTAGAAAGAGGGAAGTAGGAGGCCACGGTACGACAGGGTATGGTGGGAAGACAGAGTATGGCAGAGTGGTGGAGAAACGGGTCATGGCGAGAGGTGGTGATATTCAGTGAAACTGGACGTAGCTGGGTGTAAGGAATCGCGGGAAACTGAACATGTCCGAGTGCGAAGAATAGCCGGAACTGACATGTCCGGATGTGAGAAATGAAGGGAAACGGTACATATCGAGGTTGAGGAAGGGAGGGAAATGGATCATGACTGGGAGTAAGAAATGGACAGAGATGGAACATGACTGGATTGAAGAATGGAAGGAAATGAAATAGTGGGAAATGGCGGGAAGTGAGAAATAGTGGGAGAAATAACATGGCCTGTTTCAGGAATGGCGGTAAGTGGAACGTGATGGGGTGTGAGAAATGAAGGGATAAGAACATCAAATGGAGTGAGGATTCGTGGGGAAATAGAACATGGCGGGATAAGAATATTCGCGGAGAAAAGAAACCTCGCGAAGCACTTGGAATCGACAGGAAATAAAACGCGACAGGGCCTGGACGTGTCGATGACACAGGCGCGGCAACGAGCAGTACTGTGCTGCGCGGCGTGGCGCGGCGTGGCGAGGTGTAGGTGGCTAAACCGCGCACGTGCGCCGGCAGTTGCCGCTGGAATCGGATACGCGCGTTGCCATGGTGACGGCCCGCATCGGTATTCCGGCGGCTTCGGCTGGCGCGGGCGCCGCTACAGAGCCGAGAGGTGGGAGGGGCCGTGAAGAAGGCTAAAGCAACGCGAGGCAGATTAGTCTCAAAGGCGAATTTGGATGCCAAAGGCATACACCACGTGGAGACATTTATTTAAATGACATCACGAAAGATAGACGCATGTGAAGTTTTAAGAATTATAACATTCAATGTGTTTTTTTAAAACAATATCTTCAGATATTCATGACAGACATTAATTGGATCATGAAAAATGTCAAGTATCTTTAGAGAATACAGTCGCAGAAACTTACAGCTGAAAATTGAAATTTTTCTATAGAATTGTTTTTCTTTCTACTTTAGTCATATCTGTAATAAATCGTTAAGAATTGTTATAAATTGCAAAAAAGTATGTCACGATTTAAAGGAGCGATTTGTTATTTCATGCCAATCAGTGTACGTAATAGATGCGAGTGAATACCAGTCCAAAGCGCTTGTATGAAAGTTGCAGGCGGCGCCCGCGGCCGCAGAGGGGGCGGGGCGGCGCCCTGCAGTGCGGCGCGGGTGGGCGGAGCAGAGTCCCGCGGAGGGGGGGCGTGGCCGCGGACGCCGCGCGCACTCTCTTGTCGCGAAGACGGAGCGGGGGGCGGGGCCGGGGGCGGGCCGGCGCTCGTAAACCTGCGGGCGCCCGCGGCCCCTGCGCCCACGGCGCCACCTCCCCCCCCCCCCCGCCTCCGTCGGCTCTACTGCAGCAGCGCCGCCGTGAGTTATGACCCGGGAATCTGGTCACTTTGATGGCACGTCCCCGTGGGCCGCTGCCGCTCCCGTTCCTACCGCAGTGCCCGTCGCCGCAAGTGCCAGCTCAGTGGCTTCCTTTGCCTCCGCTGGTTCGGCTTCGGCCTCAGACCAAACACCGGTGGTCGGGACATCGCTGTTACCGCACCGTCGATCGCTGCAAGCGTTACCTTCCTTCTGCCCTCAGATACTACGGCTAATGGTTCTCCTTCTGCCCTTACCGTCTATTGCCGCTAGAGCGCGGCTCTCATATCAAAGCAACCTTTGACCTACTTCCTCGTATAATTGCTGTTTGGGTGTTCCCGAACGTCATTTATTAATGGTAAATAGCCAAATTAACTTTTGGCGTAACGACATATGCATGCAAGATGCTTTAGCCTCGACGGAAAGTAAAAAAAAATATTTAAAGACAATGCAATGTCCCAGGAAAGTCTCTCTGCACTGAGACGAATCAGGGCCTCCTATTGAAAATTGCATTTTTCTACTCCCATTGTATAATTCTATCATTTGATGGTTGCAACCCGTTGAATAATGATACAGTTTCTTGACCAACTACAGAGAAGTTTAAAAAACAAGTATTGACTGTTAATCATTAAAAATCGTTATAGTTAATGTTGCGTTCAATTGTGTGCATTAAAATTGCATTTAATAGTACATTATACTTGTCAGTTTTAATTTATTTTATTGTATTTTCTACGTGGAATATTATTTAAAATAGATTGGATCGTAATTTCAATTTGATTCTATTTGACTAGCGCAGTGGTAGTTATTGGAGGGAACATTTGACTGACGTTAAGATCAAAATCAGTAAGTTATTTTGTGTTATATGTTGATGTCGTGAGGTTGAGCTTATCTACCGGCGAATTCTTTAGTTTCAAATGTCTAGTGACTCAGAGATGAGCTTAAACCTACAGAAATAAGAGAAAAAGCCAAATGGTGACGTCGAAATTATTGCCTCAACTTTTTTACTCTCTCACAGGGGACGAGTGAACCAAAATCACCTTGGGCAGGGTTGGTAGGGAGCTAGCTGGCCATGGCTGAATACTGCACAACAGCCACGAAACGATTCAGTGTAAAAGTTTAACGTAAAAAGTGTCCATATGTCGTAGAAAAAGTACCGTATGAAACTATGTAATGGATATTAACACACATTGTGTAAAGTTTACGATGCTCGTATTCTAATAACACACTATGACGGTAGCAACCAGATCACCGGGGAAAAAGTGAACGGGAAAACACTTCCAGCATCCATTATGATTTGGGTGAAAACGCAATTTGCGTTTTCTTTTGTTACAAGCTGCAGCTCGCGCTATCAACGTAATTTCTGTTGCACACCAGAAAGGTGCTACAGCTGAGAGACTTTCCAGGTGTGCTATATATTATTTTATTTTTTTTAATAAATTCATTTAAATGTTTTTTGAAATCAATATATGGGCTAATGCACTTTTCTTTAAATTAATTAACAATTTTAATCCGCAACAATCCGTAAATTGTCGCAATAATAATTCCGAATTTAAAATGTAAAACATACATTTTAATAATGTATGTTTCCTAATAAAAAACTAACATAAAGTATAGATAACGTAAATAATGCTTTACAGTTACGGGAATATGTACGAAATTTTCCAGTATCGTAATTTATATTTACGAATTTCATGTTGTTTTACAAAAACGAACAAATCTCTCTTTCAAGTATCGAACATGGAATACTTTTCTTTCACATACAGAAATGGACAATTTCCCACTTGCTCAAATAAAACTGTCGTGCGCTGAAAAGTGAAAGAAGATATTTCTCTTGAGAGGAATTTCATGAGAGCGCGTTGATTAAACCTTCTTCAAAGCGAGGCATTTCGGCTAAGATTTAGAGATAGAAGCTTTGACGTTTACGATCCATTTACACAAGATGATGCTATGCGTTAATAACAACTCCTGTCAATCACACCATTGCAATAATAACGTTCGGTTATTGAGTTATTAGCTTTGACCTCAAACCGTATAAACCAAGCTGTTCGCCAATCGCTGCCCGACTTTTTCATTTCTTTTTCAGTGGGGAGAAAACAAGAGTCAATATTGTGCGAGATCTTTGAAAGGAGTTTTACGTCAGCTGCAACGTAGTACAGATTCATTTCGGTTTTGAAGACGTGAATAATGAAAATAGAGAAATGAAAAGAATAAAGTTCTGAGTGCAAATGAAGTATAAATTAATATCTACTCATTACTGAGGTTTAGGGGTATATGCACGGGTATTACGTTATAATATAACGTACGTATATACAGTTGAAAAGTCATAATCAATTTTAGAATATAAAGTCACTGCAATTTTAGTATTAGATAAATGATAACAAGAGACGCATTATTTTTGTTTCAACCTCTGAATGTCATCTTCATAAATATTTTTCGAATTTAGTGAACGTGATGTCTGCATTCATAAGGAGCGCATATAGACGTCCTCGCACCAGACCAGATAAAATCTGGAGCACAAGTAAACATGGCACAATTTTGGGAACTGTATATGTTAATACAGCGAGGTAAGACGACGCTCGTGTTAGTTTTTGTTTTGTGTTTTATTTCGACAAACACTTAATCGGTGGCTTTTATCGTTGGCAGTGCTTTAAAAGGATATGCAAATGTGCCTGGAAAGCAGACAGAAGTGGATAAATTATAATCGATCAATGTGATGGGAAACGCGGATATCAATAATCAAACTGAGGAAAGCAGAACGGGATGGAACCGGTCTCTTTTTTTACTAATCCTTGTTCGGCCTTTTTGGACTTTTAAGGTTTTGAATAATACATAATAACAATTCGATACAAATTTGATAACTTTCGGCACTTTTACTCCTTTTTTAGACTAAAATGAATATTAATTACGGAGAAGTGTTCAGGAAGGATATTCTATTTACTATATTATTCTACTTTTATTTCTAAATTGTTGTTACTGTTAACTGCTTTTGTTCCGATGGTTATTTTATGTCGTAGAAAATCTTTAGAAAGACGACTAAAAGTGACATGAAATAATTTCGAAGCCATTGACTGATATTTATCCGAGTGCTTTTAAAACTCTCGCCTTATTCTCAAGTTTAAATTCTACGCCCTCAGACGTCTCTCCAGTTACTCGTTTGGCGGGAATATCGACACGGATGAACATCGGTGCGGAACGTGCCAAGTGTTACTTGTGGTACTACTGATTTTTTAGAAACGATTGTGCTCAGGGATGAGGCCTCTTTTCACATTAGTGAATCATTAATCGCCATAATGTGCGGATATTAGGCACAAACAAACACGGGCATTTTGGAACATTCACACGTTTCACCAAAACTGAATGTCTTTTGTCATTGAGTTTTGTCAAAGTTTATGGACCATTTTTTAATGAACACAAACGGATAGATAAGTTGTAGAACTATCTGATGTCAAAACGTCAAGAGAACAAGTATGAAATCATTTTCCAGTGAGTTGGAGTCCGTTCACTTAGCCATCGAGTGGTCTCAATAGGTCTATCTCGGACTGTTCTTGTTGGAATTGGATCTCCTGATCTAACTTACTCTTTTCAATGTGAAGATATTTTGAATACACGGTGTACATCCCTCTACTTCGAGCTTGCATCAACGTATCAAGTGTGCTGGCTGAGGTAGATGGGCTCGCGCATCTCGGAAGAAATATCGTACAAATGGAATACCTGTCGTGTTACAAAAGGAAGCCACATTGAACAATTGTAGAAAAATAGTCTCTCAATTTGCGAACTGAGAATAATTTATTTCAAATATCTACTGTGTCATTCAATGCTATTTTCAGGTAACTAATTCCGAATCACCCAGTGCATCTGGAGACAAGAGACGGTCTGTGGGAGGTAGGCAATCGGCTTAGGAAAAGTTGGCCGCGGGATGCAGTCGCGGCACGCCCGCGCCCGCGCCTCGCTCCCCTCGTCCACCTGCCGGGCGAACGCGGGGGCGAAGGGACGAGGGCGGCGGGGCGACGCGCGCGCCGTATGGGGCCGCTCCACCGCCCACGCACAATTCCGTAAAAAGCAGCGCGGGGAGATTTATCGTTTAATTACCCTCGTGATGTTTCACCTCCCTTCCTTCCTTCCTTGGCCGTTATGGCGAGGAAGCCTCTCCGAGCCCACAGGGCTGCCGGCCGCACGCCGCCCTCGAGGGCCGCGTGGGGATGAGGGCGAGGACGCCGAGCGAAGGGTAGTGATGGAGCAGAAACAACGTCCAAGTGAAAAGAAACTTAGAGAAAGTGAACGCTGGAGAAACAGAAATGAATCTGGAGGAGTATACGTGTAGGAAAATAATCACAAATGTGGACAAAAATACAAAGGAAGAAGCTGATGAAAATAGAACAAACATGTCATCGTAGACAAGGGGAGAGACGGTAACTGAATGTGAGTGAGAGGGAGAAAAGTGTATATAAGAAAGCAACAGATAAGATTGAGAATAACGTGAGAGATTAAAATGGTCTGAGAAAGGTAAAGACAAAGAGAGGGAAAGTAACATACTAATAGTTTATTGATATAGCATATAATATTCGAAGAAAAAGAATAAAAGGAGAAAACAAAATATATTTTCGAAGAGAACCGCGAAAAGAAAATATGATTTTACTCTTTCTGATTATTAAGAAGAATTTAGGAATTCTCTTATATAGTATATTATTCTAACTAAAATTTAACTAACATATAAGGTAAAACCTTTTTAAACCGACCATATGATTAATACCTTAAAACTGGTATTTTAGAGGGGTGGTCGTCTTAAAGTGATTACACTATTAAACTGCACTCATAGCTGCAGCTGCATCTACGACAGGAATCAACACACTATTCTGATTTCAAATGAAAGCTTTATTGTATACTTTAATCAACTGTATGTATTAATTAATATAATTACAAAAAGTAATAGTAGAGTATACTTTAAAAATTGTCCTTAAAGTAATTCGTTATTGACGTAAGGGGTTTTCCTGATTATCGTAATTCAAGGGTATTATTTTGTTTCTGTGGAATTATCTTTCCAATTTATAAAGCATTATTTTCTCTACATTTCCTGGAAAGTCTCCCCTTTGGAGTTATCGTAAAGAGGCTCTCGATTATTGTTCTTTTATCTGAATGAGACCGGAAACGGCTTGGCTCAGAGTAGTACGCGACCTCTCGGGTTTATTTTTTCAGTGCGAGATTTTTTGGTCGTCTTAAAGGGAATGCGATGTTACATTAGACAAAAATTCGTGGTTGATGGTCGGGAAAGAGGATAGTTGTCTTTAATAAGGAATATACATTGGTCTTATAGAATAATTACTCGGTTCGACATAAAATTGGTCTTGAAAAGAAGTGGTCTTCTGAAAAAGTTGGTCTTGTTGGGAGGTTTCACTGTGTTTATTAAGATTAGCGTGCACAAAGGAGTTGACAAGCAAAGTACAATCGCACTCTAAAATGTGATTCCCATGAAACGCACAACACAATCAATGTTATCCGCTTGCGGTGTCCTGTTTTAGGCTCATCCTAGTCATTTTGGCGTTTGGATTGTATTCCCCTAATATTAGCTACACAAGTTTAGCCAAGCTTCGTTGTTGGCTCTCCCGATGGGAAATTTCAGCCGCGGATATTTAACGCAATGGACGTGTGGTGAACCGAAGGTAGCGAGCGCAAGAGCGAACAGGAGCCTGATTGCCACCTAACCACCGCCGCCCCCCACCCCACCCCCGCTCAACCCTTCCCCCCCCTCCGAACAGAAAGGGACGCGTCGCCGGACGCCCCCGTATAATTGTCCCCCACCGCCGCTCGGCCCCTCTCTCACCCTTTCTCCCTCAATTTTACTTAACTGCGCCCCCGGGGGGCTAAACGCAATGAAATGGAGGCTCGACCGCAGCGCGGGTGGGGGTGGGGGTGGGGGCACCGCGGCGTCGGGGAGGGGATGGAGGGGAAATTTCGGGATGCGCAACCACTGTCCCGCGGCCTGAGAGACTTGCTCGCACTTGGTGCGGAAGATCGAACCGCATTCCCTGGTCATGGACGTGAGCTACCCTTGACTCAAGAAATACTCAATCGGTTTTCAATGATGTACACGATTTTGACCAGAGTTTTTGACCAGCAATTCGTACTTTTATTAGGGCAAAAATGATTGTGGCAACAAAAAATAATTGACAGCAAACTAAACATTACACACTATTTTAACCTATCCTAACAAACTCGGCTGTAATATTTTTCAGTGATGCATCTTTATCAATGAATGTAAAGAATCTGTGACTCTTATGTACTGTTATTAACAATACAAAGTATATTTAAAATTATCAGTGGCTGTTTGTAGTTTAATTATAGATTTATTGTGTAAGTGTCAGTATGTGGGTCAATATTGGCTATTTGTTAACAAGTGACAGAGCTGACCACTTATCAATACACAAACTAATTTAACAGTAGAAATAAGAAGATTGTAGTTATGTGCTGATAATGATTGGCGCGACATTGATCAGGTTGAGGAAGCAAAAAATGCTAATGTTCTAAAATGGTGGTGCGATTTCATCGACACTAAAGTACGAGAAGACAAATTACTCGGCGGAAGAGAAAAAAGAACGTTCATTCGCGTGCAAAGAACGTGACTTGTGGGAGAGAACGCGATATAGAGGAGAAGAGGAAAGCTCATAGAAGAGAGGAACGATAAGAGAGAGAGAGAGAAGCAAGAGATGACAAAGCACGAGAGTGAATGAGCGAGAACAGCGGGAGCGTCTGATTCAGAGCGCAGAACGCGGGGGCCCAGCCAGCGGCGCCACTGGCGACGGCGGCGGCGGCGGCGGGACTTAATTAGAATCTTTGTTTGCAGGCGACGATAATGAACCGGCCTGCGCTCTCCCGACCACTCCGCGCTCTGTCGGCGCTTCCACCTGGCACCGCGCTGACAACCGAGCTTAACCCGGCCGCGCCCCCACTCCGGCACTCGCCGCCCCCGTCGCTTCCCCACTTCCAGACACCTTCGCTCCATTTACCAACGCGTTTCACGAGTCGCGACTGCTGCAGCAGCTCCTCATACTCACACCCACGATTCTAGACTCACGATTCTAGAATCACGCCCATGGATTTGCACTATAATCAAATTCCATTTAAACATCTAAATTATCAGAAAAATCCAACATGCAAATAAATCTGATGTTTACTGTCATTATTGTCTCGTCTCAGCTACATAATTCATTTTATAACCATTTTAGCTTATACCACGTTTTGTGAGAATATCAGAGGCCATCCTCAAATCTGTAGCAATCTAATTGTCATATTTGTCCTCGTTTCTGCCTCAGTGAACACAGAACCGCCCCAATTCCCACCATCACTGTAAATGCAATTCTTACCGCATTTTCGCACTCGCAGCTGCGGTCATACTGACATCCTCATTCTGTTGTTATCAATACGCTGCCGGAATTAAACATATCGTTTTCCTTTTGCATCTTAATTACCTCTTACGCGACCAACATCACGAACCGGCGCAGCTACTCTCACCATCAGAGCTATTCCTAACTTCCATGACTGCTTCTTCTCGCCTACAAATGCTTCTTTTCAGCATACTTTCCATTAGCCACCGCAGCTTCCATCACTACTCCATCTCCACTCAACTTCCATCCCTAGCCTCTGTACCCATCATCGGACACGTCTATCTCTCCACTTTAACAGTCAATGCCGGTGCTCTCAACAATCAAAAGCATTATTAACTCCACCGCAACAGCCATTGTTACCACTAAATGTGTCACACACGTCGCCAAATCCACGTTCCTCCAAGTTAGCAAGATCAATGCTAAGTTTGCAACGTAGTCTGCCTGCCTGCTCCTCTAAGAACAAACCCTTTTATATTACCTCTTTGAGCACCGTTCTATTTCCTCCAAACTCAACATCGACATCTACCCCCTCCCCCCCCGCATTGAAGTCAGTGCCAGCGCTTTCGCCGCCAGGAACGCGCTAACTCCACTACTGCTACTATCACTGCCACCCATCCGTCCTGTTCCTCCTCGCCGCCCGATGGCCCGCCCGCCACCTCCCCTCCCGTCCGTTCCCGCCTCTGCCTGCCCCGCTGCCATCCTCCGCTCCCGCCCCCGCAAGCCAGCCAGCCAGCTCGGCCAGCCACTCGGCCAGCCGCCCGGCCGCTCGCCCGCCCGCATAGCCGGTGGCCGCCGCGAACCCTACGGTCGCTTCCTGCCGTTGGCTTTGAACCGCGCTTCATCTCTCGCCCCGCTGCCCCGCCCCCGCCCCCGCCCCCGCCCCCGACCCCGCCCCCTACCCCGTGACCTTTGTGTGTAGCATCTGCCATGAACATTTCCCGCTATACAGAATGAAGTTGGAATCGGAGCTAAAAGGGAAAGCGCAATTATTATTCAAGAGCACAGCAGTTCATTAGCTTGTCGTTTTATCTGACAGTTAAGACGAATAAACCGACAATAAATTTTAAATTAATTACTTTAGTGTAAATACTAACATATCAATAAATTCACTATGCTCATATGAAAGACAATACGAAATGTTTTAGATTTGCACAATATCAGCCTACTAGGGCAATCTGTTGCAGAGACGAGAAATGTGTTTATCGTGTTTTATTTTTTCTCAGCTTCTATTGCATGTATCAAGCTGACAAAAATGACAGAGTCGGGAGAAAATAGTTGCATTTGAAGGTTTTTTATCGGACAAGGTTTGTTGCAAAATTCAAATTGATATTAATTTTTGACGTGATAACAGAGTATTGTTTCAATTTTCCTCCCTAGATGTGCCATAACATATCTTTTTTCATATTTTTAAATTTGCAGTACAATACAACACAAGTGCCAAATTGCAGTTGTGTTCACTCTTGGAAAGCGCTTGCCTTGCTGTATGAGAAAATGTAAAATAAAATAATTTTAAAATATTGTTTAAATTTTACAGTAACAACTAAAAACAATTACATCACAATTACTTACAAGAACATTTATTAAAATCACAATTAAGAAAGTTGTAATAAGTAGGGTTTTCCATGTCTTGGTGTTCCATGCAAGTGCAATATTTGAAATTGCAGTTGTAGAAGCTGAATTAGCAGTGGGATTCGTCAATTTCAAATGGATCGAACGCACTTTTGAACTCATTGAAGTAGTTTTGCTGTATAATTTTGGTTAAAACGTTCCAGATATTTTTGATAGTATATTCTTTGAACTCTTCACCACCTAATCTTCGTATATTAATAGACAAATCTTTCAAAATATTTGTAATTTATTCAGTTGTACTTTGTAGTATCAATTTGTATTTTTTTCTTCATAAAATTCTTGAAATTGCTACCACACCTTTTCCCTGTTTCTTTTGTTGTTTTTGAGCCCTGAATCTTCAATAATATATTCAATTTCAGAGTTTGAAACCTTAACAAAATGATTTTAATATAATATTGATGCTCACAAGCTATTATGGACAAAACAGTTGTTATTGGTAACAACAAAAAGGTAATTGAATTACATAGGAATGTAAAATTAATAGTTATTCAGCAATAGAGAGCTGGGATTCGTTTAATTCGAATATAATCTTGCTTACCGTTGGGAACTTACGACACGGAGAGTGAAATAGTCTCTGTAAACCATTCTAGTGATGCGAAGATAAATATAGAATTTTTACTACAAGTATACATCAAAGAGAATAACTATTATTTTTTCATCATTATATAACAAAAAATGCACAGTTACATAATATAAAACATTTCCAATGTTCATAAAAATACCACAGTTACTATATATAGTATAATATGAGATACTTAACAAAAATAGTTCTAAAGCTTACTCACTTAAATACAGATACAATTACAAACTCTGAAGAAATATTTGAGACAAAAAAACTTAAAGTCATAAGTCAGCAGAAATTACAATTGCGTAGAGAAGGGCTGAATCACTAATGCAATTGCCGGGATTTGAGCCCAGATTCGAATCAACACGAAACAGAATCGTGTGGCAAAGGGGTGAGGAAGGAAATAAATGAATTCGCTGACGTCGGAGATATTCCGACATGAGGCGCGGGCCTGGCTCCGCCGGGGCTGCGCGAAGGGGTGGCTGGACTGCGCCATCGAGGAGAAACGGATTTTCCATTGCGGGAAAGGTCTCTTCTCTGCTGGGGGCAATGACGACGGAAGGAATACGAAGAGATTTATAAAGCAAGCACACGCATCTCTGATAACACGATTTAGAATAGCAGAAGCCTAATTGTTTTTCATTTTTGAAGCCTTTACTTGAAATACGTCATACAATCTTCTTAGTTATATTTTGCCACTGACCAAGTCTGGTCGGCGAGAATTGATGGATTTTTCGTTAGGTTTTGATTGTTTCGTTTTGGTTAGTGTTACTAATTGTTGAAGTTTTACTTACAAGTTGCACATAAAATGTCTTGACGCACAGATAGTGTGTTTGCAATAAGTATATCAAGATTTTTGATGATGATTTTTTCGTTCATGACAATCCAAGCGCCTTGAGCACTATGCAACCCGCCGTACAGTCACGGTTTTAGCACGTCTTCGCTGCCCTGCAATTGTAAAATACCACCGAAATTATTAATTGTATCTCCGACAAGTAATTCAAATTTCTCCGAGATAGTGTCATAGCAAACGCATGTCCAAGTTTAAGGGATACTATTTTAACAATAGAATACTTGACCACCATATCCAAACTAAGATATAGAATAAACCCTTATCTGCGAGAAAGTCTTTCATCTATTAAAAATTTTTGCAGAGCGTATGTGTCGTGTAATACGCTACAATATCGAAGCATTGCCGGGTCCTCTCGTTTCAAATAAAGAAGTCAAAGAATATTGGTGCCACGCGCAACAACTATTTAGATAATTAATCCTGCTAATGTAGCACGTGCTATGGTCCCAAGGGGTGGGGGTGTTCCTCTACCACTAGGACGTGATATCCTTCGCCGACCTACACGTCGACTCGCGGAGTTTCCCCCTCCAGGTATTTCCCCCAGCTCAGCAGCTCTTCATCCGAACTCCCATTCACCTGCCTTCAAAGCTCCAAGCTGTCTGTTGGTTTTCGCGTACGAGTGGTAGTAATGTGCATATGTGTGTATGAGTTAAGTAAGGGGTTTAGAGACGGAACACGGATGAGGAAAAATTAATCGCGCACGATCCGTGGACCGCTGGTTAGGGAATTGCTCTGGCATTCGTCTGGTAGGAAGAAACCACTGAAAATTACCTGTCAGACCACCTGACCTGTGGCCTAAAATTCTCTTTCAGTGGTCGAATACAACCTACCTACGCAGCTAGTGTCAAAAATACGCCTCCGACAGGACAGAAACTCTAAACCTTTCTTGCGAATAATGGCGCCTGGAGGAGGAAGAGGCGACAACGATATAAGAAACGCGCTCATAAAGCGGCGTAGGCGGAGACGGCGGCGTTCCTAGAAGCGATGATAGAGCGAGGACACTGCGCTCGCGGTGACGTCGGCGGGGAGGTTGCGGGTGGGCGGGGGCGCGGGGGGTCCCTTAATCAAACAGCGCCAGGCCTGCGGGGCGGGGCGGGGCGGGGTTGCGGGGGCGGCCTATTGGCTGTCATCTTTTGTTCTCGGGGCGCGAGGGCGCCGCCTGAGTGCGGGAACAATGCGCCGGGTCCGATTCCAGCGGCTTTGAGGCGCGCAGCAAAGGACGCCAGCACGGCCGTGGCCTGGGTGGGAAGAACGGGGTGGGCGGGGCGTGGGGGGCGGGGCGTGGGGGCGGGGCGTGGGGCGGGGCGGGGAGAGGCAGGCGTAGGAGGACGGCGCGTGGCACGAGAAGCGGGCCGTCGGGGTCGAGGCGGGAGTGGCGGGGCGCGGGATGCGCGGCGTTGGTGGTGAGCCGCGGGTGGCGGGAGGCGGGGGTGGTAGCTGGCGACCCACGGGTGATGGGCGCGGTTGGTGGGACACAGGTGGCGAACGTGGACGTTGGGTCACGAGGAGAAGGTCGCTTTGAATGATGATTCTGCGCACGTCAACAGCTATAGTCATTAGTGCCCTCATTGTAGTGAATGTTTTTATACCAGAGAGTGGAAGTTTGGCTTTACTGTTGGATGGTGAGATCCGGCGCCAACCTACCCGTCGGCTGGCGGAGTCATCCTCACCCACGTATCTCTCACCAGCGGGCAGCCGCCCCAACCGGGACAAGCTGTCAGCTTCCCACTGGTCTCCCGACATGCATGGTAGTGTAGTGCATGTAAGTGTAAATATGTGTAAGTAAGGGGTGAGCATAGGTGAAAGAAAAGGAAGGACAGATGGCGCGATGTCGGGCGGGGGGGGGGGGATGCAGGGCTGGGACACAGGGTTGGGACGCAGGGCGTGGGGCTACGGTGGCGAGGCGCTGATGGTGGCGCATTCGTAGTGATGGGGCGTGAGGTGCTAGGGGCGGGGGCCAGGGCGCGGAGGGCGGAGCGTGGGAGGCAGGGCGCGGTGCAGGAGAATGATAGTGAGTGGTGAAAGGGTGCGGGCGAGGAGATGGCGAGGCATCAAAACGGATAGCCAACACGGACAAGGCCATGGGAAGGTCGGGAACGAACCGAGACAAGGAGCAGGGCGGGGTGGGATGTAACGCGGAGAGGTGAACCGAGGCGGGGTGAGGCGCTGGGCGTGGGATTTGAAGAGAGGACTGTGAGTGAGGTGAGTATACCTTTGATCGAAGGCACTGCTAATAACGGTGCTAGGCGCGGAGCGCCTGAAGCGCAAAACCTCTCGTTTCGGCGATGTCGTTGAATAGATAGGCGAGATCAGCAGTGCAAAGAGCAGAACACAATTTCTTTATTTAATTTTGTCACATCAGAGTTGATTTGTCGGTAAAAGTGGGAGGAAAATCCTAATTATTTTGAGATTAATATTTTCAAAAAAAGTAGACAACTACTCTGCAATAAATGTGGAATGGCAACATTTAACAAGTGAATATTATTAAAGATTAGTTTTCAACAAAGTATTGGTTGGATTCCTGTATGCAGTATAAATGGACAGGGCATTAGTTTCGAAGCTGATAAATTACAATGCTTACAAGGGCATTGCGTTTTATTAATAAATTTCATCTCGAAACCAATTCCATCAAGAATATTTACTCAGCGCCTTTTATAATCCATTAATTCTTAAAACAATGAATCCCATGGTGCACCTCTCCAAACACCTATCCGCATTAGAGTAAGAACGCCCCTGCACGCGCACTGTGCCCCTCTTGCCTTTGTTAAAAGTCGCCCTGGTAATCCCATTCGTTTGTTTACCATCCGGCGCGCGGCGCCGGGGGCGGGGGCGGGGGCGGGCGGAACCCTTAGGCCGCTGGCGAAGGGCACAATAAGGGCCGCAGGGGCTGCGCGAGGGTACAGAGCGCATCGTCTTCATTACGTCGCCAAAGTCGTCGCCAGAGGGCGCCCGAGGGAGCGCCGTCCTCGTCCTCGCCCTTCGCCCTCCGCCCTTCAGGAACAAGTGGCTGGCGCCCGCGCCGCGATTCGGGCCAGCCAGCGCTGCAGGCGGCGCGGCGGCCGCGCGCGCAGGAGAGCGGACGGCGAGGAGACGGGAGGGACGAAATTAAAGAAATGGCTGACGTTCGCCGCTCGCGATGTGGTGACTAGAGGTGCACTACTTGAGCTGGTACGACTGGTTTTCGGGATGTTTAAAATCTACAAGAAAGTATAATAAATTTTGGTATGCATACTTTCAACATGTGGTTAAGCGGAAGACCGATACTGATGGCCCAAGCCTTGCTAAATCAATAGAGATATTATTATTATTATTATTATTATTATTATTATTATTATTATTATTATTATTATTATTATTATTATTATTATTATTATTATTATTATTATTGTTATTATTATTGTTATTAATACTGTTATTATTATTGTTATTAATATTGTTATTATCGTTATTATTATTATTATTATTCGTAAAGGTAACTTCTCCTAATTTAATTAAACGGAACAACTCTTTCTTGGGGTAAATTTGATGGATTTTCTATTACTTATTCTAATTACTAATTCTTCTATTCCTTTCTTAATGTTTCGACTAAAATACTCCTTTCTTTATCATTATTTATATCCCCATAGATAGTTTTACACAATCATAGTCTACGCAAAGTAAATTTTCTTTGATTTAAATTTTTTTGAGCTATGTTAAAGTAATCACAATAGTCACTAATTATTAAAATTTATATTTTTTTGTAATTTATTAACAACATGATAATCTAAAAGTATTAAAACTACGTTGAAAGGCACAGCCCTAAATGAAGTAACAGCCCTAAAATGTAACTAGTGGAGCTAAAACAGCACGCACTTTCTCGCCCGTACTTTCACGCAAAAGTACTCAAATTTCCGAAAAATTGTGCATCACCATATTTCAAAATCTATCTTTAAGAAACAGATTTCATCAAGGGCAAAATATGTATCGTCATAATTGTAGTTATAGGAAGGCGCCAAGAATTTTTCAATTTTCGCAATTTTCGAAAAATCAAAGTTTTTAACGAAACTTAGATGTATACCATTCTCTTAAACGTACTTCACAGTATTAAACAACAATATTTGATAAAAACAAGAAAGCCAGTTTCTTTAAAATTTTGAAAATGTCCCAGAGGTTTCGTGACAACAGCCATATCAATTGGGAAAATCAATTTTGAAGAAAATAGGCTGAAAGGTTTAGCTGTTAACGTTGTAGCACACTTTGTCCTCATTTGATTTTTCGGCCCACAAAACCTTAATTATGGCTATACCACGTGTTAGAGAATCGTTTCTCAAATTTAGGAACTGGATTTATCCACAATTCGCGGTTTTTTTCGCACAGCAATATATAACTTTCTCTGTACTGAGCAAGGAGTAGAGAGAAAGTAAAAAGTTATGTTTGGAGAGTAAAGATTTAATTTAATCCACGTGAAAAGAGTGCTAATAAATTCGCATCTTCACAGTTGTAAATACGTATCTGCGGTATTTTTCTAGCTACTCTCTAAAATCTCAAACAATTCATTGGTTTCACGAATTGAGGACGTAGACACATTAAATTAAGAAATTAAAACAACTTGTTAACATTTGAGGTAATAAAGGTCGATAATACAAAATAAAATTATGATAAACGTTGGAATTCACTGAGATTTCCCTTTTATTACTTTATTATTTATTACTTTAAAGTATTGTAAAAATTACACAAACAACATCACACACCCTGACTGAGGAGTTTTGACAACATTCTTTGTAGTTTCGGTACAGCAGGGTAAAAGCAAGAACATCATTGACAGAGTTCGGATTGCCATGCCTCAGCCTTTTCCCCGCACTGCAAAGCTCTCTGCTGAAGCCAGACGCCACGGCGCGCCGTAGCCCTTGTGCCGAGGACGAGCCATCCGCTGTGAGAGTCCGAAGAAGACGAGAGTAGCGGGGGCGAGCGCGGGGAAGGAGCGGCGTTCGCGCAACGGCCGGCGGAAAGTGGCAGGTGCTGAAAGGCGCGTTACCACGAGTGTCGCCGCACCCTTCGACCGTCTCGCCCCCCTTTCCCCGCCTCCAGTCTCCGCCCGCCTCCGCCTCTTCCTTAGCCTCTGCATCTGCCTGCTCCGTCGGCTCGCAACCGTTTCATCCACCGCCTCCGGTACCTTCCCCCGCTCACGCCGCCCCCGCCACCCGCCGTCCAATCAGCAGTAAGAGCCTCGGACGTCGTCACCTCTGCCATCACCGGCGCAGCGCGGCGCGGCCCCTGCGTCTACCGGCGCGCTGCCCGCTCGGCTTGTTAGCGGAACAAGTGAAAGGCGTCGGCCGCAACCCTCCAACCGCGCCCTCACCTTCGCTAGCCGGCCCTCCCCGGATTTCCCTCCGGTTCCCCGCTCCGCCCCGCCGCCGTCCCCGCTCCCAGCGCGCGCCCGCCGCGCCGCGACACTTGAAATGCACCGGGGCGCGCGAGGGAAAAAGTTTCTTTGTTAAACGAAAAGTAGAGGAAGAAACGGCGAAAAAGTTTGCAGGAGGAGGGCTTTTAAAATGGAGGACGTAAATCGGGGCTAAGTAGTGCCATTTCTGTCCGCGCCGGAGGCCGCGCCCCCTTCAATCACCGCCCCGGGCGACGGTGCCGCCCCTCGCTGTCGCCTTCCGCTGCGCCCTCGCAGCCGCCTCTCCCGTCGCCCACGCCCACTTCCTCACCTCCACAGGCATCACCGTCGTCCTCTCTGGGATCTTCATCGTGTCTTAGGCTTCCTCCCGCAGCCTCTACCTCCTTTTGGCTCTCGTCCTTGTGTGAACCGCTTCGTGCGTCACAGGAATAGAACTACGTATGCGAGTTAGAGGCAACGACCTTTTGGCAGTCAGTCATAAAAGACATCCTCATAGCTCAATTATTTATTTCGACTTCCAACCTACGCTGAAATGCGCTGCCATACGCTGAAATAAATGTAACTTTCTAAGCAGGTGTTAGAGCAATACAGGTTGAGTAGGGACACAATAGGCAGGACCACGTAAGATATAAGGACGACATTTTCTCTGCGGTTTTATCTTAAACCCGACGCTATCATCTAGCACATTCCCGTAATATTGTCATCTTCTCTATTGTCATTGTCACTACTTCTGCATATTGACTTAGCCTTCAGTTCCATCATCGCCTGCCACTCCGTGACCTCCACCGATGCCTCCGTCATAGGTCCCCCTCCCCTTGTCCAGGAGCCCGGGGGCGTTTGCCTTCTCCCCCCCCCCCCGCCAGCGGGCCATCGCGTCTCCGCCGAGGGCGGCGTCGCCCTTCGCCCTCCGCGTCCCTGCATCGAGAATCGATTATTGAGATTCGATGCTCTCGGCTACTAAAAGTGAACTTTGTGGTGTATCGAGACTTAACAAAAGTCGCTTCTGGGGGTTTTTGCCTCCTACAAGAGACGTCTGTGTTTGCGAGCATCGATTCGGGAGTTCGTAAAGTAATTTCCCTCAGCAGAAATGCATTTGTCGTCGTGACGAGGGAGATAGGCATCTGGAGGAGGCCGTGGAAACGGGATGTGAAACGATGAAAGGTGAAACACAAAAGGAAACGTCTCTTTACTAGTAACAACTTCGTCTGTACTCCTCTTAGTCCCTCTAAAAATGTTATTTGCTCATATTAATTACTTCCCATCTTTTATAAACAGATTTCAGATACGATTAGTCCTACCCCATAAAATGATATAATTCTTGAAATTATTGTACTTAAGGCAGATGTGAATTCTCGTACAGATAACAATTAGGAATTGTCAAATGAAGTGAAAATGTTGTAACACCATTGGGCGAATCTCAATAAGATTCACTTTACTTAACATTTAATCCACAGGTTCATGTAAAGCATTAAGGGTTTATATTGTATTTTAACGTAGTATTAGTACACTTACTTATTAGTTTTGGAGTAGAATAATAAATAGTAAATAGATCTACATTAAAAAATACATTTTTTAAACTTCTTAAACCTTTAAAAGTTCAATATGAACGTCTTTGCTCACTTCTTCAGTTTTAGGAAGCAATTGTCAACTCACATTCAAAATAAATTCAATACAATATTAGACTTACATGATAATATACTGGATTATTGCATTATATAAGGATTTTACCACAGCATAATCCCTAATATTGTTACGAAACCTTCTTGCACCCAAGTGTCCCCCCGATGGCTCGTGGTGCTTGTGTGGCGGCGCGACATACTCGCACCTCCCTGTTCACACCTGAGCGTGGCCTGGCGCGCAGCACCTGATCGATGCGGCTGTTTATTACGGCGGCGGCGGCGGGGATACGGCGAATTAAACGCGCCGTCGCGCAGCGCGGAGGGGCGCCTCGGCGGCGGAGACAACCCCAGCCCCAACCCCAGCCCCTCTCCGCCCCCTCGCGCCCCAGCAAATGAAGCGCTCTCGGGCGCACGTGGCCTTGATTGGGCGGCGGAGGACGCCCCCCCCCCCCGCCGCGGGGGGAGATTCAGAAACAAGGGGGTCGGAGGGATGTGTGGAAAAAAAGCAGGCGCCTGGGTAGTGCGAATAATGCTGGCTATGGAGGAGGGGGTAACTAATAAGGAAGAGGTGGCAAAGGGGCAGGGTGTAGAGGCAGTGTAGGGTATTAAGGCAAGAGGGTGGAGGTGACGGAGTCAAAGGCGGCTGCTGATTCGTGCATGTGACCGACGTAGAGGTGGTTTGCTAAGCGAATATGTGGCTAAGCTGTAGCGGAGCTGTGATGAAGTATTGACAGAGCTTTGAAGGAATTGCAGTGTATCTACAGTGAATGATTGATGCAGTTGCAAGTGAATTGTGTGGTAAATCCATTCAGTAGCTATTGTGAACTTTTAGCAAAGAGGGATTGTAGACTCTGCGATGCCAGCAGCAATGGTGGTGGTCGGACGTAGTGGTTGAAAACGAGGAAGCGTTACTAGTGTTCATTACGACAGCGCTGCGGGAGGGATAACATGTAACGGGTCTCTGGTGAAGGTTGAAAATTTAATGGTGGTATGGTGAAGCTGAGACAGTTATGGAAACTGTAAAATTTGTAGCATCACTAATAGACACTTAAAGCATATGCCATATGACAAAGAGGCCGGCAAATCTGTATGGTAATTGTGATGGTTATACAAAACAGAGCGGCAGAAGCACTTGCGGCCGAGGGTAGTGATATATCAGGAGCAGGGGATGCCACGGTGACCGTAGAGTGCGTTTGTTAAAGGAAGAATTGGAAGAGACGAATAAGGTGAAAGTCCAGGGGATATCAAGACGAGTGTGTTTGTGTTTCATCAATGTTTCATCACCAATTTTCACACCCATGCTTCTGCACTTTCTTTTCCATTCTTTTACAGCTTTATCAATGGATATCTTAAACAGGGTTGGAGATGTACAGCAGCCTTGCCGTAATCCTTTATTTACTGGGAAGTTGTCTGATAGACATTTTCCGACTTTTACTTGACTTTTCTTGTCTTTATAAAGTTGTGTGACTGCATTTATGTATGTTGTAGATATTCCCTTTACTTCCATTGCTTTCAGTTATACAGTTTGCAATAAAATGGATCTTGCGTTCAGGATTTTGAATGGTGCTAGAGTACTGATAGGTAAGGAGAAAATGTTTGTTAATTATAGAAGAATCACAAATTAGCAGTGAGGCGAAAGAAAAGTATAAGAAAATATTAAATTAACTGAAAGTAATCACAATGCAGCAAAAAATGAATGAAGATGAGAAAGAGACGAAATATATCAAGAAAAGCTGGTCGAAATATAGAAATCAATGAAGATTGGTCAAGGAGATTGCTTCGTTGAATTGTTTCAGAAGAAATTCGGATGAAAGAAATTGAGAAGATTGAATTCAGAATACAATTCTGACTACTTATGGAATATAGGAAACGTTCACTTACAACATACAATAGTAATGAATGTTACAGAAAAAATACAACCGATGCTAAAACAATTGTGCTCTCATGTCAATAAAGATCATTAGTATCAAAGAAAGTTTTTAAAAAAGGTGTTCAGAGACTTCAAAAAATATAGCGCCAATAGTTTCTTAAGGAACATGGGCATTCGCAAAGGCAGTAGTGAACCACGCATCTAGGAGCACGTGACGCAAGTGGAAACGCTCAGGCGACAGCTGCAACTCTCCCAGCGCTGACAAGGCTTCACACTTCGCCTGCCTGAGGCGCCGCCGCCGAAGGCCACTAGCTCCACCCTCACCCTCGCCCTCCCCACACTCGCTCCAGACGTCACCGACCCCTCTGCCGCCCCAACCAACACCGGTCACCGTAGCCGACACCTGCTCCGTCACCGAACCTCCCACCGCCTCACCACTTCTGGTCCCTTCCCCACCATCGCAATCACAAACTCCAACAGCTTAAGTATTACTACCACAGTCACGGCTACCATCACCGAACACACTTGTCCGACGGTGGAAGAATTTTCGGCCCTAGCTAGACAGCTCGCTTGAATTCAGACGTCGTCTGAGAGAGAATTTTAGCGTTCGACTGTTCTGATCAGTAGTTTTCCAAGTTTTCTCCGATCCATACCAGGCGAATGCCAGAGCAGTACCCTAACAAAGGGACCACGGTCCGCGCGAGATCTTCCCTTCCTCGTGCTATCCTCATCCCTTACTTTCACACACAGTTACAGTTACATGCACTGCACCACCATGGATGTCGTGAGACCAGTCGAAAGCTTAGAGCTTGTCGCGGCTGGGGCGGCTGCCCGGATGTGCGCTGGTGGGACAAACGTGCTCAGTGATATCTCCACCAGTCGACGGGTAGGTTGACGCCGGATCTCATTAAGAAAGAACACTGCCGCCTCTCGTGATAAAAACACGTACTACACTTATTGGACGGATATACATAGCAGTTGACGCGTACGGAATCAGAAAGTAATAATTCAATTAACCAAAAACAGTTGCTGCAACCTCCACCACCCCCGCCGCCGCCATCGTCGACACAATCGTCGCCACGGCAACCAGCGGCTCCGGAGCCTATGCCACCACGATCACCACCGCTGGCGGACGCCTTCAGCTCTTCGCAACGCCAACGCCAACCATTTCCTCTCCTTAGGCCGCTTGCCCACGCCGCCACAGAAGCGCGCGAACGTCAATCATCAGGGCTCTTCGCCGACGACGGACAAAGGGACCGAAGCAGGTACCTGTTGCGGTCCCTTTGTCCGTCGTCGCCGGAGGGTCGGCCAAGAGCCCTGATGATTGACGTTCGCGCGCTTCTGTGGCGGCGTGGGCAAGCGGCCTGCCGCCGCCACTACCGCCTCCATCCCTCCCAGCACACCCAGAGAGGCGCGAATGGCCACTTCCCCCGGAGCCGCCGTGCCCCTGCCCGCGCACGGACAGCAACGCGTGATGCCGGCGCCACGCCCGAAGGCGCCTTCGCCAGGCAGCCGCCGCCGCCGCCGCCGCCGCCGCCGCCGCCGCCGCCGCCGCCGCCGGTCGCTACTTGTTGGGCGAGGGGAGACGTGTGAACGCGCGCCCGGTCGTCAACCGCCACGTGGAGGGGGCGCGGACTGTTCGAATATCGCAATTCGCGCCACGACGATTCCAAGTGCGTCGAGTATGAATAATTCTGCTCGATAAAGGCGAAACGATGGAATTTCCTCGGCGTGGCGAGGGCGTAAATATCACGGCCCTCTCGTGGAAAATATAAATCCATGTACCTGTGGTCTGTAGCGTAAAATATCTACGAAGAAATCATATTGCACGGCAATATTAAATGAACGAATATCCATTAAAAAGAATGATATTACACAGTAAAGCTCGTCTTTTCTATTTTATACCAAAATAAATACAAAAATGTTAAGTAAAATATTAATCCTTTCATTTTTTGTCTCTTTATAAAATAGACTGACTTATTACTTATCTATACTACGATATAAAGAGACAAGGGTGTTGAGTTACAACGCCATAATCTCTTAATGTGCTCAATCAATATCAAAACGTCTGTACTAGCGTCCTTTGAAAGTCAGGAGCACTATAGACTATGATTAACAACCATGGACTTTAATTCTGTATATTTACAAAATGAGATCCGCAGCAGAGCGAGAATAAATGGAATTCCTCTTCTTGGCGAAAACAATATTACGATAGGCAATGCGTGTACGTCAGCTAGTTCTACGAATAAAATGAATTGTCCTACTACAAAATGATTTCTAGGAATGGAATCTGATTCAAATTTGGAAACCAGTAGAGCAGACCTTATAAAAGCGGATTGTAAGGATGTACGTAATCTTTAATCGAACGCAAATGTACGTGAGTGAGGACGCATGGAATTCAACTCACATTCCTCATTCACGTAATTACACGACGCGGGAGCTGAATACGCCCAAACATTCCAGACCTTTGCACAGTGTACGAATCCATTAGCCACCGCACCGGAATTTAGAGGGAATCTGGGAACGCATTTCCCCTCAAAGACAGTAAACTTCAAAGCAAATGCACTGGAAGCGATAGCTGCAAACGCTCCTCTCAACTTTTCGTGAGCCCCTGGGCTGAGAAAATATCGTACATAACGGGTCACTTTCTCTGCTCCAAGAGCGGGATTTCGGGAGGGTCACTGAATAATATTACGTCCGACGCCGAAGCGGTGGTGATGGGAATGGGGTTGAGGATGGCGGTGGAGGCGCTGGAGCAAGTGGCGACAAGAGATACAGCAGGGGAGGCGGGAGACGAGAAAACGAGGAAGGGACGTACAGAGAGACATAGAGATGGCGATAAAATCAATGGTAAAAGGGTCTGAGAAAGGGTCGTAGGAAAGGGAAAAGGGAGAGACAAAGGAAGGGAAGGATGCAAGAACGCAGAAAGAGGTGGAGAAAGGAATGAAAGGAAAAATTTAGAAACACAGAAAGGGAAGGATTCATGGACGGAGTAAGAGTTCCAAAAGAGATGCGTGTCCGGAAAGAGATAAATATGAAAGGAATCGAAGTGCGTGGTTGGAGGAAGGAATGCAGAAGGGAAAGAGGAAGCGTAAGAGAAAGGAAGAGACAAAAGAAGGTACACGTACGAATTGTA
This sequence comes from Gryllus longicercus, assembly GCA_038098605.1. Lineage (NCBI taxonomy): Eukaryota > Metazoa > Arthropoda > Insecta > Orthoptera > Gryllidae > Gryllus > Gryllus longicercus. The sequence goes on along the minus strand of JAZDUA010000721.1, from coordinate 468,214 downwards.
GCAGAGTCAGGATTGGAGAAAGAGGTAGCGTTGAGAGAGGTTGCTCATGCGGCCAGGGCGGCGGCCTAGACAGGCGCGGAGGCAACGAAGAGTCAACCGACGGCAGCGGCAGGGACGGGGGCGAGGGAGGCGGCGGAGTCGGAGGAGGGAAACATTTTCGCGATTCCTTCCGCTCGAGAGCCAGCCCCGCCCCGTCCCGCCCCGCCCCGCCCCGCCCCTTCGCTCCGCTTCCGGTGATGCGAGTTCGATAAGGAGGCGCGCACAGCGCCGCGTCGCGTCGCAGGCAAAACAAAGCGACTCGCGCGAGGCGGCGTTTCAAACGCGGGGGACGCGCGCTCGTGGGGGCGCTGGGAACTCAAGTGGCGGATTGCACACTCCCATCGCAAGGGAACGGTGAGTCGACCGAGCAGGAGAGATACGATAGGAATGAGACAAGGAACGCACTGTAAAGTAGCGAACGTAGATGGAAGATATTAATGCCTTCCATTCGGCTCAGTCATGTACCCTATAAGTATGTCACATTTTGGACGCTATTTCTTCTTGAAACATGTTAATGATTAGAATATTAATAAAAATAATTTATGGATGTTGTTCGGGACGACGTAGAATCGAAAGGATGATCGTAGCCGAATTGATAGAAACTCCTGAAAAGAAGATGAAAAAAAATTCTGATGAAAAATATTCACATCTGGCGTAGATGCTACCAGTTATTTTCAAAATCATGACCCATGAATTTCTATTTTCTTGATCTTACATAATAATTCTTCGTTTTGGGCAAATGTTCCTGTTCTATAATTTATGTTAATTGGTTAACATATCCTTACATTTATATAGTCTGTGGCAAGAAGTCAAATTGGGTCAAATGAATGGGAGGGAAAAATAAAACAGAGGAGGTGGGGATGACATGCAGGAGATGAAAAAGAGAGAGAAGGGGAAGAGGGTACAGGAAGAGAGACACGAAGGGTGACATCCCAATGGAGCGGAAGAAGATTGTTTCGCCGAGAGCGGCGGCCATTCTGCTTATCGCGTACTACGTTTGCGAAATCGCCCATAACGAAGCTCGAGGAGAAGGGCCTCCTCGCACAGAGCGTCACGTCGCAGTTCCCATACTTTCCGAGCGGAGACCTCCGTATAGGCGCTGAGCAGTCAACACTCGCATCTAGTAAGAGACGTTTCCTTTGAGTTTCTCGTCTCTGAGCGACGCCGACTTAAGTAGGTAGAATTACTAGCTGAGATATCGAGGTAAAATGGCATGATAAAAAGAACTACTTAAGCCGCATTCTATTATTGATCACTATACAGCAAAAAAGGATTTAGCTAGTTCTGTAAGTCACTTCTACCTAATGCTACTTAATTTAAACTTCTAACACCAACATTTGAGTAACACAAATTACCTAATATTTTAATCCCTCTAAATACATGTCATAAGATATTTGATACAGAATTAACACGTTTTCAAGGTTATGCAGAGCACTTTAACATAATTAAAACATTAAAATCTTGTTCAGCCTCGCGAAATGTCCAAATGACTCATGATAACTCACGCCACGTCTTAACCAGCGAAGAAAGTTATGCGATAAAGATAAGTAACACAGGTCTTAAATGAATAAACTGCACGTGCCAAGTGTCTCGGATATCCTCGCCATTTTCGCCTCGCTCCCTCCTTCACTCGCGAGGCGAGGCGCGGCGCAGAGCGGCGCGGCGCCCTTCTGCTGCTCGCCCTCCGACGGCGCCGCCCCCGCGCGCCGCCCCCGCGCGCCGCCCCCGCGCGCCGCCCCCCGCGCGCCCGCCCCCCGCGCGCCGCCCCCCGCGCGCCGCCCCCCGCGCGCCGCCCCCCGGTGGCGCTGCGCCAGCCCTCGCGGCGCCCTTGCGCACTGTGCGCCCGGCGCCACGTCCCCGGGCGCAACATTTCAGACCATTCATTGATTGATTATGCCTTGCTTATGGGCGTGCCAACCTATCCGGTAACTAGCCCCGTAAGTGCAGTGCTCGCCAGCTGGTCTCCCGACACGTTTTATTGACATCAGTGATGCTGCAGTGACATCAGTTGATGTCCTGAGCTGCTCAGCCGGTGCTGCCTTTGACTTCATTTCTCCGAGTACAAGATACATAATATTACACCTAACAATTAGAAGCTACAAGATGCGCATGGATCAACGTACTGGTTTTCATATTTAGAAAAAGAAATACTCCTGTTACAGACTATGTGGCAAGTGCCGTGGACAAAATGATCGCGCATCTGTTTTTTACTTCTTTCTCATTATTTCGGCATCTCTATTTAGCTTTATTTGTTCCATGACCAGCCACTTCTAGTAATAGTTCGATCTTAAAGAGGTGCAGAATCATTATATACATAAACACCAATAATTACAACCACTATTTTTATTTACAAATATCGGATCATTTGAATACTACATTCAACAGATTTCGAATATCAAACTAAAAGGTATTCATATATACCAACTTTGTTTCCTTCCGGTAGATAGATTTTGCTTTCTTTTGAGCAAACATACTTAAAAAAGTGAAAGCTTTAAAATAAGCAATTGTAAAAAAAATATCTTGAAATCTTAATAGTACAGAAGTACATATTCTCTCTCTGCTTATAACATGGGGAGTGTTTAGTCCGCCATCTCAGTAACAATAACGTTCTTTTAATTCACAGAAAACAGTTCCCGACTAGTTTTGAGAGAAGAAAAATGAACCAAGGAGCACATTTCCGGCCACTGTACCGCCGCCGCCCTCACCAGCGCGACTGTCGCCGAGCCGCGGCCCGCCCCCGCCATCTTGGCGCCCCGCGCCGGCAATAAGAGGCCCCGGCCGACCCGCCACTTGGCGCTCCCCGCGCAGGCTGTTAATGAGCTCCGCTGGCGGTGCGGGCGGTGGGGGCGGCGGGGGCGACGGGAGCCGGACCCCGCGACAATGCGGCGCGGGAGAGCCCCGCCGAGGGGACGGCCCGTCCAAAGGTGCTCGGCAAGTGTTTCTTAAGCGCCCGCCCCCCCCACCGCGCCAAATGGCGCGAGCTTTTATTGGAGAGCGCAGCTTGAAGACACTCCACGGGAGGTTGCAAACCGCCTTCAGTCGCCCCCCCCCCCCCATGGTACCCACCATCATTGCCCGCCGGCAAACCACAGCCCAAGGAAAAAAATCAGACGTGACCCGTGATGTAGTGGCACCGCGCAACTTTCACCTCTGGTACCAGAGTACGAATCATGGACAGCCGTAAACAAGATGGCTTTGCAAGAACTTTTTCTACGGGGTTCTTACATTTCTTCCTCATCATTCTCGCTTTCCACTAATTCTCCCTCATCCATTAATTCTCCATCCACCAATTCTCCATCATTTAAATCATGTCATCGCCGATCACTCATTTATTAAACCATTCATCGCAAGAATGGTTGAAAGATTAATTGATAAAATTATTTCCGGGCACATCAACCGTTATGGTCATTAGACCTCAAAGTGAAGTGCATGTATTTATGCCGGGAGGTGGCTATGATTTCTTCCCCGCTGAATGCTGAGATCGGCGCCGTCATACACCTCCGCTTGAGGGGCGTTCCCCCTCCAAGTACCTCCCGCAGAGGGGGACCGCCGCAGCCGGCACTCTCTGCCCTAAGCACCCAAACTGTGTGGGAGAGCGAGTAAGCGTGTGAATGTGTGTGTGATGGGTAAGACGAGAGGATGAAACGAGGAAGATGAAGGCAAGATCGCGCGCGGTCCGTGGCCTGCTTGTTAGTGCATTGCTAAGGCATTCCTCTGAATTTGATTGAAGAAATCACCAAGACTATCGATTAGAGCAGCCGGCTCGTAGACAGCGGCTGAATTGCACCTAGCGGAATAGCTGGTGGAGAATATTCGTCCTCAGCCGGGCTCGAACCCTAGGGCCTCCCGGTCGAGCGGCTGCAGCGGCAGAGACAAGGCTGGCTCTCAGGCGGTTATGGCAGAAAGGATTACGATCTGATGATAACAATAAAGATGGGCCATAGAGAAATCCACCAACCGAATTCACAACCCGGAATGACCGTCGTGAGACCGACAAACGTCGTCAGACCGCGAGACGCTCCAACACCATCACACGCTACAGGTTTCAGACTACCGCTCGCCGTGAAACGGCTCGTATGCACACCACTGGTCGCTGCCAACGCAGTACACAACCACCAACTCCCACAAAATCAGTCTCCTATTACCACACAATTAGTTCATTCAAACATATGATGATCAGGCAGAGCGCTAGTAATATTTTGTGCTTGGAAGTAGAACTATTAAGTGTTTTCTATATGTACGTGAAAAGTATATACACAACACATTTTATTATTTCCGAATTATGCAAGATCTGCCATTCTTTGGATAGAAATTATTAGTTTAAAAATTAGTTTATATTATTTAAGTCAGAATACAATATACGTTTTTATATATTAATTCGGATTTTAGGGATCACAAAAACCGATTTTTACTTGTTTCCTCGGATAAAACAATATAATTTGTAAGTAACGAAGTTGAATAACTAACCATAAATCGTCACCATGGAATTGCAGTTAAAGAACAATAGAGTTCGCTTCTAGTTGCAACAAAACTAAATGGAAACTCATTGTAATAATGCAATTTACGTTCCCGAAAGGTAGACAAATCACAGCGCATTCACGAGAGATTCCATTCACTCCCCTCCGCACCACAAAGACTAAATCCATTCTCACTAACTCAACATCCGAACGCGCTCCACTGCGCAAGTCCCAGCATTGTAACCGCAACAAGAGGACTCACTGTAAGCAGAATAATCAGAGCGGCAGTGATCTACATCAGTCTACCATCGCAGAGAAATTTGTCCAAGTCTTAGGCAAGTGTCAACAAACAGCCACGGCGCAGCGGCGCTTTTGCGCGAGACAAGACGACTCGTGTTCTGCGACAAAAATCTCCAGAAGCAAACTTCCAGAAGTAGTGAAGCACTTTGCGATGGATGGGCCAGATAAAAGAGCATAGGGCATTGATAACGTGAAATATAATAGTGGATCACATTAGTACATAAAGGTATGCAAAATGATACATTAACAATAATAGATTGATATGTATAAACACATATACATTATCCACTGATATAAGTAGAAATAAACTTTAAATTCAGGGCATGAGAAAAATTATTTATTAGAAAACCTGAAGTTATCTATACACTTTACGTGTAGAACCTTATAGAAAAGTTCTAGTTGTGCCTATGGATAAATAAATGAAGAAAATATTTATATTACGAGTGTTGCACCGATAATTCATTATATTCTTCACTGTGTTGATACACAGAGAGTCTGAAAACAACTGTTACAAAAATGTTCTAAGGTGTGCAGAAGGGTAGCAAATGATCACTTTTGCTAATAAACGTATGGTGAGAAATCGCATTTAAGGGTGTCACATGCACACATCCATTGATATTTTCCCCTGTGATAGACAACCTCGTGCGCACATTGTTTGACCAACACATTAAAACTCCTCGAAGAAGTTAGAACATTACCGGTGGAGTACCTATGAAAAGCCTAAAAATAAGAGGGAAATGTCACTAGTGTAATTCCGTTACATGAAATTTCCCACCACAAATTCGTCAGCAAAACGTTATCATTTTCGACCTTCCCATTTGCCTTAGAAGTTTCTAACATTTATTCTGAGACATTGTATGAAAAAAAGCTCCATCCGCAGCGGCGGGGGCAACTAGCGCGCAAAGGGAGCGCGCATCGCGCGCGGGGAGGAGCGCGCCAGGCGCCGCCGCGAGGTTGGCGGCCCTGCTTTCCCGCCGCCGGTCGGGGCCGACTGTAATGCTATCGCGGCGCGCAGGTACGCCACAATGGCGCTCTGTTAGCTTCGCTTTCAATTAAGGGACGGCGGCGGGCGCGCGTTCGTCCACAATGCGGTTATGACAGCGCACCACACCCGCCCACGCCGCCGCCGCCACCGGATGCGGCGCTGTCGACGTATAGTGAGACAAGGGCCAGCGTAGGACAAATAGAGGACGGAGGGTGAAAGATCGGGGTACGCATGGGACGAGTGGGCGATGACGGGGTAATACCGAAGTAGGAATGAATGACAAACAGGGAGTGAAGTACGTTATAGAGGATAGATTATAAAAAGTTTCCAAAAAGGAATAGATTAGATAAAAAGCATAAACATTTGGAAATGAAGGAAATAATAATGAAAGGTAATAATAAAAATAAATGCACAATTAAGTAAGATTTTAAGTTTTGATTACAACTGCTCCACTAAATATCAGGAAGCCCCTATACGGCCAACAATGATTGTGCAACGACTCGTCAATGTTATCAATCTGTATATGTAACATCAAATGAGTCTATCAAAAGAGCGAATACAGTGATAGAAAAATGTCGATAAACTGCTTCTCTGAAGTAAATATATCATTTTTTGTCATATTGTGTGTTCCATATTTTTTTTCAAAATTCTGCTTTTTTTATATTACAAAGAAAGAGAGAGAAACCTCACTCAAATTCAATTGTTGAATCTACAATGACATTGCAGCGCATACATACCGTTGCAAAATTTACTAAAATAGTGAAAGGGACTGGCATGATAAAGGTAGTTAAAGCTAGAAACATTAATTTTTATGGAAACTAAAATATACCTTAATTGAATTATTTATTTCACACAGAAACGTCTATCACAAACATTTGGTAATTTGTTTGAACTTTTTCTTTCAATTCACGAAGCTAGAATTACCGTAATAGATCAATCGGCACCCGCTGGCAAAATTGAGGCAGACGAAACACTAAGGCACGAAAAGCAATACCAGGCGCGGGGGCGGCGAGTAAGGATAGCCGCTGCGTGGGCGAGAGCAAGAAGTTCGCGTGCCGACCAATGCAACGGAACAGGTGGCGGCGGGGGCGGGGGCGGTGCCGCGCGCCCTCTTTCGGAGCGGCGGCGAACACCTGCGGCCCGGGCACTCGCTGCGTGAATAATGCGCCGTCTGATAACCAAACAAATGCGCTCAATTAAAGGCGCGGGCCGGGGGGCGGGAGGGATTACGCTGCAGCGGAGGCGGCGGCGCCGCGCGACAAACGAGCAGCGGCTGCGAGGCGGGGAGGCGGCCGGGCGAAGGCGCCATTTGCCGGAAACAAAGGCGGACACGTGTTGGCTCTCATTTCGGCTGCGTCCCGAGAGAGGCGTTGTCCCTCAGGCGCGAGGGAGAGTCTGCTCGGCGGAGTATTGGGCTTCCATCTTGAGCACCGGATATACCTGTTGGATGATGTTTTGGAATCTAGCACGAGAATTAATTGCCACATTTCGTGTACCCCGAAAGTAAAACTGACATGGAAAAATGTCTATATTGTTATAATCTTTCTCAGTTTGTTAACGATGTATTACAATAGATGTCCACTGTTTTCTTCTTAGTAAACAATCATGCTTTAAGTATAGTAACGAAAGTAACATGGTAAGGATTACTTTATGTTCACGTGATGAAAATACGTATTTCATTTGATAGAGTTAATCGATTGATTGTTACTAATCCCCAGCACGGCAATTTCTAAGGTCATTAGTCCCGTAAGGTTAGTGGATGGACTTAATCGAGACATCCAGGTTGCAGATAGCACCTGGCGTTTTGAAAGTGCCAGTAAATAAGCAAACCCAAAAACAAATTTTAGAATCTTACAATCCATTAGAAATTAGTTATTTTTAATACGCATCGTCTCAAGAAAGTTCCTTTTAATTTTAAAAAGTGGATTTAAGACAAGAATGCTTATACATGAAAAAATCTGTAGTCTAGTTCGTCAAGATGTTGAGTTTGCTTGTAGAATTTTTTCGAAAATTCTGATTTATATTTGAAATAAAACATCAATATAATTATCAATATTAATGATATTGAAAATAACAAATTTCATTGTTCGATTTTTAAAAAGTAAAAACACATACGTGAGAGGGAATTTATTGTAACCAATGGAGTAATCAGAATTTTTGTATAGGGGTGACTATCTTTGTAGTAACCAGTCGACTTGATGTTTCCTTACATAAAGCTTTTCCTTGAAGTTAAATAAATAATTTATATTCATTTATTGAATCTTAGTTATTTTCATGAAGATATTGAGTGCCTTGCTTTATTACAGAAAATTAGCAAATAACATATTTTTTTAATATGTTATCGGCTGAAGCTTCATGAGTTCCCCTGGGGTACGCCATTAGTTGTAATCCACCGCCCGACTGCAACCAACAAGTCGTTTCGCCTGCGCTCCAGTGGGAAGCTCCTTGCGCAGCGTCCGCCGGTCGTTGGGTGAGGGGGGGGGGGGAAGACGAAGAGCAGGTGTTCTTATCCGCGAGACCTCGCTTAGCCGCCTACTGCAGCGCCGCACGCGGGCGTAGGTCGAACGACGCTGCCGCATTAACTACGTGGGGCAACTCCCTGCGCGTTCGCCTTCCCGGCCGCCCCGTCGCCCGAGCTGCCCCCCCCCCCCCCCACCGCCTTCGCACAGCTTCTTCTTTCGGGGAGGACACGCGCGTAAAGCGAATGGACGTGGGTGGGGCGGGGCCCGAGCTGCGCTACCTGCTCCAATCGACCGACAGCAGTGCGCGGCACTAAACGTGATTACGCTCTCCGTCGTAGAAGAGTTCTTTTCTATTTTGTCTATAGTGGTATTGATAGTACTATGTGTTTATCAATACATCAATACAAATGTACAGATGTTCAGCAATACAAGTGTACAATATTTATTGTACACTTCATGAAACTTCTCACATACGGATAAAAATAAGTTAAACAAAAAAATATAATCTTGATCTCAACGTATGTTGTGCCAAGTTTAACGAATTTTACCGCTCAAGTTAAAGCAATTCCTTTAATTTTACTTCATTTTCACGCTTGATTCTTCTTTTTTTCTGTTCAATAATAGTCTATTGCTATAATTTTTTATGTTCACTTCAACAACATCATCAAAATATACTCACGAAACACCATGATTCGATTTTAAAACAGATTTTACGTATACATCATAGAGTTGAAATAATATCTCCAAGGAAATGATACACGACAGTACACGTAAATTGGGCAGATAATGCACTCAAAAATTTAAACCGTTCTCGGAAAGCCCAGACACGTGAGAGTCAGTCACCAAAGGCGAATTCTTTTTATTCTTTTCCCCTCGGGGAATCCCCGTGAAGGAAAACGTGCTGCACTTCAGCAGACCTCTACTGCCACCGCCTCCGGCCCGCCGTCGCCCCCGCCCCGCCGTCGCCCCGCCCCGCCGTCGCCCCCGCCCCGCCGTCCCCCCCGCCACGCCGGCGCCCCGCCCCGCCGTCGCCCCCGCCCCGCCGTCGTCTCCGCTACAGCACGACCTCCGCGTCTCCCGGGGGCGGTCGAAGCAAACAGGGCCGTTTATGAGATTCCATGCGCGGCGGGGAAGTCAGTTTTGGAGAGGCCTTTCAGGCGGCGGACCGCTGCAATTACGGGAGTCGAGGGCTCGAAGCCTGCGAAAGGCGACGGCCGGCGCCCAGAGGTGACTCACGCGCGACGCGGGCGGGCGAAGACGGCGAGGGGGGCTGAAGGAGTAGCGGCGAACGAGCGATGGACGCTTACGAGTGGATGAAGCGATGTTACGGGGGCAAAGTTTGAGCCATGTACCTCGTCCAAGGTCAAGGGAATTATCAGGAAAGTCGTAGAATGTTGGCGCAATTTATCTGTCCTAGAAGGAATGGTGATAAGAAATAAGAATGTAACAAGAGTTGAAACTTCGTTAGTTGATTGTTTGTGATTCCTGGTTCGTCAACGTCAGAGGTCATCTGTCTCGTAAGTGTAGTGCATGTTGTTTTTCTCGAGAGGAGACTGTGATCTTCCCCCGCTGGATGGCGAGATCCGGCGCCGACCTACCGCCGGATAGTGGAGCTTTCATCAAGCAGGTTCCCCCTACCAGCGGGACACCACCCCAGCCAAGACAAACTCAGTGCCCCCGACCGTTCTCCCAGCACGTGTAGTAATGTATACATGTTAGTGTAAGTGGTGAGGATAGCAAAAGGAAGAAGAAGGAAAGATCGCGCGCGGTCCCTAGTCCGTTGCCTGGCATTCGCTTGGTGTTGATCAGACAAACCACTGAAAACTACCGAAAAACTGGTGAAATTATAACTCAAAAATATTGGCGCAACTTTAGCGTGAACTGTCAATTTTGATATTGTTAATACTGGATCATGAGCTGAATATGTTGAGAGAATTATATTTATAAATTTATAGAGCATAATACTTCCATTGCCGAATGCACTTAACAATGCACTTAATAAGGATTTGTAAAGCATTCAAATCGTTACATTAAAACATAAAATGCATTTGCGCTTATTAATTGAATTATTTGCTAATGTATCTTAAGAGATTACACAAGTGGTTGTGAATCTTTTAATTAATTTAAAAGAAGCATAACAACAAAAAATAATATTTTCATATTCTAATAAATATTGAATTAATTCCATGAAACATGTTTATTTGATATTAAATAGATGCAATAAAACATATGTAATATATTATATGACACACTGTACTTACGCAGGGCAAATATGTAATGTCAGCATATATTTAAACAAGATGATAAATTGGAGAGCTGAATAGAGAAATAACGGAGAGTAATAGATGCACAGAAACACACGAGTACGTTTGGCACTTTGAGGAAAACTCGTTGTAATGCACGAAGTCTATATCCAGCATTTCGATGTGGTGGCAAAGTGGCATAACGACTCGTGAGGCCCAAAATCAGAGGGAGGGGCGAGCAGTCGGCGGTCGATCGTAGCGGAACTCGCCGGCAGCAGCCTTTACATCTGGGGGCGGCGCTGCGGGGCCCCAGCGGCAGGTGAAGGGCCCAGCGGATATTGCCCGCTCCGCAAACAAGTGAGACGCGGACCTTTGAACTGGCGGCGAGGGTGGCGGTGGTAGCGGTGACACGGCAGGGGCGGTGGCGAGGGGGTGCTGGTGGCGGATGGTGACGAGGGTGGCGGCAGTGGCGGTGGTAGAGATGGTGTCGGTGACACGGGAGGGGCGTTGGCGAGGGGGGTGTTGGCGGCGGCGAGGAAGCGGTGGCGGTAGCGTCGGCAGGGGAGGTCTGGAGCATGGGCGACGGGGTGGCGGTGGCAGGGAGGAGGCGCGAGGGGCGTGGAGGGGTCTGAACGTGTATCGAGTGTCGATATTGCCCTCGTTGACCGCTCGTCAACTCCCTCGTGCTCGTCGCCGCAAGTAACGACTTCCGGCGACGACACACGAATGGTCGTTAATATGACCCGACCTCCCTTTCAACCGACGGCCTTGTGTCTTTCGGGACATACAGCAATAATTAAGAGCTAACTGGTCATAAAAGTTTGCACGCTTGTTACAAGAACAGCGTGAGGGAAAATGTTAAATGTTCTCAATGCAGTAGGTAAATGTTAATCAAATTAGCGTTTATTTTTCAATATTTTCAATGATTTATAAGCACTCAAAAAGTGAATATAAACACAGGAATCAACAAATAAAATAATGGGGAGTAATTTAAGCAATACAGTCGAAGAAAAATATGCAGTTAAATCGCCAATGCTTTCTTAAGTTTAATATAATAAGCGCAGTGATCAGAGATATCCAGGTGCATTATTTTTCAACCAATTTTACACTTCTTTCGATATTTTTCTAATGAATATTGTTCACAGAAGGACAATGTTCACTGAAGTCGATAATGTGATTTTATATAAGTATAGTCCAAACACAATCTGAAACCTTGCAACACTTTGAGATAAAAATGATACTAAATTTAGATTCACATTTCATTTTACTTGAATAAGATACGAATATGTAATAAATAGTTTAAAACCCCGACTCCTCGTCCTGCTTGCATCTGTGACATCGCCCGTGCGGTCCCCGCGCTGCCACCGTATGTTCACCGCTGCCCTGTCGCCGCCGCGGTCGCAAGTAATGAGGCGCGCACCGGTCTGCGCGAGAGTGCTGCCCCCCACGGCGCGGTTGAGCGACTACGCGCGCAGGACGACTCGTGTCCACAGCAGCTACAAACGAGCTTCGCGTGTTGCCACTAGCGCGCCCTGCAGTTCCTCCGATGGTCGCAGTGGCCGAAAACTAATGTTTTCAATTCCGTTTTCTTGATGTGGTATGATGTTTGTAATGCCGATGCTTACCGTATCCCTCTTATTTCTTACAAAGCAACTGTGAGTTATTTTTCATTCTCAGAGTTTCTATAAATAATAATTGGTTCTATTTTATCACTTTTGTCCATATTAATTGAACTTTCCTCTGAATGTGTTTACTGATCGTTTGGGTTTTCAACACTATACTGAATGTAGAAACCATTGCTCGTACTTTACGCTGACATTTCACGACTTTCGCTTTTATCAATGTGGTCTCACGATTATTTCAAATATTTCAAAGTTATAATACTAAATATTTACGTAGAAGTGATCCAACAGTTTAGAATCAAAAAAAGAGTGTACACAAAGAAAGGCATGCAGTTTTACGAAATTTCAGGCAGACAGTTACTCTATCTTGTTTAGATTGTTACGTCTGAAAAATTTCACTAAGAAGGTAATAAAAATGCATAATTCTATTAAGAAACATTCCCTTTATGTAAGGTAAAATATTTAATTGTCAAAAGTGGTCTAACATATGGCCGACAAAACGCTACCTTTACGTAAAACACCCATCAAAATATGTAAAGGAATTACCCCGAACAAAGACAGACAAAAGTGATTAAAATGAATCAATTTTTAAATACAATTTAAACAGAAGAAGGAGATTATATAAAAGCAGTTGTTCTGAAATGACAGACAGTCTTCAATTTTTTCTTCATAGAAGAAGATAGAAGATCCTGCATCTCCCGTGTTCTTACAGCAGTGTTGGTGACCATCAAGGGGGCGCCTGCGGCAGCGCTGCTCCCAAGAAGCCTCCGGGGGCGAGGGTGGGGGAGCTTAGAGGGAGCGGGCGGGCGCGCCGCGCGGCCGCAGATCCGCAAGAAACACGCGGCGCGGCCCGCGCCCACGCGGCGCCCACGCGGCGCCCCCGTCGCGCTCCCAGGGGATTCCCCCTGCGCCAGCGCCCGAAACAGCGTTCCTCGCTTTGCGCCCCTCCCCCCCCCCGCCCCCGGCAGGCAACGGAAGGGAGTCGTCTCCTGCGCCGTCGTCATCGTCATCATGGGTATTTCTTCTGCACGTTATATTGTTTTCCTACTCGACAACATGAATGTTTCACTATTTTTTTCCAATCAGTTACGTTATATGATTATAATTTCTATCAATCGCATGACGATGCAATTAATGAAATATATTTGAGTAATAGTATTATTAATAATAATTATTATTTTCAAATCATCTTCAAATAACATCTATGATTTTTTGCATCAGTGATTACCAAAAATATAGTAGCGGTAGAAACACAATAAACAGATTGTCACTGAAAATTTATAATATCTAATACATCTAACTCTGTCAAATTTATTGAAATAAATGATGATTTTTAATAACGACGAATGATCCTTACTGCTGATACCATTGACCGCGACAAAAATTTATTGCATCAATCCCTAATTCAAGTTTGACGTAATTTCTACTTTGTAAGTCTCCTTTCCTTTTCTCTTACGAGTCTGAACTTCGTGAAAGTTTTAACCCTTCTACATTCCACTCACGGGAACTGGGCCACTCGCAAATATCCCTACTCCGGTCACGTGCGCTCTTCTCCGGTATGAGAAGTTTCACGTCTTTTTCGTAACTACTTTTGCCAGGAATAGCAGCAGATAATATTCTCAGTCACTCTCAGACAGAAGAAGAGGTAAAAAAATGTTTGCAATTGAGAGGAAAATATATGAACATATTGCAAATGGGAATACGCCAAAAAATGAATATATACTTATGTAGGTTCACACTCCGAATATTCACAAGAGAAAAAAGTATATTGGGTGAAAAGTATATTGGGTGAAAAGTATATAGAAAAATAAATGTTTATTTACATGAATACTTTCTATACAAAACAACAATTAATATTTCCGTCTTGATAACGTTTTTCTAATAAAACTGTTCATTGAAATCATGAGACATTGCAGCAAAAATATTTTTTTAATATTCATGGATTAGTGAAATTGTTCCACATTTCCATGCGTAAAATAGATATAATTTTTTTATTAATATCATGGGCACTTGACTCCAACGTCAACCGTTAACTCCAATTCATCTCATTCTTCCAACACGGTGTATTTTTTCAAACTACAGCACGTGAACGGCAGTCTTCGAGAGCAGATTATTCACAGCGGTGCGGCCATTCCATGTCCACGCCGAACGAAAATAACAGCGCTCCCGCGCAACAGGGAGCGCGCTCAACAGAGCGGCGTGTTCGCGTGACCGAGCGTGCGCTACCGGCGGCTGAAGTGCGCTCCAATCAGCGTCGCGTGCCGATTCGCGGGCGATAAAGCTGGCAAGGAGCACGGGAAACGCGCGATTTGTCGACAGGAATGCTCCCTTACGCGCGGCCCCTCCTGCCCCGCCCCCTCGCGGGCGCGCGCTTTATGGAACGTAAAATGCATCCGCAGGTTTTTAGCCCGATCCCTCCTACCTGCAGGAGGTCGGGCTGCGTGCGTGGTTGCTAGGGGGAGGGGGCGGTGGATCGTTGGGCTCAGGTTCGTGGGCAAAAACATCTAACATGTACAACATTATTACCTATCATTTTCTGTCTGCTAGTAGTAAATCGCTTGATGTTGTTTGTAGTTCGTCTTGGAAAATCTGTAAGAGCTGCTATAAAGTTTTGAAAGGGTTTTTTGCAATTATTAAGTATATTTTTTTATAAAGAACCCTATTACAGTTTTACTAGTAGGTTGTTACTTTCTTAATAGTGGAGTAGCTTCAAAATGTTATAAAGATGTTTCGATGAATTGAAAATTGTTGTGTACTGTCAAATGGTACTACTAAGGGTAGAACGTTTGGCCACTCACGTTTAAGATACCAGTTTAGAAGAGCATTGCATTTTAGGATAGGAGCTGATAGAGAGCATTATTACATCTTAAACATATTTGTCCTATTGTTGTATAAAGTGGCACAGTGTCGTAGTTGTACCATTTACCGATACTACTATTCATCGTTATCCTTGATTTTCGTTTAATCATGTTGAGTAAATTTAAAAAGAAAATTGAATGTATATTATTAGCGAAGTTTTTTTTCAACGTTTTGAAAATCTCCCAAAATATGCTATTTTTTCCTTTTAACTGGTGCGTCTTATAAGCCCGAATAACCAATGCACTTCCCCGGTTGTCCCGGACCCCTACTTGAAGGCCTCCAATAGTCCTGCTGGTTCTGCGCTCCCGCACTGTTCGGAGGAGGAGAACGCAGGAGGCCTTGCATCCAGGAAGCCGGCGACGGAGGCCGTGGTGTTGTGCGCGTTTCTTTGTTAAGCCGCAGAGCGCGTCGGGGGGGGGGGATTAGGATTCATATTGGGGCGGTAAATCGCGCGGCTGCAAGAAATTTACGGTCCCCCGGGGGCCCCACGTGGTATTTAATGGGCGGTTGTATTTCATGTCTTTGTGCGCGGTTATGAGGCGAACGCAGGGCTCCCCTGCATTCTTTCGCGCCGCTCTTTCCCTGCGAAGCGGCGATCGCGCATTCGTCAGGTCGAGGAGCGGGAGATTAACAAGGGGTCTCTCGTCTGATCTGAATCAATGGCCGCAGACTGGAAAATCCATGCACTGCTCTACGGATATCCACTGGAATTAAGGATGACATAGAATAAAGAAAATAAATTCTTAAACGTCATGAAAGTTGCAAAACACCAAGAATTGTTTTATTCTAAAGTTTATATGTTTTTTCTTGAGTTTGGGGCACTTTCTGTACATTTCAACTTGAAAGACAATCACTAAAATTTTATCAAATTCATTATTTCTTGTAATATATAGTCACGGAATCACGGCTCACATTTCAGAGTTCGTAGCCACTTGCTATACATATACCTCTCCCTCCGTACACAGGCACACTAAGCACGGTTTTAAGGAGATTACAAGGATCTAACCGTCGCAAGTCATGAGTACGTTATGACCACGATGTTGTAGGGATCTCCGTTAAATGAACGTTTTAAGTAATTGCAAAACTCGTTTGTATGTTTTGTGTCCGATGTTTATGTCTATTAAGAATTTATAAATCACAATACATGGCATTTGAAGTAAGAAAAGAAAACTGATGTGGATTCTTCTCTTTTGATTCTTCTCATGTGCGTAGGTGGGTTAATATTTAAGATCACGTTCACAAAACGCTCAGAGTGTTATTGCTTATGTGTCAGAATCACAATCGTTAGCATTTGAGAATAAATAAATAATCATGGAGATCAAGCGTTCAGACGTATTTTGTAATGTAAACAATGTAATCCATTCATAATTCCATTTCTTCTATCAATATCTTGTTCTTGATTATACATTTAATTTATTTCGTAATAAAATGGAAATATTACTTCCTACACTGGCACTTGTTCAGAATACCAAAGTAGCAAGTTTGAGATGTCATTCATAAAAGGAAGCGTTTGTTATTCAGAATTCGCTGCTACAATATTTATAATTAGTTAATAAAATACAGAAGAACAAACTTTACAGACGGCAAGTCACGAGACGAGGATATTGGTCTTTAGAAAATATTAAAATGGCAGGACTCCAGCCTGCCCCCCTCCGTCAGCGTCGCCGCCGAACCCGCCCCCCACTCCGCAACCGGCGCTCTTTCTCGCTCGTCCCCACAACAAACAAATGCAAATGAATACAACGAATCTCGCAGGCGGTCTCTTTTTCGAAGTGGCAACTTGGAGTGTTTGCAAATTGCTTTTAAAACGCGCTCTCCCCCGCTCCGCCCGCGCTCCAAGACGGGCGCCACTTGTGAGGGGCTTTGGGCGAAAGGAACCGGCGAGCAGGTGGGGGGGGACCTTGTGGAACACCGCGAGCGCCGGCCGAAGGCTTCCGCCGCCTACACGCGCTCTCTAATCCGACAAACAGACGGCGCAGGCGGCGCGTTGCAGTCGACGCCGAAGACCGGGCAATTACGACGGACGCGAATTTGGAAGGGGGGAAAAAGAGGAAAAATAAGTGTAGCGGGTTGGAGGACGGGAGGCGACGTGACGAGTTAACTGCTTTGCAATGCTATTACGACCGCAGAGGCCGTCGACAGGAGCGCCCCGGTCCTCCGACCACGCCCCCTCGTCGTCGGCGCCGTCCCCCTCTCTCCCTTGTGACGCGTCCGTCAGGGCACCCTGTAATCCGCTATGTTAATTGCCTATGCTAATTCTATTTTATTAAAGCGCGGGATGCGGCTACGGGGGGGGGGGGGCGGCGGCGCGCGACTTAGATCGATGGGTCGACTGGGCTCGGTTTAATTGCCGGAGGCGGCGGCCGGTCGGTCGGGCCCAGTGGGTCCGGGTGACGCGAGGCCGATTGTAACGCAGCTTGAGTCGTCTTCGAAAATCCTCGCTGTTTCAGATGAAGAACTACATTACAGCTCTAGGAGTCGTCTCGGCGTACGTTGAGCTTTGTTAGTATTTGTCTTGAAAATCCGGCGGTACAGGATGGCAGTAATTTGAACACGTGAAAGAGGGGGTGAAAAGAAAGTTAGTATGCCAACAATCAGGTGAGGAAGGGAGTTCAAACTAAAGGAAAGAAATGAAACGGCTTGTGAAGTAACTCGCTCGAACATATGTGCAGTAAAAAACTTAAAGATAAATGAGATTATTTGCGTGGGGACGTGAAGATAGTTTAGAACGCTTTCTGAACACTGTGCTTAAGAGTAGATTTATCAAGTATCAGATCTTAGTCAGCAAATGAATTACAGAGAGACGATTACAAGCGAAGGTATGAAAAGCCAAGAGCGGGAGAATGGCAGACACAGGGGAGGCGGCAAGAGCACAAACGAGGGGGAACTCGGAAGCGGAGACAACGGCGTCGAGGGAAGTCGAGGGAGTAAAAGCAACCGTTTCGCTCGATCCATGAAAGACGGAGCTATTGAGGGCTACAACTGTCTTTCGCCAGAACGTGGTGTGAGGCAAGATGAAGGGTGCGAAGGGAGCGCGCGCTAGTTTGTCACTTCTATTGTTCCAAAGAAGCAATATTTCGTGACATCTAAGGTATGTTTCACAACAGAAACGACATTATAACTGCATTTTACAAGTTAGAGGGGTTAAGACTTTGTTGACGATTTGTAGCTTACAACGTTCGGATATTATTACGATTCATAATAATGTGCCTTGTCATCATACGTGGAATATATAGAACTGCAAAACTACAAGTATTGATCAATTATGTACCTCATCTTTCTATCGTTGACATAAATTGACTGATAAATCATTTCGGTTCCGTCTCTCAAACTGAAATGATAGTAGATGAATCGTTTCTATCTGCCGATAACGGATATGAATTCAAAACAATTTGTTCCTGTTTCATGAACGTAATGATTTTGGTGCTCACTCAACCCATCACACAAATCCGACTGGACATCTATTTGCAACCATACGGCCGTCTTCCACTCCACTGTCCGGAGCAGTTAATTAACCAGTGCATCGGTCTACTTGGGTATTCACCCTCGAGTCCGGTAGTGCTGCGCTTGTGCGTGGCCATTAATCCAACATCTGCTTACGCGCCCGTACGCACGCATTTCGTTGTTCTCCCGTTAATCTGAACATGCGTTCGCACATATAATACAAGCATCAATCGTGGACAGTTATGTTTCACTCCAAAACACGTGTAGAGTTACTCTAAACTTGCACATCAATCGACCTCAAAAATATGATTAATTACAGTTCATTCGTTTGATATGACTATTATTAAGAGGAGTATGTTTCAAATAGTTGTATTATGCAAAAAAGGGTAATTCTTTTTCCAAATAAAATTTAGTCAAAACATACAACTGTAGTTGACTAGAAACTTTCTTTTTTCCTCCATTTCCAAATAAGACATTCACAAAAACAATACTTGTTGATAAGATTACAATTTGTTATGATAATATAACTAAATTTCTAAATTTATGCATTTATTACATTAATAGATTTTCGTGCAAAATGCAATTTTCGCGGACTGTTCATAGTAATTTCTCTACATAATATTTTGAAAGACGATTTTTTTGACACATTAAACAATCGAAGGCGTAAAGAAGTCATGGTTATATAAAACAACTGGGTACTACAAAATAAATCAAACATTAAGATGGTATGAATCCAATTTGCATGAATTCGTACTAAAAAGAATAAAGTACACAACAACATGCATGGACGAGTCTTGCGCGTACTGATTAAAATTTTTCGTACGTTGAGGAATCGTTTTATATATTAAATATGTAAATAATTATTTAATGCACAAGATGAGTCGGAAGGGAAAAAGCGGAAAAAAAGATGCGATGTTAATGCAATAAATATTCCAACAGTTATTTACGTAACCAGACCTGAAAGGAAGGCTGGCATACGAACATAATTCTGACAGTCAAGGTGACAACAAGAACCGAGCCCTGAGTTTATCAAAATGAGTATGTCAAAGACACTTTCGGACATTTCGAATTGCGTATATAAAAAAACGGTGCATAATGAAAAATTACAGATACCATATATTCTCATGGGGGTCATTCTTAGTGAGAAATAGGGTGTCCATATTCATTCCTGCGAGCCGTGTCGTTTTCTTTTCTGTACTCAGTGTATTATTTACTGTGCAATATGAGCTTCGCCAAGCAAACACTACGATTGCTGGAAGTGGAACTTACCAATCAATAACAGTAAACGGAAAAGTGCTTTTTGAAAAAGAGGAATTAGTAGATTCAACGGTTTGCCATTCATTTGTGAACGTAGAAACCTACTTCTACTCCTGGTCGTGCAACTACGAAGTTTTCGTTCACACGTGAAATGTTGGTAAGCGAACAATGTTCTGTGCTCTCTCCCCACAACTGAGTAAGGCTCGTCTCGAGGTCGTTCGTAGGCAGCGCGGGTCGGGCGCAGCGACGCAGCGGTTGGCGGACTCCGCCTGCGCGGGCCCGCAAACGACGCGCAGCACGCACGACTGCGCCGCGCAGGGCGAGCTCAAGCGGCCAGGGCGGGAAACGCGCAGCAGCGCGCAGCACAGGGCGTGGACGGCGGCCCGCCCTCGTACGGACTGCAGTCGGGAGCCTAGAGGTTGTCCCGGCTGCAGCTGGTTGGGGGTGACGCAGGTCGACGTAGGGCGCCGAAGTATCTCGCCAGCCAGCGGGGGAGATTACCGCTACCTCTCTCTACGCACTACACTTACGGGAGTGATGATCTTAGCGGTTGACATGCCCGGAATCACTAATCAATCATTCAATCAATCAAACCTTGTACGCTCCAGGCCAGTTGACGAAATTTTTGATACCTTCTAAAACAGTTGAGCATCGCCGAGGTTCAGCATTGCACTGCGACATATATTCTCCCGCCAGCCACATAGGCTGGAGTGCCAGCTTGTAACACCTAAAGTATCAGTGCAGTACGTGCAATTGGAGGTTAGGAATAGTTTTAACGGTTGTTTCAAATTATTCCAATATGGTCACTAAAAATAATATGGTAAAAATTGATACAAATCGAGTCGAAAACCACATGAGAATCTGTATACGTGTTAATTGAGTCATCAAAGTGATGTAAACTCTTAGACCTTCAACACCGAATTTTGAAGAGCGCACGTTGTTTACGTTCAACACGGTTTTAATTAAACATGCTGTAGATTATTTACAAGCATACTTTTCTGATTAAAATTTAATCTTTCTTCAAACTGAAGAGTTAGAGTGTACACCTTTCTTGCTTTCAATGCGTAGATACCACATAAATATATTGATATTGAGAGCATTCTTCGGTTGGCGAAATGATAAAGAGTAATAGGGAGTAGAATGAATCAATCACAAATTAGTTGACGTGTCTGTCGCCGCAATTTGATTTCGCCCAGGTGACAGAACAGCGAATAGTGTTTACAGCCCCTGGTTACAGAAAGGGTACAGAAAATTGCGCATCCTGAAATATTGCTGCCGCTTACAGTATTCTTATTCGACCCTCAAGCCAGACAGCATACAGCGGTAGAGAAGAAAATATATAATTTGAAACGTAATGGACGTTTTGGGGCTGACTTCCGCACACAATTCTGCACAGTTCCACCTCCCCTAGAAAGTGCATGTAAAATAGGTGGATTTGACGAAGTAACGGAATACGCTACTTTCTGTCTCTAGAGGTTATAAGTAAAATTATACTTTGGGGTTTAAGGAGTGTTTGAAGAGTCCCAGAGTCCCAAAAATGCGTTTCTCTTCTTCTTACTGAGCCATAAGCCAGAAAGGGTGTTTGTGACTGTGTACTTGAAAAATTTGTATGAGTAACATTTTTTCTTTTCAAAATCTGATATATAACTTAAAATTTGCAGAAGATACAAATTATTTTTTCTAAATGTAGACGGTTAAAAAGAGAGTAAAGAAAAATCGCGTAAATACTTCTAGCAACTACATTCAAGATCAACGCCGGCATATTTACTAATCAATATTTAAGCTCTTTTCTCGCATCCTCCACCCTGAGTGCTTGCTCTACGTCGAACGGCCACATACGGCCGGGGGGATTGCGCATAAAGCCGATGTTAACGCGCTATTCGCAGAACGGCGAAACGGAGGGAGACTAGATGCAAGGCCGGCCGGAGATGGCCGGAGAGACAGAGAGAGAGAGAGAGAGAGAGAGAGAGAGAGAGAGCGAGCGCGGGGAGGCAGCGAGGGCCTCCAATTGCGGGGGCGGGGCGGGGGCGAAGCGATAGGCTGAGAGCGGGCGGCCGCGCCCCCTAACCTCGTCACAGCCCTGGCGGGGGCGCTGCCGGTCGCGCATCTACATGAGTAATGACCAGCGGCGCCTGAGGTGAATTTCAATTTTCAACAAACAGCGGTGACCTCGCCCCGGGCGAACGACGGCGGAGGGGCGGCTCGGGTGGCGAAGACAATGCTGTTAGCGGAGCGAAGGGTGCTGATGGAGATGGAGACGTGGAGGGGCAGGGGTGGTCGTGGCGACGGCGATAGATGGCAGTGGTAGAGGGTGGTGAAGGTAGACGCAGGGTCAGGGCTGTGACCGAAGGTCAAGGCAGTGCGGTTGACGGCCGTAGTAGGAATTTTGAGATGATGTGGTGACTGGGGTTGCGGTGGCAGTGGTGGGATAGCGCAATAGATATGTCGAATCTGCAAATATGGCAGCGATAGGGTATTGCGGTGATGGTGATGGTAATGAAGTAAATGGTTATACCAGAGGAGTGGGGGAACTTTCATTGATAAAATATATGGCAGTGGTCGGAGGCTGGATAGAATGATGCAGATGATGAAACGGTGGAGGTGAAAGTAAGAAGATCGGTAACAGTGATTCCGAATGTGGTGGTAGAGGAACTGCTGTGGTGACGACAGTAGTGATGGTGGAGATAGAGATGTGAGAGTGGTAAGATAGTGAATTGATGATAGTTAAAATGGTGACTATGACGAATATAGTGGAGAGTACGTTAAAGACGGGTGCGAGGAAGGAGGGCAGAAGCAACGCGATTCGGGCAGATGCGGTAGTGGATCAACCGAAGAGAAGTCGTGTTTGATGACGTGTCAGATCCAGGAATGGTCTCGAGAGCTCCGGAGTTTCAGAAGATAGGAGTAGCAAACCTCGTTGAGATAGGGACATATAAATGGAATATGAAGGGGAAAGTTGCTGAGTAAGACTGTGGTAGGTTTGGATGAGCCAGCAAGTTTAACCGTCAAGCTCCATTGGTAAGGAAATTGTGTAATGTTTTAGGCGAGAGCACATTTACAATGAAATGGAACATTTGTGATGTGACACCCGAGATGGAAATTGCGGCAGATGTTTGGAGTGGAATAATTGAAATGGAACGGATACAATGTGGAACCTAGCGAAAGCTACAATAGGAATCAGCGTGCATCAATTTTTCATACAATGACAACCACGCATTGAGAGAGAAAGCAGGATAAACCTCTACGGACGACAAAAACCTGAGTGAAGAAGAATATTTCAATGATTTGACTCCAGGAGAGACAGTGAAGTCTAGGTTAGAACATCAAGTATTATGTTAAGCTAAATATACACATATGCTTCAATTAAGAAGTTTCCAAATTAGTCTATTCTTTTAAACAATTGAAAAACATGACATTCATTAAAAACAACACAGTGCATTTAAAAAATCAATTATTATGCACAGTCTAGTAATTAAAATTTAAAAATTCCGACCAGATTGTTGATTATTTCAAGAGTAAATACCATTTAAGGGGAATGTTTCTACAAAAAAGTCTCTACGCCGGTTCTCCCATTGACATTTTTTCTTTTCGTAAATTATGAAATCGAAGTACTATGAACGTACACCTACCTCTGCCTCAAAGCGAGCGTTTTTCGTAGAGAAATGTGAGGAGGGGGGCAGTATCGCGTTTTCGGCCGACCGCCGGGGGATGGCATCCAGCAGCCCCGGCCGGTGGAGGGTGCAAGGGGGTGTCGTCGGGATAATGGACGCGGCCGTGAGTTATCTGTCCCTAGCAACACTCCCTGCATTTCAATACGGTCAGGCTTTATGGCTTATTGCTGCCAATAATTCATCCCTTTAATGTTTTACACCGCTTAAATTTTAACCTGTCCCATGCAGTCGCATGGAGAGGGAGTGAGAGAGAGCGCGCAAAAACCAAACAAAACCCGCCTCTTGTCCAGCATGCGCCTTTCGGTCCGTGGATCCCGAACCGAAACACGTTGTGGAGGTACTGTGGGGCGGCCATAATTTCCATGCGTAGTTCTCCGAAATCAATGCAAATTGGGGCGGATAATGAAACGATATCCGCGGAGATCCTCGATCTGTAAATGGGAGGCCGTATTTGGTTAAAAGTGATTCCAGAACCTTTGCATCAAAGAGAGATTCACTCTGTAGAGATGGGGTAGGCATTTCGTCGTAGTCAGTCAAAGCGAGAATTAAAAACATGTGATCGGAAATGTGTATCCCAATTTGATAAAAGATATGGATTGGATTTTAAAATATATTTCAGATCACAAAACAAAAAAGTAGTCACTGTAGAAAAACTGAGAAATTGTAAATTTCGTAGGGACAAAAATTAAAAAAGATTGAGGCTTATATCTAAAGTCAACAATATGCGAACAAATTGAAAATTAAATTTATTTACATTTCATTCATACTTTTGTAGTGCGTGAGTACATCAGGTGGAGCACAAATTAAGGAGTTGAGCACAAGATGCAAACAAATTATGTGTAATATTAAGATGTCAGACCATAATCACAAACCAACATCAACAGACATGTAATATCTGTTATGAGATACCTATGTTTTAGAATCCCAAAATAAATATCTGAAACCCAGGGCTTTTACATCAACATAATATATATTACAGCTACCTCTTACAAACTCTAAACTTTTTTTATTACTTTAATGCTCTGATGGATACATTTGTAAGGTAAAAGCACTCTGAGACGCGTTTTACGAAAGAGGTTCCGTACTGGTAAAGGGCGACCCACAATCAAACGGAGCCATGCCTTGGGTTGGTTTCATCTGCTCTAGTGTAGAGATGGGGAACCGTGGGACTTTTGTTAAAACTCAATTTCGTGATACATTTCTAGGAGGGTGACCAACGGTTACCATATCACCATTTCTAACTTTCTAGAAGAACCGTGGTCACCGTGGTTTTCAAATAGACGGCAAAGAGCTTCACAGGAGTCGGACGCCAGCTCATTTTGTTCACAACCCAGCAGCAGCGCCAACAACAAGCTGCAGCCGGCCCACGCCAGAGCGCCTGCCCTCGCGGAGGCGTCGCGCGGCGCTGGCGAGAGGCGAGGCTCCGGCGCCGGCACAGCCGCTCGCGCCCTCATCACAGCGCCCTAACGTCGTTATGTCCATCAGGCGGGAGATGATCATACAGCTACCGGGCCCAAGCGCCGCGGCGGCTACGACCCCAACCAACGGCCCGGCGCCCCTCGTCGGCGGCGGGGGCGCTCGGCGCAGTGGGCCGAATCACGTCACACAGCAAACAACGGATTTCTCAATCAACAGAATGGCAGACGATCGGCCCTTCCTTCGGCTCCGTGAATGCAAAGGTGGACGCGTTAGGGGAGGAGGGATAGTGTCAGATTAGTGACCCTTATTCTAGGAAGATGCTCCGGCATTCGCCTGGAAGTCAACACGGAATCCGACAATGATTAGAGCAGTCGGTCTGAATTCACCAACATTGAAGTCATTATGTACATTTCTGAGAAGTAGCCGAGATCCATTCCGCGATTTCCCGAACAATTTGCGCTCGAGCCGAAATGCATTGACTTCACGCCAATGCTACGTAATGCTGATTCCATTCTTATACCCTAAAGTTGTAAGCCTTGGGGGATGAGGTAAAATGATAATAGAATAATAGCGAAATAGACACACACACACAGACATACAGAGACACACACATTATTATTATTATTATTATTATTATTATTATTATTATTATTATTATTATTATTATTATTGATGTGAAATTCTCGGGCTTTAATATCGAGCCAAAAACTGATGCCGTTATGCTTGCTACTACCAAAGTTGGTTCCTCCCTTTGCATTGCCAGCACGCCACGCCCACTTTCGCCGCCCCGGCCCACTGCGCTTTCTCGAGGGCGCTGACAGAGGACGGCGAGGCAGCGCGCGAAGTCTTCCCCTCACGGGAAGGTAATTGCGACCAAAATAAACGAAAACAGCATCATTCCATTTTTACAGTTCACGGACAAGTGATGGAGGTTATGATGAAAATCTAATTAGAGGTTATTTGCATACGCAATGTTTCCTCGCCATCATCTTGATGAGCGCTCCCCTTCCTAATAGCCGTACGGCCCTGGGCGAAACGCGCCGCGTGGGCGAGGGAGACGTGTCGTGCGTGCAGGCTCGCACGCACCTTCTGTTTTTCTCCAAATGAGCCTTTTGATCATTCTGCTCCTCGTACGTTTTCTCAGGTATGTTTTGGCAAGATGATATGACGTCGTTAAAATATTATGTAAATGGAAGAAAGTCAATGAAATACTCGTTCATTTCATTGCTTGTACGGCATCTGTACTATTTGAAAATCCTTATGACGATTAGAGAATTCATGACATTTTAATTGAGGGTACAATCTGAACGCCTACACTGTACTCAAAACAAACAAAAACATCACGGAAAGGTATATACAACATATGTAGCATAATCTTACTACGTTTGAGGAAAAAACGTTATATAAACAATGCTATGCAATGTTTATGTGTTTGAGAACCCCATGAAATTTAGCGTCTCTAAATGTAGATACCGTGGCTCGTATAGGCAACTCTAATGAGCTGTCATTACAAAATTCGATAACTGTAATATATTTATGACTGCTGGTACGTACACTATTACTCCATTTTTGTAACTTTTTAACGCGTTAACGCATTATGCGCATTATTTTTATCTAACAACTCGAAATCATAATTTTTGAGTTGATATTATAAAAAAAATATTCGGAAATGTTTCATTGGGTTTCATTAATGTTATTACTATTACAAAAAAGAAAAATATTATAACAAAGATATATTCTAAAATTTTAACGCTTCAGAGTCGCCATGATATATAGTGCATATTTCAAAAATAAAAGGTTTCATCCTATTTTTACCACAAATACAATGATTTCACAATTCTCTCTCGTTCGACACATCGTCAATAACGTCGAATGGTGCATTCAAAATACAGAGGACTGCCTCGTGTCGATATTCTTTAAAAACAAATTCCAATTATTACGAGTAAACACCATTTTTTAAAACTCCCCAAGGCGACGCGTCGGGGAGGGAGGGGAGGAATATAGAATCGCAGTTAAGCCGGTGATATACTGGGCTTTCGCGGGATTTGTCTCCGATTCATAAATCTCGGAGCCGCCTATCGCCTCGTGCCCAGAGTTTTAGTCGACGTCGTCCTTCGATGGGGGTGGGGGGCGGTGGTGGCGGATTTGCTCCGGCGGCAGAGGCACTTTGTTATTCTATAGTCTAAATGTTGCAACGTTGCACACACCAAGTTTTGCCATACACATGACTCAAATACAAGTTTGTTCTTGATGCTATTTTTGTGACTGTTATTTATTGATTTCAGTTGTTAGCTTTCTGCCAGACACTGCGTATTAACGAAGAGCAAATATTAAAATACTCAAACAATATTTTTTATTCTACGAATAATTTTAAATTCTCTTAAATGATTCATGTAAGATAATTTAAGGAGAAAAATAAGGCAGTTCATTCAGTAGAGTTTACTGTAATAGAACGTAAGGAACGTTTTATTATACATGAAAAATGTACATATTACATCAACGGACATTGTAAAACATGAGTAAATGTAAAACATGAAGACAATAAAATGAACAAATTTCAAGAAGAAATTTCTAAAAAAAATATATGAGTAAGCGAGTTAATTGGCAGCAGTTAAAATCCGACGAGACTAATAATTTAGAATGTTGGATTAATATTAAATATATAATAAAGAAAATCGGGTATTTGTTCAAAGTAATGAGTACGACCAATTTACTGTACCTTTCAAAGTACAGCAGAAAAATAATAAAATATTTTAATTAATGTGTAGGTACGAGTAGTTTCTTTTCTGATCAGATTACATTTCTCTAGGACGGCATTATTTTTTTTTATTTTTTTGACGAGTTAAGCTATCACTGTTCAGAGTTTAGCAAAACGCCTTTTTAAACTTTAACAAATTCACTCCAATTGATATAAGGTCTTTCAAAACATGAACAAGTATGTACTTTAATTAATGTTTATTTAAATAACATATTTGAAAAAATAAAACAAACCTAGTAGCCTTGGCAAAACTTTAATTAAACGCATTCATGAAAACAGAAATTTCAATATTTAGCATGGAATAATTAAAATGTTGCAGAGCAAACTGACTCCTGTCCGGCTGACATTCCCTTGCAAATAAGAGAGCCCAGGAAATTAAAATATGTGTGTTTTGTGAGTACTGAGATAATGACACACCGCGTATTATTAAAAATGCATGGCCAGAGGTAGATGCATCTTACAAACACTCGAATAAGACTAGGTCTAGTAGAGTTGTCAGAAGAAACAAACAAGAACAATGAGAAAAGACAAAAACAAGAAAAAAATAACGCAAAACATGCTCGGAACAAATGGCATTCAATTATTAATACAACTAAAC
This sequence comes from Gryllus longicercus, assembly GCA_038098605.1. NCBI lineage: Eukaryota > Metazoa > Arthropoda > Insecta > Orthoptera > Gryllidae > Gryllus > Gryllus longicercus. The sequence goes on along the minus strand of JAZDUA010000721.1, from coordinate 440,100 downwards.
TTCTACATTTCATAAAACACCCACTTTGTAGTCATACTTTCTAGAAACAGTTTTGTTCCAGTTAAACGAAATTTTTATTTTTTAAGTCATTATTTTTGTTATTTTGTTGATTTCCCTTTTATGCCGTTTCCTTTTCCCCCATTACCTTGCATGGTTTCTACAGGGAATTTAGACACCGTTGCTACGAGTGGGCGCACCTTCTTGCATTTTCAATCACGCACTCGTCCTCGAGCGCTTTCTTCCCAGAAACCACTTCGGCCCGAAGGAGCCTCGCACGTGGAGTGGAGTGTAGGTTCGCTGGGCGTCGAGAGGCTTCGTGGGAGAGAAAACACGCGTAGTTTACCGAGGCTGGAGCTAAGCTGTCGATATGATTTAACGCCGCCGTCCGCGAGAAGGCGGGCGCGCCCCCGCATAAAGGAGTGGGGGCGGCTCGACGCGACGCACAGTGCCCAGAATAGCAATGCTAGTGCTCAGCGGAATAGGCAATGACCCGTGTCGTTTGTCTTAACGGGTCGGTGTTGAAGGATTTTACTCACGCGTTGGAGTGGAATAAATGGCTCATTATTATATCCTATGCAATAAAGTGTGCTGCAAATATAAAGCAACTAATCATATAGATACATACGTATAACATATGTGAAAATGTTAAAAAGGTGATTCGGTAAGAAATGAGTTGTATGTAGCTTACACGTGCCTATAAGGCCATTACAGACTCGTTACTAGTTATACAGTTGTGGTTACGCGCTTGTAAATTATCAATTAACTTGTTCATAAAATCCTCTTCCAGTCACTTGTGAGATAATAACAAAAATATGTGAGTTTTCAAAACAAACTACTCATCTTCTAAAATTGTTTAGGTATCTTATTTTATCTAAAAGTGTAAAATATGACGTTATTTTATCCAATAGTCCCTTTTAAATTTTAAACATATTTTCTAACTATGATTACATTAGGAACTGGAATTTATTGACTTCGGCACTAATATTTTTTACATGCAATGTAATGAGTCATTTTATTACTGCAGAAATCAATATTATATTTTATATACTAATGAACAGTTTAATCTTCGCCAAAAACGTAAGTAAGCACTTGTAAAGAAGATCGAACAAGATATTTGTTTATTTACAAATATGATAAAAATGTACCGCACCGAAAATCGTACTTAATGCGGAGATTTATGAAACAATACGAATGAAATTATTATGAACAATATGAATACAATAAAAAGACATTCTAACGCATTGAGCGAATCGTGAGAGGTGGCAATGAACAGAAAGGGGGACGTCATAATAAATATGTTTCTAAAATTTAACTTTAAATATCGTATAAATTTACACTTCTGTTATACGAAAAAAATGTTATTCAACTCGTTTATTACGTTCCTCACTGTTTTCCAACAAATTTCAAAACGCTTCTGTCGTTTGTTTTGAAAACGTACTTATGCAATAAAGTTATACTTACTAAGTACTTAATTAATAAGTTAATAAGTGCTATAAACTAGTTTCTTAATAAATATGACAAGGCACATCGGACATTTTGATCTTTGGCCGGCTAGTATAGCACCTACGCACACTTTGGGCGAGGCGGTGTGGAGGCGGAGTGGATGGGGGTCTATACCCGAAAACAGCCCACCAACTTCACGACTTCTCTCGGCGCGCCGCCAGGGCTCGCCCATTGCCTCACAACTCTGCCACACGCGGCTGAGTCAGCTCAGAGAGAGCACTAACGCTGCCTCTGCAGCGACAGGTCCCAGAGTTGGAGCAGCAGTCCAGCAGTGCGTCCTGGAGTTGGACGGTGCAGGATTTTTGACGCCGGTGACACCGCCGGTGGGAGGGACGTGGAAAGAGAAATTCTCCACAAGCCGTTGTGTGGGCCGGCGTTGGATCTTACAAACCAACGGGGAAAGATGACCACCATCTCCACACACAAAACCATTCACTACACTAGAAGGACTAATGGCTATAACAACTGACGCGCCCGGAGACATGAATTAAATAATCATACGTAACATTTCTCTGCTTCTTCGCTTGTGGTTTGACGCTACAGTAGTTATTTTACACAGCAGCACGAACGGATCCCGATGAAAATATATATATTTGTTACTTAAATGGTGAGGCATTGCTATTGAATTTCTTCACGTCAAAAATGAAGTATTTACGTTAATAATTGTAATCGGAAATGATTCTGGCACATCTTAAGTAAAATAGTTAAAATGGAAGTTAAATTCCCGCAGACCAGTCTTTTTCCAAATGACGCCTTCAATCGTAAGACCTCGTCAAGGTCTCATTAAGTTTTACGTCTTTCTTTGGCGTTGCGTCTATTTCGGAGAACACTGCGACAGATACAAGATGAATGGATCTGTATGTTACTTTGAAGGAGAAGCAAAAACATCTAGATCTTTTAATGATCGAGAAAGCCAGATAGATCTCCTCATTACCCTGCAAATTCCATGATCTTTCACGAAAAAAAAAATAGAATAATTTGTAAATATGAACAAAAAATATCCTAGTTCATAGAAGAAAGGACACAAGGCAGAAAACTGTATTTTGAAATTTTAATCTGACAATAAGTAATAACGTTTATTTACACAATTGAATAAAAATAAGGATATACAAGTAATTATACCTAAATATCATGTATTAGCACTTTCTTAATATCTTTGAATAAATTTTTATAAGACTTGCATTATTCTGATCAAAGGAGAAGATTTTACCTTCTTGCATGATGATTCATTTTTTTAAAATGCCACAAACCATCATCTGTAAACATTCCCAATTTTCCCACCCAAACTACACTTTTACATGGCAAAATATTTTCAAAGGAAAATACTCAGAACCTGAAAGTATTGTTTTTAATTTTCAGTTCCCGAAAATATACCTTACAACGAAAATACCGCACCTCTCAGATTTTACTACACAATTTCACTACATTTCTATGCGACCTACAAAAACTGGGTGGGATATATTCAGCATATAAATTCGGGGGAGGGAAAATCATAAGAACCACAGACGCGGGGATTCACGGAAAATAAACTGACGATGCATCGGATGGCGCGACTGTAGGAGCAACGCATTCACAGGGAATTGCGGAGGCAGGCGGAGGGAGCGGGAACGCGACTCTAGCGTCTATATTCGCGCCTCTATCCTCCCCTTTTATGGATGCGAATGAGGCAGTGGAGCCGCTTCCCGCCAGATTCCGCTAGCGGCACCATGCGCTCCTTCCCCTCCGCTGGCAGGCAGGCATCGCGCTGTAAATTCTATGACAAACGCTCGCTATTTCCTCGCAAGTGCAACGGCATCCGTGAAATGTATCAGATGCAGATGTTCCATTTCCTCACGCATACGTGCTCTATAAAGCGACACACAAAAACTACAATAATTATCACTGGTGGCACTAAAAATACATTTTAATAACTGTTATTAAGTGACGTCATTGCTTTGTTCACTGAGAAGACAGAGTAAACAGCTTTGTATGTTCCATTATGAAGAAATGTAGATGAATAAAATGAGGGAAAAAGCGTCAGACCATACATAACATTTTATACCTTGTAAAGGTCGAGTATTGCGACGGTGATGATCAACTAAAAGAAACATTTCGGAAATAATAATACTTGTCTTGTTGTCACGTCACAAAAAATATTTGTATAAAAACTGAAAAACTTTTACTACTTCCAAAGAATATTAATAGTTCTGAAATATTATGATACTGTTATGATGAGAATACTTAGTTTACAAACATTTCGCGCAGTACGCCAATTTCAAAATCATATTTTCATTTCAGTAGTTTTAGATAATTTTGTAATATTAAAAAACAGACCATGGAAGTGTTTTAAAGTTTAAATACAGAAAATACAAAACTGCGTATGCCATATACATACAAGGCAAAAATATACACAACTATTTTCGCGTAGAAATTCGGTAAAAACAAACATATCAACCCCCCGCAAAACATCCTCCGCAGCCATCTGCGGCGGCGCCCGCTTCCTCTCTTTCAATTTTGCATCCGCCTCCTCCGCATTCCTCGCACACCCGCGCGCGCACACCCCACATGACACAGAGCGCGGCAGCGGGCGCGTACGTGCCGCGCATGCGCAGCGCGGCGGGGCGGGGCGCTTCAGCTGCAGCTGCCTCGGCGATGCGTCACCGGCTGCGACCAAGTGGGTGAGCGGGGAGGAGGAGGAGGGGATCAATTTGGAGCGGCCGCCGCGCCGGCAGCTGCGGCCCGCCGCCACACCCTCCCGTGTCGTCGTCGGCGGCGGCGGCGGCGGCGGAATCCGCGCGGGGCCGAGGCTGGGCTTGATGGCCGTAATAAGAACGCAAGTGGTCGCCGGCGAACGGCGGCGCGCCGAGGGGCGGCGGAGGCGGTGGGGCGGAGGCAGCGCGCGCGGCGGCGGTGGATGAGGCGAGAAATGATGCGGGGGGGGGGGGGGGCAGGGGGGACGATGCTGGAAACATGAGGGAGAGCGTGAAAAGCGACAGCAAGAGGTTGACGATTACGCGCTCTTAGAGACAGTTGAAGAGAAAATTAGAAGATGAAGACGAAGTAATTGACTGCACAGAGAATGCCAATCAAGATAATGAAATGACGTGTGGCATTAAATTATAACAATCGGTAAAAAGTAAATCTGTAGGGTAAGACATGAGGTGATGATCAGATTGAAAATGTCAAAGCAAAGAAACATTATGAGCATGGAAAAGTCATTCAGATTATAATAATGACGGAGAAATCTGTGGGAACATTACTGAGATACACCTGCGTTTTGAGACTATGACAGAATCCTGTAGAAAAAAAATAATGGAAATTAAAATATTAATACTAGAAAAGGACAAAGGGATAAACACTAAGACAAAGGAAAAGAAAATTAATCGAGACTAGAAGTAACTGTAAATACACGTGACGAAGGTAGCAGGCCCACATACGAAGATGACTCCATTTACAGTGGTTCCGAAAAGTGACGTGTCTGGAGGTCGGCGAAGAGGATTGCGTATGGGATCCGTAATGGATGGAAAGGCCCGGGGCAGAATCGAAATCGCTGCGGGCGAAGGCAGAGGCGGAGACAGCGCGTGCAAAAGCGGGGGCGGCGGGGTCCGTAATCTGCGTGCTTTACGCGGAGGCGGCGGCGGCGGCGGGACGTCGGATGCGCGGGGGCACCGCACCGCACCGGTAATTGCTCGTTAGAATCCGCGGCGAGCCCCAGCTGGCGCCACGTGCGGGGACACGTGCCCCGACCCCTGCCCTCCCACGCTCCGGCTCCCCTCCCCCCACCCCTGGCGCCCCCCACGCCGTATTACGCTCGCACCTCGGGCGACGCCGCAGGCCCATCTGCAGACGTCTCGCGTTTAGGATCCTGTCAGCCGCGCCTATCGCGCTATTCGCAAGGCGTTGGGACACGGGGCGAGGAGGCGGCTTGTCTTGGGGGAGGCCCTTCGATTATTAGGAGTTTATTCCCTGTAAATTGGTTTTCATCGCATGACGATGGGGATCAGTAATGGCAAACTGTAATCACCTTTTGAGTAGACGCTACTGAGTATCTTGTTCACTAGCACCTACTCATTTTACGGTATTCAAAAAATTGCCACGAATCATTACTGTGTACGATGGAAATTCAGTTGATTCAGTCAAACAATTTTTAGTAAGGATGAATATTCATTACAGAAAGATGTATGGCAATAATGTTTAATAAACAATATCTATTTAAATATAAGAAAGAAAAGAAAATATAAACAAAGAACTTAGTTTTAGGCTCGGAAGCTTCAAGCTCTGTGAATAATCGCTACGCGATCAAAACGATCATTAGCAAAATAAATTTTTTTGATACCAGACAAAACTTTTATTTACCATATTTAATTATTAGAAGGTATATACCTCACCAGCGATATAATTAATATCTATTTAATTAGTGAATAAAATATTTATCGTGAAGAAATATTTTTTGTGTAAATGAGGGAGGTGATATTCATTTAAATATTGGTTTATTAAACTTAAGCATTGCTAGAACAATCTTGTAATGTATTTACGTTTTTAATAACAAATTACCGTACTAACAAAAACTTCGCCATATCTTACCACGGAAGTTGGAAATTAAACAAAACATTAATATCCGAAACTGAAAAAAGTTTATCATGAAGAACAAAGTGCAGCTTACTCTAATACAAAAAAGCAGTATATTTTCAGGTAAACCTAATGTTTTTATATTTAACACGTAGTTTTATATTTCGAAATAAAAACAGGACGAAATCTCTGGGGATAAACTTACAGTGTCTAGCGAATGGGAGCATTATACCAGTGGAGTGTATAAACAAGGGAAGAAAGGGTAGAAAACTGTCTTAATGCCGCTATGAATATAATTATAAGGCGTTAAATACAGAGAGTCGCTTCTTGTTGCGGTACCCTAAGCCCTCGCCCCAGGCATTTCCACCGTAAACGCAGGCGCCACTAGTCGAACCTCTCCCTTAATCTACCGCTGTTCTGCCTTCGCCATCCCGCCACGACTCTGCCTCTTCTTTTGCGACCGCCCTGTTTTCAAGTCAACCTTCTCCTACACACCGACGCGTGACGCGTCCAATGACTACCTTTTACAGTTCCCAGTCGAAACTGGCTTTAGTTTTCCTTTCCTTGCTTAAAAATACATACGAAAACTGTATTATTCAAGAATATAAAATCTGTTTCAGTGTTTAATCATGGGTCAAAAACTAAATGCATTAACGTATACATAAAAGTAATACAATTTTCGCAGATTTCGTCAATTTGGCATAATATAATTTCTATTATTTGTAATACACATTCGACAACTACGAAGATGTCACTCGATTTTGCAATCAAGAGTCCGAGTAAACTAAATACAATCTACGTACAAATAAAATTCAAAATATTAGAACCCGGAGTCGACAAACAAAAACTTGCCAGTGCACAAACTACCTTAGTGCGGACCCGCACGGAGAGGGTGAACCAGAGCGGGAAAGAACTGGACGGAAAGTGCGAAACAGGGCGCGACGTGTCGGGACGGTCGTGTAGCCGAGCGGGGCTGGATGCGGTCGCCTCCCGCGGTGGCAGTCACGCAGCCGCCTCTCCCCGCTCCCCACCGCCCCTCCCCAACCGCTCCGCTACGCCCCGTCCCGCCACGCCCTGCCTCGCCCCACCCGCACCACCCCGCCCCATCCCCGCCCCATCCCGCCCCATCCCCGCACCATCCCCGCACCATCCCCGCACCATCCCCGCACCATCCCCGCACCATCCCCGCACCATCCACGCACCATCCACGCACCATCCACGCACCATCCACGCACCATCCACGCACCATCCACGCACCATCCACGCACCATCCACGCACCATCCACGCACCATCCACGCACCATCCCGCCCAGCCGCGCCTCGCCACCGCCACGCACTGCCCCGCCCTTCTCACCCAACCCCTCCCCACCCCGCCGCGCGTCACGGCGGCGCGTCCTAATCCCGTAATTAACTCCGCATTCGGAGCGAAAGCGCGCGCACTTCGCCGCCGCCGCCGCCGCCGCCGCCGCCTCCGCCGAGTTTTTTGATGCTCCGCAGCCCTTGCGACGCGGTTTAGCGCGTTGCCTTTGAGCTTTTTACGGCCGCCGGGGATTATATCTTTAATCAGGGGTCGGCTGGGGGTGCGGCGCGCGCCCCTCCTCGCCGCGGTTGGCACCACTGTCGCCCTCCGCGTCGCGCCCCGCCGACTGATTAGTAGGGCTCCAATCACGGCGCCTCTCGCGCCTTGCTGCGTGGAAGAGCCTGCCGCAGAGAGTGGCTATCTCGCACCGAAAGCCTCTATCGAATTTGTTTAAAAGTAATAAATGAAAATTTATTTAAATATTTATTTCATCATCTCGCTGACGTGTTCTTTAATTTTAATCATATTCGTAATTGCGATCATTCATCACATCGCATACTGTCCCCGCCTAAATTAAGTTATTAAGATGTGTGTTTAATTAGTTTTACATTACATTTTGAACATTTTTTGTTATTAATTAATCTATAAAGTATTCTTCAATAATAGTTAAAAGAAACTTTTAAGAGGAGAGTAAATAATTTTAATAGGTCTCACAATCAGGCTTTGTTGAATACTAGAAAATCAAAATTAAGTTTTACAATAATTTTTCTCATCGATATGGTACTTCAGTTTCTGTGCAAGTTTCAATACTTGAAAATTTTAAGCCCTAAATTTAATATTATTTATTTGTTGTTTCTCACATATTTTAGTTATTCCTTGTTTCAGAAACATCGAGCCAAAAGCGTTTTGAAAAAAGAATTAGAATGAAAAAATAAATTAGGCTGCGTGTGTTTTATAATGTTCGTACGACATACCCGTTTGAGTGTGTGTCAACGCCCTTCGTGAGCCGACGTCACCTGCTCTCATTTCCAGGCTTCGGAACCAAGTCACTACTTCCTCCAGGGATCAACATGTCAACGAAGCCGGCGATATCTTCCGCGGGCCAATCTCCGCCGGAGCCGCAGCTTCGATCGCCTGCCTCGGCGTTTTATTCCCTGGGCAGCAGCTTTGTCGTCCCCCTTCTTTCGAGACGCGGTGTTCGTCATTGGAGCTACACCCGCGATCTGCGTCGCGACGCAATCTGCCCGAGGAGCTCCGCTTCGGGCCCTTTATGCGCCGAGACGCGCGCCGCTCATCATCGTTTCAACTCGCGCTAGCGCCGGCGGTGGAGGCGGTGGTGGCGGTGGTGGCGGTGGTGGCGGTGGTGGCGGTGGTGGCGGTGAAGGCGGTGGAGGCGGTGGAGGCCGTGGAGGCGGTGAAGGCGGTGGAGGCGGTGGAGGCGGTGGAGGCGGTGGAGGCGGTGGTGGCAGGTGGTGGCAGGTGGTGGCAGGTGGTGGCGGCGGTGGAGGCGGTGGAGGCGGTGGAGGCGGTGGAGGCGGTGGAGGCGGTGGAGGCGGTGGAGGCGGTGGAGGCGGTGGAGGCGGTGGAGACGGTGGAGGCGGTAGAGGCGGTAGAGGCGGTGAAGGCGGTGGAGGCGGTGGAGGCGGTGGAGGCGGTGGAGGCGGTGGAGGCGGTGGAGGCGGTGGAGGCGGTGGAGGCGGTGGAGGCGGTGGTGGCAGGTGGCAGGTGGTGGCGGTGGAGGCGGTGGAGGCGGTGGAGGCGGTAGAGGCGGTGAAGGCGGTAGAGGCGGTAGAGGCGGTGGAGGCGGTGGAGGCGGTGGAGGCGGTGGAGGCGGTGGTGGCAGGTGGTGGCAGGTGGTGGCGGCGGTGGAGGCGGTGGAGGCGGTGGAGGCGGTGGAGGCGGTGGAGGCGGTGGAGGCGGTGGAGGCGGTGGAGGCGGTGGAGGCGGTGGAGGCGGTGGAGGTGGTGGAGGCGGTGGTGGCAGGTGGTGGCAGGTGGTGGCGGTGGAGGCGGTGGAGGCGGTGGAGGCGGTGGAGGCGGTGGAGACGGTGGAGGCGGTGGAGGCGGTGGAGGCGGTGGAGGCGGTGGAGGCGGTGGAGGCGGTGGAGGCGGTGGAGGCGGTGGAGGCGGTGGAGGCGGTGGAGGCGGTGGAGGCGGTGGAGGCGGTGGAGGCGGTGGAGGCGGTGGTGGCAGGTGGCAGGTGGTGGCGGTGGAGGCGGTGGAGGCGGTGGAGGCGGTAGAGGCGGTGAAGGCGGTAGAGGCGGTAGAGGCGGTGGAGGCGGTAGAGGCGGTGGAGGCGGTGGAGGCGGTGGAGGCGGGAGACGAGGCGCATGACGACGTCGGGGTTTCGGAGGCGGTGGAGAGAGATGTGAATGAAGGGCCTCTGACACCAGCAGATACTAGGCTGATGTCATGAGGAACAATCCAGAAAGGAAAGATACGTGATAAGCGAGCCAGAAAATGAAATGGAAATTTCAATTACACTTATAAAAATATTGGAAACAAAAGAGAAGGAGAAATGCGGTTCGTAGAGATACAATAAGATTCAAGTAATGCTAACTACAATAATAATAATTCAACTTTTTGATAATAACATATGGGAGAAAATCTCATATAATAATGTTACACATGTGGCATTTTAAACATAGCGTCCGTGATTGCTAGGTATCATCCTACACCAGCTTTTGGCAAAGTAATACATGAAAATTTATTTAAATATTTATTCAAACTACAAAACATATGAAGTGAAAGTTGACGGCAATTAAGTGCGAATCATCCGTAATAACTGCGATGTGAGTTCTGACGCAGTCTAAGTTGAATAATAAGCAATGCAATCTCCATATAAAATACAATCATCGCTAGTCATCAGGATGTCACCCAAGTGTTTGTGTACTATCTAAACACCAGTGTAGAATGGGGTCCCTGCCAATAAGAAAAGCGAGGCCATATTAGGAATGTCACATGAATAACCTCGATTTATGGGATTGTCTACCAGACTTTCATTTGGAGAAGACATCTTCCGCCCACTTATAACGTGAGAAGTTTTACGACATTTATTCATAACCGGTCTGCTCTAACAGGAGACGCAACCGCCAACAATATAAAATCAGCTAGCTGCTGGAAAAACAAATATGTTTTACTTTGTTATGGCGTAGGTGATTCGAAAACAATAATACCAGGAAAGCGTTGTCCAAGAACGATGTCTTTAGATCTTCTTTTGAAAAAGGAGACAGCGTAAGAAAAAACAAATACACCACGACAAATAGCTGGACGAGAAGTTAAAGAAATGAACGTGCGGGATGGTCATCAGAATGCGTATAGGTTTTAATTTAAGTAAACTCGAAAGCAGGAGAGAGTTAACAGAACCAATGTACATAGGAACCAGCCGAGATTGTAGATAATCGAGAAACTGCATGGAAAGGAAACGTTTTTAAGGTTCCGAAGGTTGTTCAGTTTAATACATCGTATCTCAAATTTGGTCACTTGAGATGAATAAGTGAGCATCTTTGTGAGTGGCGAAGTTAACATACAATACCTAATGAAAATGAACATAAACAGGAGCTGTAGAGAAAATATACGTTAAGTTCGTGAGAGGGTCCTTGAAATTCCATCCGTAGGGCAAACGTTTCGAAACATAACATGTGTCATACTTGTATCCCTGTAAGCACGAGAAAACAAAGATAATTTATGTGTAAATTAGAGAACAAATTAAGATAAATGACATTAACATGCAAGCCCCATCATGGCTGCAATGAATAAGAAATATCGGAAAGTTATAAAAATATGCTTAAATTACAGCATGAAAACAGACAATAGAGATTGAGGCGTTGAAGATTGAGAAAGATACTCAAAATAAAAAAAGAATATTGGAAGATGTAAAGCAGAAGTGAGTCTGAGAATTATTGATGAAACTGGAATGAAAATACTCTAATGATGCAGTCAATTAGATATAAGGACTAAATAATAAAGACTTCAAAATTCGAGAAATTGACAACATCTTCACACAAATCAAGGAAGACTCAGAATTACATGAAGTCAAGTATTAAAAAAGGCCGTAACTAGAAGAGGGTTTACTACAGAAGGTTATATTGGCAAGGTAGATTATTTGGATTTGAGAGACAATTACTCATTTAAAATGCTCAGAGAACACACAAAATGTTAAAAGACATATCAATGGACTGAATTAAGTTATAAAACAGAAGACTCATGGAAAAATTCACGTCGAAGTCGATATATTTCTGTTCTCTTAAAGAGCAAGAGCTTTAAAATATTCCACTCATGAACTGAATCAATACAGGCTGGCAGTAAACGAGGACGGTGCGGTAGTGAATCTCCGGAGGGTCAGTTTCACGAGAATTTTTACAACCCAATGACACCCAGGCGCACAAAGTGTGGTGGTAACCCAACAACGGAGTGTTTATGTCCCACTTAATAACGTGTCATTTCCACGTGTCAATATGCATTATGCGGTTTAACAAAACCGCAGCTATTATCAGTAGCCTGGAAATAACAGATACGTTATCGAGAATTTGCTTCATTTTCTTCCGACAATTGTAGCAGCGCTTTTGTTGAGAATTTCAATTTCCGGGAAAATGGACTAAATAAGACATTCATTATTTAATTTAAAAATTAAATAATAAATAAAAATAAATTCGAAGAAATCTTGTCTTTATACTGTAGAGGGAGGTATATATTACTTTTTTGTTTATGTGAGTTTTCTTTTGAGAGCGTTTTATAGATATTGTTTATTAACAAATTTACTATTTGTTAATCCGTTTTCATAGCATTAGAGGACACGACAGGCCTAATACTGAATCCACCACGTGTTTGATGGTAAATGGAGTGCGTAGAATGGTATTTGAAAATTTGAAAAGAGTATAGAAAATATAAATATAGTAGGAAAAATTGTAATGATGAAACTAAAAGTCAAGGATAGCGGAAACTGCTTTGCCATTCTAGAGTCTGATGGGTTTATTACACTTTAAAAAGCGTTTATAATTTGGGATGCTCATCCAAAAGTGAAGGTAAGATGTGAAAATAAAATTTTCAGAAAGATCCCTTTCACGTAATTAATTATTTAAATTCAATGTATTCAAAGAGTGCTTCACAGAACACATTTCATAAATAGAATTATTAGACCTCTGATGGAGTTCTAAGGTGTCTTCAACCCCCTCACCACACAACATCCGGTACTCAACGCAGAGACCACAACCGCCTTTCATTCTTTAATACGATTCTTGATTACGAGAATAAAGGCAGAAGTCGGAGAAGTAAGATAATGCAGCGCGACGTCGTTTGGGCTGAGATGCTCGCGGATATATGACGTCATTACGCTCGTAATTACGACCTTCCTGGCCATAACAATTCGACGCGTGATGGCCCGAAGTAATCTGCTGGGTAATATCTGGTGGTGCGCGGGCCCGGACCGATGAGGCGGCGGCGGGGGCGGCGGCGAGGGGCGGCCGAAGAGGGTGGCGTCCCTCGAGACCCGGGCGACAGCACAAGGGCGAGGGACGGCCGGATCTACGACGCGGCGGAGCGGAGGGGGAGAAGACGTGAAATGAAACTGCGACTTGCCCAGGTGTTCGGAGCAGGTGTCGTTACAAGAAAGCTTAAGACGTTACTTTCTTTTGAGTTTGATTTTGATGAAGGCGAAAGGGTAGAATTTCTTAATATTGCAAACAATGGATATCCGGGGAGAGAAGGAAGACTATTTTTTGAATATCTTAATGAAAAATACATTAGAAGTAGCAATTACGTATACCAAAATAAAACATTACTCGAATGGTTAAAGTAAATATGTTATCTGCATGGATTAATTGGTATTTAATGGTTTTATTCCGGTTATCCCTACACAAGTCACAAACTAACTTTGGAAATTAACGTGTACGCTGTAACACTGTTCTCCGATGCTTGTTGCAGATTCTCTAAGATTGTGGGATTGACCATACGAGGGTAGATGTTTGGCCAAATGTCTTTGAACATAAAACGGGCGCAGAGGGAGGGAAGAAGCACGGTCCGTGACGCTTACGAATTCCACTGAAAGAGGTGAAAAAACCGGAAATCTGCGATTGAACTATGATTTTGATTCTGGCACATGCCTCAAACCAGCTCGATTGACACACATCAAGCAAGTGATATTGAATATGAGATAGGCAATAATGTAATCCCTGTAGCCACTGAAGATCCGGACATACATTTGTCGGTAGTTTTTTCCCTGAAGTATGAAATATAGAAGTCAGTTTTGTTTGACGTTTATAGAAATATTATCCAAAAATTGAATCTTATAATCATTGTGATGAAGTATAACAATAGCTTAAACAAGCAGACGTCGCTTTCAATGACGCTGACACAGCAGAGAACGCGATAGAGAAGGAAAATTAATTTTCGGAAGGAGAGAACAACAATATGCCAACTATTTCTTGTAAATTAAAAAAAGTTATGTGAAAAATTGTAAGGAACATAAGTATTATAGTTAGATAATCTTCATTGCGACTCCAGTCAAACTTAAGGTATAGATAATTACAAACTAACTTTGCAGATCATAAAATGACCACACCAAACATGTATCACATACCCCTTTTTCATGCCTGAAAATTTATGATGTACAAAAAGATCATATTTACCTCCATGTAATATTAAAACAAATGTTAGCTCATAAATTCGAATTATACTACTCGTAATAAAAATAATACCAGTAATTTTGAAAATTAGATTTCTCTTGCGTAAAAATCTCATCCCATTAACGCAGACTTGGGAAGAAGGATGCTTCTGAAAGATGAAATGTATTTAATTTAATAAAATTAGAATCAAAACTGTAGGAAAAATCTTTTTGAGAATATTTATATGCATACATTTTAATTCTTTAATATAGTAATTCGAAAGTGAAAATAAAAATTAATAATCTGGTCTTCACGCATTCGACGATACCTTACACAAAACAAAAAAAAAATTACCAATTGAGAGGTCGTAATCACCATAAGACATTTGCTTACATCTAATCCATCAGTTATTTAAGCATTCCAGACCAAAGTGTTTACATCCTAAAAATAGATGTTTCTTCTGAAGAGCTCAAAAAATTAAATAAAAATAAGTTTTATTGCTGAAATTCGAACCAGTCAATACGATTAAACAGGGTAATCTACACTAATACATCTCTGTAACGCTCGACGCAATTGCTCTCCAGTTTGGAACCTATCCCAAGAGATGCGCTATTCGCCAACAGGCTCATTTTTAAGCGCCTTCAGCGAGAGAGCGAGGAGTAATGAGGGAGTCTGCGAGCTGACGCCGTTGCGGCACAGCGCGGCCCTCGTTCGCGAAACAAGTTGCACAGGAGCTCGTATTTCACCTTCCATCTGCCTTGCACATGAGAACGCCCACTCTCCGGCCAGCAGTTACTTCTCTTCTCGCTCGTCCGCCTCTCCTGTTACTTCTTTCTCTTGACTCCACCCCGTTCGCAGTCCCACTAGCACACTGACTTGCATTCCCTCTGCGCTAGCACGTCAACTTTTCAGCACGTCAGTCTTAAGCTCGTTTGCTTACAAGTACGTCCTTGTTACAGCAAGGATGCGTAACAAGACGTCCGAACTCACACCAGAGTGACAGCACACCAACCAACTTGCTTACAACCCGCCCTGTGAATCATTCTAACATCACACTAGTTTAATCTATTTAATCACAATACTTTACATCAACAGTTTAGATACCAGTTACCAGTGTTCTAGTCTACTAGCAACCCATCAGCTTTTCATGCTACCTGGGCAAGCGTCACAAACATCACTTCTTAATCAATCCCGCAATCACCAACACCCACATCCTAGCGTCAACTCATTTCACGACTCTTGCACTCACCTTTTAATTTTCTCGCTCAATGCTCCCCACTCAGCCCATTCTTCCTCCTCTCACGACTTTCACACCGACTCTTCATCCACATCTACCCGCTTGTTCTCGCCACTCTTATTGTCTCTCTTTCACTAAACCTCCCTCACCTAGGGCACCAGCCCACCCTCTTTCCACCCACCCTTCGGTATTCACGCGTCCGCACGGGCGGCGGCGCGGAGTTGTGGGGCGGCGCAGGGTGGGCATGTCTGGGTGCAGTTTGGCCCAGGCGGCTGGCGCTGTGTCGGCGTAACGAGGCGAAACGCGAGATTAGTCCGTGTCGCGCTTTAATTAAACGAATCAGTTTCCCGCAGGCGCCGCGCGCGTCTCTACGGACCCGCGCTACACGCGCGTCGCGCGGGTTGCAGCTCGCGCCTTACTATCCGTGCCTGCAGCTTTATGCATTCCGCTGCAATTTAGTTTGCATGCGACTGTGTAAGCAATTTTCCAAGGAGGAAGGCGTATGCACTCAATTAATTTCAACTTTTAATCATGTATGTATGTTCACAGTTACACAAAGACAGTAAATTAGGCGTTCAAAATGAATTTCGAAAATTAATGAAAAGTTTGCTTTAGTGTAAGAAATTGACGAGAAAAAAAAAAGATTTCGTTTGGATCAGATGCTACTGTAAAGGATCAATCTAGGAAATACTGGAAATTATTTTGTTTTTAAAATAAAATGTATTTCTGATGATACGTCGCGATGTTTCAAAAACCGATGTTTCAAAAATCTTTAACTTTAGTAAATCTCCAGAATAATTAAATCCAAATTTCGGAAAATCTATTATAGATTCCATGTTACTTGTATTATAAAATACATTAATTATCTACTTCAGGCATACAAAATACTGGCAGTATATGAAACATTTGTTACTTAATTTATTTTAATTTACCAGGCGAATGTTAAAGCAGTAACCTAACAAACGGGCCACGGACAGCGCATGATCTTCTCTTTCTCGTCTTATCCTCTCCCCTCACACACACAAACACACACACACAAACAGACACACACACACAAACAGACACACACACACAAACAGACACACACACACACAAACAGACACACACACACACAAACAGACACACACACACACAAACAGACACACACACACACAAACAGACACACACACACACACAAACAGACACACACACACACAAACAGACACACACACACACACAAACAGACACACACACACACAAACAGACACACACACACAAACAGACACACACACACACACAAACAGACACACACACACACACACAAACAGACACACACACACACACAAACAGACACACACACACACAAACAGACACACACACAAACAGACACACACACACACAAACAGACACACACACACAAACAGACACACACACAGACACACACACACAAACCGACACACACACACACAAACAGACACACACACACACAAACAGACACACACACACACAAACCGACACACACACACAAACCGACACACACACACAAACAGACACACACACACAAACAGACACACACACACAAACAGACACACACACACAAACAGACACACACACACAAACAGACACACACACACACAAACAGACACACACACACACAAACAGACACACACACACAAACAGACACACACACACAAACAGACACACACACACAAACAGACACACACACACAAACAGACACACACACACAAACAGACACACACACACAAACAGACACACACACACAAACAGACACACACACACAAACAGACACACACACACAAACAGACACACACACACAAACAGACACACACACAAACAGACACACACACAAACAGACACACACACAAACACACACACACAAACACACACACACAAACACACACACACAAACACACACACACAAACACACACACAAACACACACACACAAACACACACACAAACACACACACACAAACACACACACAAACACACACACACAAACACACACACACAAACACACACACAAACACACACACACAAACACACACACAAACACACACACACACAAACACACACAAACACACACACACACAAACACACACAAACACACACACACAAACACACACAAACACACACACAAACACACACACAGTTGCACGCACTACAAATCTATAACACACGTCGCGAGACCGCTATAAAGTATGGAATTTATTGCGGCTGGAGAGAGACTCCGCTGAGGTGGATACGTTGAAAGGGAAATTCGAGGCAATCCGATATGTAGGTCGGCGCTGGGTCTCGACATCTCGACATCTACCTGGCCAGGAGCACGTTTCCCGGAAGAAAACCTTCACTACACTACGGTGACAACGACCGTAACACTTGTCATGTCAGAAGTCACCAATCAATCAATCAGTATCTGTATTTCATATCCAAATCCTCCATTTAATTCAGTTTGTCAGAAGAGCAAATAATTTGTGTGATCCTTGTTATTCTCCTATTACAAACATTGATAGAGTTGTGATAAATTTAAGGAGAAGCACGTCTGATAATATAAGCAAATGGTGTGAAAGTATTCATATTTATCTGGTAATTATTTGTTAAGATAATACTTTACATTAAAATCAATACTTTACTAATGAAATGTAATTTACTTTATACATGTAAAGTTACAAAATTTTGGGGAAGCACATCTGTGTGTGTGTCGCACTAAACACTTGTGGAAATCTAAAATTAAACCCATTGGTTTGCTTTGAGCCGGCATTTTAGAGGCAGCTAAAAGCATCGTCACAAGTGGATTAATAAACCACACACAACTCGGAACAAGCACTAGCGCACTCCTGCAGGGAAGGTACGGCACGTGGAGAAATATATGAACGTGGAACACTTGCTCATCGACCGAAACGAGAAAAAAAGAGAGATAGATAGAGAGGGAGAGAGAGAGAGAGAGAGAGAGAGAGAGAGAGAGAGAGAGGGAGGGAGGGCAGACAGACAGACAGAAAGGAAGGACGTAATCTAATAAAACTTTGATATAAAGTATAATGGGATGAATAATAATGCCGATAGATGGAATTGGTTTTTAAATGTTACTTATTTTAATATTCTCCTCAGGCTGCTCATGCATAGCGAGGTAGATTTTTGTGAGGCGGTCTCGGGTTACATTCTCGGTCAGGGTAGAATTAAACCTTGGTTTTCTAATTCAATTCGTCTCAGTTTCTATAGCTGTATGGCGAAAGGAAAAGCTCAGGATGTCCAAGTAAGCTAGGTACGGTGATGGAAATGTCATGCTGGCCAGATGTCTCCCTTACTCACAGGCGTGTATACGAAGTAATAACGGTGAGAGTCGAATCTCGTCGGTGCCAAATTGTCAAAACTAGCTACATAGATAGCTTAGTCGAATTCAGCAGCTGCCTGGAAGGCAACTCTAGCGCCCGGATACTCTAATCGGTAGAGTCCAGAGATTATTCCGACCTAGACCAGACGAATGCTGGAGTCGTACAATAACTAGTAGGTCACGGGCATCGTGCGATCTTTTCTTACTCTTCTTTGACATATCCTTACCCTCTACTTAAACATAACTGTACTTCACTACGACTTGTCGGGGGTCCACGTCCCGGTTGGAGTGGAGCCCTGGTGGTTGGAGATACCTCGTTGGGAGAAGAGTCGACGATTTGTCGGCGCTGAATCTATTCATCCAGAGGAAAAGACCACCAACACCAGAGATAAAATATGCACTTCTCTTATGGGAATAATGGCCTTAACCGTTAACGCTGCTGGAAATCCTAATCAATCAATCTACAACATTGTCATGATAGAAATATTGTAATTAAAACTATCTCAAACGTGTCACTGAAGCACAGCAGCTCTCATTCGACGGCGTAAATGTGCAGACAAGTATCAGCCCCGGACACCAGCCCCTCCGCACCCTGTCCGCCAATAACCAACGCCGGCCGCCTCTTTGTTAGCGAGCAGCATGGTCAGCCAGCGTGCCCCGTTCCGGTACGCGGAGCAACCGTTCACAGGGGGACAGAGGCGGCCCGCGCCCCGGTGCCCCTTTCCACTCTCATCTGCGTGCCCGTCCCCCTCCCCCGACCGCCGGCGCGCACGCGATGAAGCCGTAATGACCCCACGGGGCGCGAGGGGCTCCTCACCATTGTCCATCGCAATTTTGTTCGCACGTGGCTCTGCCGATTGGTTCCTGCGAGAGAGTAACAGATTGCCTGTTTGTTTCCACGAACAGGACAACGCGAATGAAAAGCAGAGAGGCGCTGAGTTCTCTACCTCTATGAAGAACATGTATGGACACGGAGGTGTTTAGAATTTGCATCAAAATGTGGCAGCCAATAGGCACTGCGCTTCAAATAAGAACGACGGACTCAACATTGATCACTTGAATTCACAGTCAATAATAATTAATACCCGTTTTAAATAGGGAAGTAACCAATTACTAACACAATTCAAGAAAAAAATTCATGAATGCTAAAAACAAATTTTAATTAATTGATATCTTATTTAATAAAATTGAATAAATTTGCACGAAATGACGCAAATTATAGTATTATGAGTAATGTTCGTTTTGCTTGCTGTAGCATATTTTAATAAACAATAGTGACGATGACTAGAACAATTCATATTTCTCTAATAATGCACCCATTGAAATTACGGCACTTGAGGCCCATCACAATCTTCGAAATCACCATAATGTTGAGGGTTCTCCGACTCGACCGGTAAAAGTTTCTTACTGAACTAGTTCGGAAGAAATACACAGATGAGACACACTTTATTACGCATAATACGGTTCAATACTTTAAGACAACTAACGATCCCTAGAGTTCAAAGGCAAAAATATTCACCAACGTTTCCATTTCGTACACAAAATTTGAAGTAAGTATTACAGCAAAGTTTTTTTTAACTCTCGCTTTATAACTATCAAGGAATGGCTACTTTTAAGAGTTACATATCCAAAAAATCGTTGCATGCACTTCGGCTGAAAAATGAATGCCTTTATTTGCCAACTTCAACCAACAACGTGTACTTTCGGACTTTATAGATGAACATAGTTCTTTAAACGTACGGTGTAAACTGTACCCAATTTTAAAACTTTTATATGAGCGCCTAAAACTTTCGTGTATTATCAAAACGTTTCACCGTTCTTTACCTTCAAATACAGCAATAAAAAAGTAAAGAAGCTGGAAGTTACAGGCCCAAATTGAGTGACAGTGGGCGCCAAACAGCGTGGCCGCGCCGGCACGCGCGCCGCATACGGAGCGAGGGCTGGGCAGCGGGAGGGGCCGGGCGGAGCGGAGGGCAAGCTGCGTTGTCGGGTCGAATGCGGCACGGCGCTCCCCTGGGACGGGCAGGCAGTAGCCAGGCGGTCGGCCGCGCTCATGCCGTCTGCCCGCTCCGCCCTCGCCACGCCGCCCGCCCAACCCACCCACTCGCTCGCTCGCCCGCCCGCCCGCACCGCCCCGAGCGCTGGCACCTGCGCCTCTGCCGATGGAGCCTTTGGCGGAGATTTCCACCTCCCTCGAGGCCCTCTGCGCAGCACATCATGTTCTCCCCGGTGGGGCCCTGACGCTTCGCGTAGGTTCGTCGTTTTACTGAATGGTTATATGGTCAGCGCACAAGAAAGAAGATACACATGAAAATTCATTTTGAGTTAAGTGGAGAATTAGGTTTAGGAACATTATTCTGTAATAATGATTTCGATTATTACTTAAAACTATTTCTCTGATACATATCTGCTATTTTCAAAATCATTGTTACAAATCATTATATCGCTGCGGCTGCCAACAAAAAATCGTGCAAGAAGGGATCGACGACGACTGAGTACAATCATTACCCATGACGGAGGTGCAACCCTCCCGAAAATTGCTGCAGATTTCAATGTTTCAATCAAAAAGTGTCAGCGTCCGAACCATTCTAAGGACTATTATCTGTATGGGGAGGCCGGAGCCGAAGGCCTACTCATGTACTCTTGATGACTTCACGACACAAAGCTTTAAGCCTCGCCTGCGCCCGCCAACACGGACATTGGATTGTTGATGACTGGAAACACGTAGCCTGGTCTGACGAGTCTCGTTTCACATTGTTTCGAGGGGATGGACGTGTACGAGTATGGCGACAACCTCATGAATCCATGAGCCTTGCATGCCAACATGGTTCATGCTGGTGGGGGCTCTGTGATGGTATGAGGCGTGTGCAGCTGGAGTGATATGGGGCCCCTAATAGGTCTACATATGACTGACAGGTGACACGTACGTAAGCATCCTGTCTGGTCACCCGCAGCCCTTCATGTCCATTGTGCATCCCGACAGATGTAGGGAATTTCAGCAGGGCAATGCGACAGACCACGCGCTCAAAATTGCATCAGAGTGTCTCTAGGAATACACTTCTGAATTTAAACACTTCCACTTGCCACCAAGATCCCCAGATGTGAACATTATCGAGCATATCTGGAATGCCTCGCAACGTGCAGTTTAGAAGAGATCTCCACTCCCTTGTACTCGTACAAGGTGATGGGTAGCCCTGCAGGACTCATGGTGTAAATTACTTCTAGCACGATTTCAGACATCAGTCGAGTCCATGCCACTTCGTGTTGCGGCAATTTTGAGTGCTCGCAGGGGACCTACACGATATTCGGCTGGTGTACCACTCTTCAGTATACATACTCTAATCAATGTTTTGAACTAGTTTTCAATCGCTGTCTACAAGTTCTGTTTCTCTAAATACTTTCTACTTTCCACAGCTGCATTCCTTGTCTTCTCACCAAGCGGCTAAGCATTTGAGCGTTCAAACACAGTCGCCTGTCTCGGTTTCTCCACGCCTCAGACGCGCTTCTCTAGACCTGAGGATAATATTAGGCGTCTGCGAGCCATCTCCGTTCGCTGAAGAGAGTCATCGCCCCCGTTTGTCAAAGGGAAGTGGCGACGCCCACTCGTCGCGCCCCTTCCATCCCCCTCGCCCACCTGTTTGTCACCTGCCACCGCGCAGAGGAGCCAGCGCTATCTTTAGCACCACCCGCCCTTTCGATCTCCGCTTGCGCTTCTCACACCACCTGCCCCACCCCCCGCCTCGCCAGCTCAACCCTCCATCCCCATCCCCACCTCCCTCACGGGCACTCGAAGCACTCGCCTGGCCTGTGATTAGAACTTGACGCCACCCGCGCCGCCGTTACAAAATGCCATTCACTCCTGGGACGCACCCCTCTCTCTTGGACTTCCAACCGCCCTGTGAACCGCGCTAAAAATAAGTATATCTTCTAAAAGTTTCGAAACGTTTAATCTCTTCTTCTTTTTATCGCAACATGGTGTATTAGTGGATGGTCAAAGAATGCCTCGGTCACCAAACCTGTGATTTTGCAGGGTTTATAATATGCATAGATATTTAAAAATAAAAAAGTTTTAAGGGTTTTTATTTTGCTTGTTTATAATATGAAGCAATTTAAAATTCGGAACTTTTCACTTCTGATTAACCTCAACAAAAATGTTGTGAATCTTCACAACGGAATGTAATTGTTCATTTTCTAAAACATGAACTCTCATGTTTTAAATAAACAATAAGATAATCATTTCCGAATCATATTGTTGAGTATCGTGCACAAAAGCTTAACAATGGAACTATTATATAGGAAAGAAGATTAATTTCAAAATAAAACATGCAATCTAATTTAAATAATATCATCTAAAAATGTATGGCGATATTCACATTAAAATGAAGTATAAATATGGCGATTATTAAGATGTATCAAGGAAACAATTCTCATTTCTCTACATATTGTTCAAAAGTAGTGACAAAAATAACGTATCTTCAAAAATAAATCTATTTTTGTACATAATTAGAGGTGCTGAAAATCATCTATACGCGACGCACTGAGGGCGATCGAAAACAACATTTTCTCGCAGGGCCCTCCAGCAGTTCAATTTACGCAACGTGAATGAAAATTTGACTGACGCGATAAAGTACAAACGAAATGAGGTTCGAATTCAATTCCTGTCAGTGATTATTAGGTCATGCTTCGTAT
This sequence comes from Gryllus longicercus, assembly GCA_038098605.1. Lineage (NCBI taxonomy): Eukaryota > Metazoa > Arthropoda > Insecta > Orthoptera > Gryllidae > Gryllus > Gryllus longicercus. The sequence goes on along the minus strand of JAZDUA010000721.1, from coordinate 416,892 downwards.
CGCCTTTGATCGATTTATGTTCTCATTATACCCACACGTTCGTAACCAAACCTCATATGTACATCAAGTTTGAGTGAGAATATTCTGACAGTTATTAATGAGATTGTTTTTTCGTGCCCATATGTAAGAACTATACAGCACAATACAAACAAGTTAAAGTGTTCTGTACGTCACATTATTTCTTCATGAAACGCAAACAACATTAATATTATTAGTTGAATTAATATTTATTCTGTGAAATAATTTTGAATATTGGGATAAAGTATTACGAAAGTTTTAATTAAAATATTTTTTGTATGTAATGTAGCATTTTATATCGTGACAAATTTTAGTACAGAAATCTGGATTTGATTTTACCAGCTTAATTTAAAGATACATATATTTTTGAACCCCAATCGTTCGTACACATTTTCACTTTGGTAATTGTAACAGAACGTTACATTTCAAATAGAGTTCTTTGGCGGGTAAGAGATAACAAAAAAACGGAAACTGAGTTGAACGAATAATTAAAGGAGTGAAGAAAAAAATATTTAATAAACAGAATTTCAATACAATTGCACTGGTTTGTGGTCCGCACTTTCGTGTCACAATTGTGCTTCGTGAACATCACAAACATACCTTTTCTTTCCCTAGGAAAGAAAGCCTTCTCGGTTCTTTTCAAACCGCCCACTGCATTGTGAACAAAATACTTCTCTGGCGACGACGGTGCTGCGCGCGAGTGAAGGGAAGGTCCAGAAGTGCTTTTGCAGATCGCAGCAGCAAACGGCGTCGTAACTTCTCAGCATAGATAACCGCCTCTCCGCCGGGCATTCACGCAGCCTAGTTACGACCGCCCGGCGCCGCGCTACCTTTTTGGACGGCCACATCCCCCCGGCCCTCCCCGAAAAGTGCCGGCCCCCTCAAGGCGGGCCCACGCCGGGATCCTTTCTTCGAGATTAAACGCGACTTCTTTCATCTGCGCAGACGCGCTCTTTCCGATGCCTGTGATCTCCCGGGGGCGGAGATGGGCGACGCTGCGACGCTAGCGCCACCTGAAGGGATAAGCAGGCAGCGGCGGAGTCGCCGAAAAGGGAGGAAATCGCTACGGGCGCTAACAACGTTACGTCGCCTACATTCGCCCCTCGTCAATTTACTTCAAAAGTGTAAAGCCAAGATCGAGCTGAAGTGATCCGAATGTTTGCTTAATCCCGAAAGTGCAAGCCGTCGCTTTCTCTGTCGTCGATGCTTGAAATTAATCCGATTTCGTCAACTCCTTGAAAGAAAACGCAGATGAAAGACGGCATAATCCCTCCATTCTAGAGCTTACCGAGAGTGAAATCTTCAAAACTTGGGAAGGAATGAGCGCTCTCCTCCAACAAAGTATGCGTTTATAACCCTGAGTATTGCTCCCTCAAAACATACTAAACACCGAAACGCGCTCTACGACTTCACTCTGCCCCACCTTAGGGAGAAGTTACATTTCCGCTAACGAGCACGTGGGAAAGAGAGCTACAAAGCACGCCTTAATTACACGAAACGATAGGAAGTAGAGGACAGAGAAAGCAATACTCATAAAGAGGGAAAGTTTCTAAAGTACCAAATATACGACCTGCAGATACACTCCCGCACTGGGTAAGGAAGTCTCTCAGGTCTTGGTGCACAAGAGACTTTATTCGTGGAAAATTATTCCAAATTACTCGTTGATGAGGAACAAAGTTAATATTGTTGTTCCTGTAGAATTACTACGCTGAAACAATTGTGCCAGAATTATATTTCAGTATTCTGAGAAAATTTTCAGCACTATTGCTTAAAATAATCATTTATTAACACACTGACTTGTGTTTGAATGCCACGAATACATTGAATGTATTGTGTAGGACAAATAGATGTTATCGTGACCCTGGTTTACGCATACAATGATCAAACAAAATGTATTACAGAGATAGCTGTGAAATTGTATTTAGATTTAAAATTCATTAAATAAAATAAAGAAATAACTGATACAATTGTAATAAATATGTTATCAATTTTAACTTAAATTGCTGTTGGCTGTTCGTTTCTTGCATGTGATAATCGAATTTATTATGTACCTATCTATAAGCGAAATTAATTCTCTAATTGAATAAATTAATTTCTGAAAGAGTTTTTACTTTAATAAAATAAGTTCATTGAAGAGCACATATTATTTAATTTTTGTACTATCATCACATTTCATTCACATGTTAATATTTTCATCGCAGTTAATATCAATTCAATTCTTTCACTTTTTTAAATTTTAGAGATTTTTCAAGTTTTCGTCTGCACCACGGCATTACGTGAACACAAATGCATGTAGTAAGTACTGCATTGTGCTTACACACATAATCAAAGATTAAATAAGGAGAATCTTACACAAAGAAACCAATCATTATGCCCATTATTATTACTGAATTATCAAGATAAAATAAAACGTCAGTGAATTACGCAAATCTTTTTAGACACTCTTTTCAGTCATGGAAGCAAGAGAGGTGTGCTCCATGGTCTTTTTCCAGCCAGCGGCTTCCCTCTGAAGGCTGCTGACGTCCAAAGGGCATTCACGGGGCGGGGGCGTAGGGCGCGAGCGGGAAGGCGGTGGGCGGCGCTTTGATGCGCGCCGGAAAGGCAGTGGGCAGCGCACGGTGACCGGCACCTGTCTCAATGGCGCCCCTCGCCCAGCCGTGCGGGGCGCGCCAAAGAATCGTATCGGGCCATCCGGATGCGGCGTTGTGCACCGGCGGAGGCCGCGGGGAAGGGGTGGGAGCGAGGGCAAGGGCGATGGCAATGAGGGCAAGGGCTGCAGCGGCGGTGGAGGCGGCGGAGGGGCCAGGAGGATGAGGATCGGGAAGGAAGGTACGGCGAGGAGCAACAAGGAAGTTAAGTCCTGCATATGGGGGGTGGGGGTGTCTAGGAATAGGCGTAGGGGCGGTGGGAGACGGTGGGGTGCGATTGAGGGCGGGGGCGGCCCTTATCAGACGAGCCACGGCCGACGCAGATGGATACGTTTCCGATAGATAGCGCTGTGGCGCAGGGGGAGGCGGCCGGACGCGCTCGCAATGGGCATGATGAGGGGGACGGCTGAAGCGTTCATGCGCGGAAAATAGAGGGGTGGCCATGGGAAGCTGATCAGTCGAGGGGGTTGCCGCACGAGCTTGAGATGAGAAAAAAAATAATAAACCCTCTGGGAGATAAAACACGAATGCAAAATACAGGAGAGAATGCGACAAAATATACTGCTTTTGTGCAAAGTGGTTTTAATATATGTTATATTTGTTTGGTAGAAAATGAAAATTCATAAATGGACTTCTTCAATAAACGGAATTTACGATAAATTACTCCAGAACAGCAGCAAATTAAAGCGATGTTTGCAAATAAAATAAGTAATTCTGTTATAACTGAAGAACTTTATTCAGCTTAATTTATTTAAAAAAATAAAAGCACTAAAGAGTTATGTAAGTAACGTGCATTAAATTTGTTTAATGTACTGTAAAAGTTAAAATATGTATTTGTATAATATTCTATGGCAAAATGCGGACTCTACGGCAGTATAACAGAATCATAGCGTGCATAATTTGAAGGCAACGAACACCTTCTTTGTAAAGAATATAGAATAAGAACCAAGAAAGAAGTGGAAGAAGTGGATAATTTGCGAGCTAGAAAATGCCCTAGTGGTACGAGTCGCAGCGTTGAGATCAGAAAGATACGAGTCTCAGGAGGGCCATTCGTTTAGTAGTTAAATAGATTAAAGAAAATGTAGAACGTGAAAGAGACAAAGAAAAGAAAGATCTTGTGAAATTAAAAAAGGACTATATAAAACCGAAAAAGAAAGCAGAATTTACGAATGGGGCGAAAATAAAGTAAAGCGAAAACGCTGCAACCGGAAAGTACAAAAGCCACATTCAGGTGGTAGAGACGATGTAGGGTGTTGTAGTCGTGGGTGTCTGAGAGAAGGGACGGGGCTTAGGCAGCAGTGGCCAGCGGCGAGGGGTGGGGGTGGGGCGAGGGGGGGTGACGGGGAGGCGGCAGCGAGAGCGCAGTGCATGGTGATGAGCTGCTTTAAGCGGCGGGATTAAGCGCGCGCGGGAGGTAAAACAGGCGCAGCGGCGCTTCCCGGCGATTGGGCAGCGGCGAGCGCCGGGCGCGGAGCCAAACCGCCGGGGGGGGGGGGGCGGCGCCACCGACCAAGGAGGACGGGGAGCTGCGGCGAGACGACGGTGGAAGGCGGGCGGGCGAAGCGGTCTTTCCCGGGTAAGGAGGAGGATAGGAAGCAAATGAAAAAAACGACGAATTCGAGTAGGAAAATAGATATCTGAATAGAAAAAGAGGATAAGAAAAATAGGGGTCGGGTCGATACTAGCACTGCGCAGGTCACCAAGTAAACACATTTAACAGAAAGTCATTTAGGATTCTGCAGAGAAGGTTTGCCGTGAAGGAGAGAAAGTGCAAGTCCGATATTCAACGAAAGAGTTGGAGCAGATATTCATACAGAAGAGATCAGATAGGTATTCACAATTCAGTTTCAAAATGCGAGATGAAAATAACAAGTATTGAGTGTGTGATATAGTACAATACTAACATCTAATTTAACAGTAAAGACAACACGAAATGTTGTGGATATTTCTGTAAATACAATTGTATGAAGTTAAAGATAAAAATAAGCTTTGTAATCGACGAGAAAGAAAGTAGACAAGGAGGGAAGTGCGAATAGCAAAACACTGAATACACAGCGAGTAAAATGCTGCCAGGAAACAGCGACCAATGCAACCGGCGGAAATTATAACGTCATTATTTCAAGAACCTTTGTGTTTTAAAGAATTCAGGATTTGTCCCTGTATAGACATGGAGGGAGTAGATAAACGGCGTTGAAAAGTGGCGAGTGGAACGAGAAACATTAACAAGTACAAATAATGTAGAATAATGGTCGAACATTTATGGGCAAGTGTTTTTAAATTTTACTGTGAGCTACCAAAAGAAGTCAGGACAAAAGTAAGATACTCATAAAACTATCTCCATTAGCAAATGTTGACGTACACATGTTGACGTACAAAACGTAATGTACATAACCTCAAATTGAAATGACTAACTGTAAGACTGACATTGAGAGTAGCGTGAGTGAATAGTACGCAAGCAGCTGCTTAGAAAGTCATCTGTTTAAGTTTCTTAGAGCGGTTTCAGGTTAGACAATCTGAGACAGTCCGATCGACTGACAGTTCCCCATGAGCTTACTTAGTTCATCGCGATCGCTGGTTTGGCGACGTCTAGTGTAGAACATTAAAGCCACAGATGTCATCTGTCACCAGATCTCACAATATTTCAAGGTTATCATGGAGAAGATCAGATATAATTTGTGAATAATTCAGAAATTCAGACCACGCGTAAGGTTATCTACCGTTTATATATATTTTGGGAATTATAAGCAGTTAACTTTAAAATTTTAAGTACTCAACAGATCGTATTTTAGGTACACAATTATTCTTCCAGGAATATGATGTTTAGTAAAATATACTATTTTTTGTACCCATTTTCTCCTCAATTGAGATACTTGTGGTTATGAAGCAGAAATTGTAACATAATGTTTAACAAACAAATCCAAATATCAGGAAATATCATGTTCTTCTGTTCTGAAAACAATTCGTATTTGTTCACAAACTTAAAACCGCCTTCCCCGCCCAGCATCATTTACACCGCACCATGTACCCGAAACGCGAACAAACAACGTCACAAAAGCGAAGCCCTAAAAGGCCTTCTGCGGCTGCAGGGAAGTGAAAGCGCAGCGAGCGAGTGGGCCACGTGGGCGATACAGCAAGGCGGCCGCCCGCCCGCCTGCCGCGCCGGGCCAAAATCGATGCGCTGCGCCAAGGGCCGGGAGGCTGCGGGCGCGCGCCCAGGGGCGGTGCCGGGGCGGTGCCGGGGCGGTGCCGGGGCGGTGCCGAGGAGGATGGAGGCGCCCGCGCCCGCGCTCGCGCGCAGGCAGGGCTTCCACACAGCACGAGCCAACTAGGCATCAACGCCGTCACGCCCTCACAGAGAAAACAATTAAAAGCGGGGGACTGGCTTTGGTTTGCAATGATCCGAGACCGTTTTTTCTGTTATTGCCCCGATGGTGTCCATACGGTTTCGTAATACCACCTTTTAAAAGGGAAATTCACATAAATAAAAATTCCTTTGTTTTGCCAGGCCAGGTAGACGATATCGCTAAGGTAGTAGTGCCGTACCAGTCTGGGACCGAAGGTTCGTGCGTTTGAATCCCGCCTCAGGCATGGTTGTGTGTGTTTGAGGCTGTGTGTTTGTGATTGCCCATTCTCCATTTATCATCACTATCATCTCACACTTCATCCTCCTAAGGATAACAATAGAATTTGTATGGAAAACAAAATGTATGTATTTGCTTGCAAATATATAGGTATGTTTCAGAACAAATATAAATAGTTTGATAATAGATTGCAATGATGATGGTAATTAACCTTCTGTGGATAATTTGTTAAATATCTAACAGCGGGATTTGAAATAGCTACATATTGATTTAAAAGAAACAACATTAAACGGAGAAGACAAGTCTTTGATATATTAACAGATATACTAATAGTTGAATTTCGCATTATTAATAGTATGATCAAGATATAGAATACAGTAAACAATGAAAATTCTTAGGATTAACGAAAAGAAAAATTAAGTTCGAAAGAAAAGGATGTGAAAGAGTGCTCAAAAGGTTCTTAGAATGCTGCAATGCCTGAAGTAGAGAGAACATGGGATGTTATATATTAAGAGAAGAAAGCAGATACGAACGAATTACGGCGCAAAGCGATACGAAGGAGAGGGAGAGGTAGATCAGAACGCGAGAAAGTTTCGCACTTGCATTGCAATAGACGATTCAGAAGCGACCGCGGTGGCGAATGTGGTGGAGTGAGAGTTAATCAAAGCGTAGTTAACTTGAGCAACACAACCGGAAGCGGTCGTGGTCACAGAAGGCAACAGCGAGAGCAAACCCCACTGCGGAAAATCGATGTTATACTACACTGAGGTCTCTGGTGGTGAGGGCGAATGGCGCAAGATGTGGAAAGGGCTGCGGTCGAAGACTGCGGTCGTTGATGGAAACGGAGAAGGAAGCACAGAAGGCCACATCAGCAGTTGCAATTGTCTTGGGAACAGGCTCAGGGAAAGTGATGTGCGGCCAAGAACATTTAAGGCGAAGGGACGAGCAAAGGTCGTAGTGACGTACGCGATAGTAGAGTCGTGAGAAGTGACAGGTTGATGGGCGGGTGATGTTGAAGGCTACGCCAGAGCAGTGATGGTGGTGTTAGTAGTAAAAGTATTGGGGGTGGTCATGGTGGCAAGGTAGAGGAGGGAGGTAGTGGTGAACACGGCTGTAACGAGAAAATCAATGGCGAGTATGGCGGAAATGACGTGGACGGCAGCGACGAGGAAGGCGACAACAATAACGACGGCGACGTGGACGGTGGTTGCGAGTACAACGGTTATGAGGACGGCGGTCCTGGTGAGGACATTGAATTACTAGTGTGGGCACAACTTCACAACAATGCATGTTCTATTGGGGGGCACACGTACCCGTGGTGGGCACCTGAGATTTTCGCTTTTAACCGCACCCCCCGCCGCAGCAGGTCCGGCCGGAACCTAGTTTGCCCTCACGGCAAACCTTCCCATTCAATGCCTGGGTGGGGCCGCCCTGATAGCCTCAGAGCTCCTAGTTTCCTAGGCTAACACAGGAGTCAATATCACCGTATGACGACGCGGCACTCACATGCATCGAGACACCGAGTCCCTCTATGCCCAGAATGTTGGGCTCCTGCCACGACGAAGCCGAGAACCCAACTGAGGGCCACCCGAACTAAGGTCCTGGTAGTTCGGAGCCCCCCACCCCGTCTTCTCACTTCCTACACCATTAGACTACCGACGTGAGTAGCGCCGAGAACCTAGGTAAGTAATTTTCCGTCGAACTGTTGTATGAGAATTCTAGAGTGTTCCTAAGAACCTCCTTCAACCAATCCTGCCCGAAGGTTGGCACGTCAGGAACCCGGTTAAAATAGCAACCAAGAGCATTATCATTTCCTACTCGCTGCCTCCACCTTGAAGCTATCGGCGTGAGGTGCGCCGTGAAACTGAGGGTCCGTGTGGTCGTCTACAACTCTCAACCAGAGACCATGCCTACCCACGCAGACACGACCCCCCCCCCCCTGCGTGGCGAGGACAGCGGTGGCGACGGCGATGACGACTCCGATGACGGAAACGGCGACCGCAATACAGTCGGTGATAGCACCAGAAGCGGCGTGAGGCGCCGTCGCCGGAAAGCTCGATGACGGAGGACACTGCAGAGGCTGCTGCGGCGGTGGCGTGGGCGAGAGGCGACGGCGGCGGCGGCCTGCAGCAGGGCCCGCGCGCTGGAACGCAAGGCGATTAGCGATCCCATTGTGGGGAGGCCCTTGTCAATCCGGTCGCGAGTCAACACTCATTACGGGATTAGGTTCTGCGCGGCGCGGGCGGCACGCAGCCGCCTGCGGCGAACGGAGACGCACGGCGACGGCAGCTGCTCCGTCACAAAGCGCGGCGGCCGAGCAATCGGGGCGAATCCCTAAGCCCCCGACGGCAAATCTCCCTTTTTTATTCCGAAATGAGGGTCTGGGCGTCAATAACACGTCCTGCATAAGTCATATTTGATTATGGCTGTTGGCTTTCGACGTACATATTTAAAAATTAAACGCTATTCAGTAGAAACCCTAGAGTTTGGAAGCGATATCATAAAACCTATAAATAAAAGTGGATTTATTTTATCGTTGCTACTCCGGAACGTTGAATGTTGGATGTTGGATTTAAAACTAGAAAGTAAAGTTATTCTAAACCTGTGATTAATGGATGAAATAAAATTGTATGGACGTTTTAGACGCACTGAATTTGGCTTAAATACAGTTCATAGTTCACTAATAATCTATCTTTCAATTCTTGGAAATAATATAGTTTAAGCGGTAAATGTATAAAACAAGAGGCTACCCCATTGTTTTTGTTTTTTTGATAGTCCGTATTTTAAGATAACTGTAGGATTGTTTAGTCATCATTTTTTATACATTTCAAAAAGTAAACTGTAACGAAAATTACAATTGCATTGAAAAACAAAAATTAGATTGAAATACATAAAATGATTGGAACAAACCGTCTAGCAAGAATATTGTGGCTTCATGTTCTGGCCTGCATTCCTTTACGGCGGAACGTCTTCTACAACCATACGAAACAAGCCTTCCAGGAACATCTCTGTAGGCTTTCTGCAGAACACGTTGTCTCTCTTGGAGCTAATATTGAGCCCTGCGACCTGGCGCCCCACCACAAAGGGCGGGCGAGGGACAACCGCAGCCACTGCGCGCGGTCGGCGCCCTTCAGCGCCGTGCGGACGAGTTCCTTGGCAGTTCCTCCGTCCACCAGCCCCGCGCCGGTGACTTAGTTAAGAGGCAGGGGCCGCGGGCGGAATGAGAAATGCGACTCCGCCCCACCGCCGCCACGCCCAGGTGTCCGACGCGGGAAGCGACCCCGCCCCCTGTCGACAGGCGCCTGTCGTGCCTCCGTGCGGCTGAGAAGCGATGGCGCAGAGGGGGGAACCCTCATTCTGGTAGGACGGAATTCGTGAATGGACATTTTAGATACTAACTGGGTTTTTCGCTTTTACGACTTTAATTCATAAAACCACATTTTAAAATGGGTGAAAAGTGACTGTAAAAGCTTTCATCAGAAGATGAACTTAAAGTAAAATATCCAATTGACACAATTACTATTTCCTCTTAGTTTCGTATAAAATACCCGTCAGAAGTAATGATTTTCAATTCTTGCCTTTTCTCTTAGTATAGAAACCAAGACTCTCACCGGAATATTTATTAATGAAGTAAACACGTATTTTGTTGTCATTCTTTTATCAAGCTCAGTTCCTATGGCAGTGATAAATGGAACAATTTAGAATTTAAATGATATTTTGAAGGTGCAAGAAACTTTGCGATATAAAACATACAAAATTAAAAAAATAATTTTTGAGATGTAGATTTACAATTTGCAAATTTTATGAAATTACTATGAAACAAAATTTAATTAATTTTAGATACAATCATTGTACCTAATCGTTAAGAGTGACTCATCTCACTGTGACGCAACTCAATTGTCTAATTCAGAGAAATGAGACACACTCAGAATAGAGAAGTGTCATAAATGTTTCAATTGGTTCGTGAATTTCGGTAATACGCTTAATGTACCAAATTGCACTTCTATATACATTGTTTGACGAATATGTAAGTATTCGTCTTCTAGTTTCATGATTTCATGAACAGGTAATATGAGGTTTTGCCCCTACCAAATTCGGTTGAGCTACCAGAATAATGTACGTTATCAGAATTAACATTGAATTACGATGGAAGGAACCAGAACTCAAGCTCACTCCAAATATCCGATCGCCTAAGTGCTAATAAGCTCTCGCAGACACATCACGGAGGTGGAATGTGCTCTGGCGGAAGCACATCCCCGCGCACTGCCGCCGACGAAGTTTGCCTCTGGGCGGACTCACCGCCGGAGCCTGGAGCGTGGGCGCGGGCGCGGGCGGCAAGACGCCGTCGCTCGCCTACCTGCAACAAAGACAAACAGGCGCCTTTGAGGAGAGGCCACGGGAGGGGGAGGGGAGGGGAGGGGAGGGGAAGAAACGGTCGCACCGCGTCGCGCGTGCAGGCGCCCGCCACGCCGCGCCATCGCCGCCCCGCGAGCAAACAGGCAGGCGCCTCAGGAAGCCCTCCAAATTGTCTCCGGGGTCGCCTCCGCGTCATTATTTGCTGATGGGGTGAACGGGGCTTAGGAGCAGAGCAGGCGGGGCAGGCGGGAGCGGAGGCGTAGTTAACTGAGATGTTGGTGAATCAAGCATCTCGTTCTGCACGAGAGCGATAGTGTCAAGTGCTGATTCATTTGCAGATAAAACAAATGATTATCATTTTCTCCAGTGAGTTGCAATATATAAAACACGACAACTAAGTTATATTAAAATTTTAAAAAAAATAACGCTTTTATTTTACCCAAAAGATTGAAAACAGCTGAAGCAGTATTAATTTATCTCCACTGACGAAGGTAAATGCATCCTATTTATACACCTCGAAATATCTTCAAGAACATGTTTATTCGCAGCTTCTTCTCAAATATATAGTTAGTATTCAGTGGAAATGAATATGAAAATAAGTACCTATAAACCTTATTTAAAATGGTACCAACGCAAATACAGACGAACAAGTCAAACATTTTTGTTTGTTAATGTAAGTTGTAAGTTTACTGAATAATATAAAATAACATTTTGTATTGATGAATTGAAATATAAATTAATCTATTAAAATTAATAATATCGTGCGCTATCTTTTCATCAATTTAATTTACTAATGATATGATTTTACAGTACGGTTTTAATACACAGTGTTCGCATGTTTGCTCTTCATTCATTATTGCAAGGCTTTTAAGTCAGAATTACGTTCTGCAGCACTAAATTTCAGAAGATAAGAGACGAAATTTCGCTGACTTCCTGCCTGTGAGCTGGGAGGAGAGCAGTAACGGTAAATCATGTCCTTGTCTCTTTGGATTAAAGATAAGGACGATATTTCTCTTACGCTGAATCATAGAGGACATATAGATAAAAAAGTGATTATGTTGAACACATGTATGATCATATTATCGAAAATTAAACTCCATAAATTTTAGAAAATTAATGACGAAATTTAAAGCATTCAAAACAAAATAAGTACCAAAACAATGAATTCATTTATTAAATATCTAAATCAAGATATTGTTCTTCGTAACATTCAATATAATGTTTTAATATTTGCTTTTTATAACATTTTTCCTCCACAATTTGAGAAAAACTGAGACAAAGTGTGTTTAAATCTATCACTTACTGCTACACTTAATAATTTTTTCAATACTTTTTAGAATATAAAAAATAATTAGTAAGTAAATTTGTTGCATCTATTTGAATGCATCACAAACATCTTATGACGAATATTCACAAAGGTTGAAAAGCAAATGAATGATCCATCATTAGTTATCTTCGGGCGTGAATGATTCTCAACACTTCCTGAAAAGAAAAGGTTCGAATTTGTTTCAGCTGCTCAAACTGCCAAATTCTCGCGTTTTCTTCCAGCTTCCTCTTATGTTTCAGAATCAGTAAGTTTATAGTGCCAATCCGGGTAGGCTAGATCGCTAAGGCAGTAGTGTCGTGGCAATCGCGGATCGTGGGTTCGAATTCCTCCTCGGGCATGGATGTATTTGTGATCGACCTTTCACCCTTCATCATCATCCTATGGCATTATTAAAGAAGTATTAATAATTCCTGTTCAAGCATGAGGCCCTTGCTCTTAATGGAATGTGCAGTTGGCTAATAAAAAAAGTTGATAATCGCAATATCGCGAATGCCCTTAATCCAGCAGTAGTCGCGCACAACAGCATGAATTAATTTTTATTTTTCCTATTTTACATTAGACTTCAGGAATCGTGCAGTTTCAGGACTTTTCTACAAACACTGTACTGTTTTATTGAAAAAATGTAGCGAGGGTAGTAAAAAAATAGCCATCATTTGTGTACCACGTTTAAAATATTTATTAAACTGTTTTGAACAACTAAACATAAAGGAATTTATTCGGAAATTAAATTTTTGTCTGAGACGATGAGGCGACCAATTGATTTAATTCAGGACCACTTAAAATAGAATACAAAGTATAGAACAGGAAACGACAAACATATGTTTCTGCATAATAAAACGTGTATTTATTTTATATTTTAATTCAGTCACAATTAAAAGATTTGGTCAACTCCAGATACTTCAAGATGTGCGAGTTGACTTTGAAGTATATTCGGTTATAAAATCGAACCGATCTCGTTCGGAAAATGCACACTGCAAACGAATTGCTCGAGAGATAAGCGTGCTTTATTATAACATTGAACTAAACACGTGTTGGAACTTACAATGAAATCCTTGAAAGTGTTTGTACAACAAAAAGAGCACATAAACTTTCATTACTTTGCTTAAAAATGCCAATGGGCCCCAAGGCGGTCTTGAATTTCAAAGAAGGTGTAGGTGCGTCTTTCAACTGCAGACACTGCGAAGTCCAGGGGTTGTCTTTGAGTGTCGCTCGTCGCCTAGAGGCGCCGCTGAAGGGTGGCGGGGGCGGGGGGCGGGGGGCGGGGGGCGGGGGGAGCTCAAAGCGCCTTGCGACGCATGGACGACAGCGGCTCGGGGCGATGGCACGCTACGGCCAGCCTTAATCCAACTTTAATGCGACTCATTACCGAAATCAAATAAACACATAATTCATTCCTTGGAGACGGAAGAGAGAGAAAAAACGATGCGAAACAAAAGAGCCCAGTAATTAAAATTAAATGCGGTGGAAAAGTAATGAAAAAGATCCCTCAGCGGGGCGCTGTTTTCTAATTTCAAAGCGACGTCCCACAACAGGAGGATGAGAAGAACCCTATCGCTACGAACTCGCTCTTCCCTATCTCCGATCCTTAATGCAACTTGGAGCGCAGTTCCTCCGGGAAGTGGCCCTTTTTTGTGGCAGCTGATGCAGTCAAAGGCGAGATAAATTTTAAATAATAACGCGAAATGCAAACTTATTATCTTTGCAAAGTACAAAACGTCGCTAGAAAACACTTTTTTTCATTTACAATTTCTCAAATGAGATAGATCGACAACATATGGGTCAAACTAAATAACAGAAATAAATATAAGACACAGAGTAAGCAATAGAAGAAATAGAAGAATATAAGAAGTACACAAAATTTCAATCGTGAGTTCTTGTATCATGAAAACAAAACTGATGAGAAAATTAAGCAGAACTCATTGTGAAACGGATTGTTATTGTATTTATTTAATAAGCGTACCAAATACTCGTACCTTAATTCATTTCATTTCGAAACCCACGCAATGAAGAAATGTCGACCACCATGACAAATTACAAGCTACGAAATTTAATGCAATCATTTTTGCGTATCAAGCCCGAATATATCTAACAGAAAATGAAAAGTGCACGTTGATGTGCGCAGTGAGCGCATTTCCCTCGACGAATGCGGTCACTCGGCAAATGGCGTGCCTAGAGGTCAATCTAATTAGCCCCACGCAATGTCATACCCCGCGCATTAGCCTAATTCACCCACGCTCGTAAGTGGAAAAATTACAGGTATCCGGGAGCAGCGCAATACACGGCCACGGACAAAGTAAATCCTCGGAGTAAACGCAGACGAGAGCGGAGCGCCATCTCCGCGAAGGGGCGGGATCGCCGCCCTCATTTCTGCCCTCGAGATACGTGGAGCGGCGCCTCCATATCTGTCTGCCGTAACCTTAAGACGACAGCCGCGAGGGGAGGGGTTGCGGGGGGGTGCGGGCGTACCTTTAATTTCCGGGCAGCGCGCCCGGCTGTTTACGAGAGGAGTAAAAACGCAAAGACGCCGTGGCTCGGCCTCGCCGCCACGCCAAGGCCGCCTGCAGATGAGATCTTCGCCTGCACGAGAATGCTCCCCAGGCGCGCTCTCGCAGACGGCTTAGTAGCTCCTGCTAGGAACCACAGTCACGGGAATGTGTACGTGTCAGGTTCCTTAGTTGACGGAACGAAGACATTGTCTATCGGACGTGAATTTTTTCTCATGTGACGATCCACCGCCATTTTCGTACTCACGTTTATCTCTAACACGTTATCTTACACTATATCTCTTGCGACCAAATGCTGAGTGAGAAAGCTAATTCCGGACTTAAATGCATAATTATTGAACGATAATTGTATGGGGTATGTGGTGGATTGCTAACCATACCAGAGACGCCAGATGAACACATCGCCTCCCTCCATTCAAAAACTCGGAATTTGAACCCAAAATTAGCTCAGAGCGGCTGACTTTGCTGCATCGGAGGAGGCCTTTCCTAATTAGGTTGATAATTACATCAGTACACAAAGGAATTAACACATTTCAAAAATAGTAATTTTTGAGCTAAATGAAGAAATACGTTTAAGAAATTGGTTTTAGAAAATCCACAACGATAGTTATATAAGTAAAGCATTTTGTCTTTGGCCACGAAATAAAAGTCGCCAATGAGGGTAAAAGTATTCTGCAAAATGACAATTTTGGAGATATTATGCGCGCACGCGCGTGTGTGTGTGTGTGTGTGTGGTTTACTTTGCACCTGCGACATACGCGTTCTGGTTGTCTTTGACAACATAACAAGAGTTTTATCCCGCGTAGAGATCCTACAGGACTTAAGAATTTTCTATAGAGGATACATCACAATAGAACAGATTTGCGCTTGCAACCAAGATGTTTGTTCTGTCAATAAACAGTAAAAACATTTATTCATTTTAATGAGTACTCATTTCGAAAGAACGATTATACATTCATTCCAAATTCACCCAAATCTAATTCAATAAGGACAAACAGAATAGCGAGAGTTATTTCATTTTTACGTATTAGTTTAAATACAAAAACATATTAATTTGCTATAGTTATTAATAATTTTTCCTAGCAAATAATAAACAAAAATTGAAGGAAAAAATATAAGTTTATATTACACATGCGTGAATGAAAATTTTTTTATTACCGATAATGGAATTTATTGGAAATAAATACTCTATTTCTCAACGAAATGGAAATATGCTTGCGTAAAATATATAAATTTTATTTTGCATGTGCTCAGGTAATTTCATCAACTACTGAAAGTATCTTACAGAAGAAAATCCACTAGAACAAAATGTCCTCCTGCGACATGTTTTGCCATACCACCACCATAATCCGCCAACGGCAGAATATCATCATTTACGCATGCGCGTTTATGCGCAGCGGAACGAGATTTTCGGAAGAACGAAGTGCCGCTATATGTCCCTCAGAGATCTCTTCCCCAGTGGAGCCAACTAAGCTAACAGCCATAACCGTTTAGGGCGCTGGACGCAAGATGGCGTCCAGCGAGGGGGCGACAGCCGTGGGAATTGCCTCCATTTCCATCCGCAGACGGAGACGTCGACAGTGCGTATCAGGCGTCGCGATTTATGAACCTCCTCCTCCCCTCGACGTCCGTCGTGAGGCTCGGGCACGACGCCCGCCTGCCGCTCCGCTCGCAAGGGTCATTTTCCCCTGCGCCACCCGCCCGGCCAGAGCGCGCTCCACGCGCCGAGGTGTCCCCGCGGTGACAAATGCAGTCGCCAGGCCGACGCGCGCTCTGCCGGGCCAAGCGAGAGAACCTACTTTGAATAATAATGACGTCGCAAATATTCGACCACCGTTCAAGACCGTTCTTATGTTTGAATACAAATTGCAGTAATAAGAAACGCAGTACATTCAGTTGTAAATTATTTTGGAAATGTATGTCCGGGGTTTTTGTGGTTTCCCTTAAGTCATGCAGGCGAATGCTGGGATGGTTCAAAAAGACCACGATCACCTCTCATCATCATTCTATCACCTCAGAATTCATATTTCAAGGCTTAACAACTTTGTCTTACCAAGAGACACCGAAAAGCTGATCTCCATAATGACATATGATAATATCTCTCCGGGATAGAATATGCCTAGGCTCGGAAGATAACGTGTGGCGTAGTCAGAAATAACCGATACACTAATAATAATAATAATAATAATAATAATAATAAAATAATAATAATAATAATAAAATAATAATAATAATAATAAAATAATAATAATAAAATAATAATAATAAAAATAATAATAATAAAAATAATAATAATAAAAATAATAATAATAAAAATAATAATAATAAAAATAATAATAATAAAAATAATAATAATAAAAATAATAATAATAAAAATAATAATAATAATAATAATAATAATAATAATAATAATAATAAGAAGAAGAAGAAGAAGAAGAAGAAGAAGAAGAAGTTTACAGGGCTAAATGTATATTTCATCATGTCACGCGTCTAACAGCTACTTTAACCAGCTGAGATTATTGTTGCCTAGAAAAACTGTGTTCGTTTCGTTCATCGAAACCAGTCTCAGGCTGCACTATCTCAATGTCGTCTTTGTGGCTAAGTACTCGAAGTCAAACCATCCCTTATGCTATAACACCGTCTAAATCGTCAAACGTCATTTCGTAACCACACAAGAAAGTATCCCGTTACTCAACTGCCATTCGACATTTGGCTAAACATATCCAGTTCGCTTACCGACATCAGGCTGACCCCCAGCCCCCAAAGATCTTCCACATGTGCATCCGCGGAATGGGACCTACGCTCCAATAGAGCCCGCCGCACCGACGGCCACGGCCAGTCGCGACAAACAAGCCCAGCGTGCGCAGTCGCGCCAGTCGATTTTTCTCGCTGGCACCGGTTCCGGTCGTTCGCGCGGGCAGTAAACGGTTATTGCAAAACGATCCGCAGCGCCGCCCACCCCGCGCCGCGCCTGGACCGTCGGACCGGCGTGGCTTGGCGGTGCGGGGGATGACGGGGCGGGGGGTGACGTGGCGGGGGGTGGCGGGGTCGGCAGGGGGCGGCAGGGGGTGTCGAGGGTGGCATGGCGGGTCGGGGCGTGGCGGGGTGAGGCGGGGTGAGGCGGGGCATGGCTGGGCATGGCTGGGCATGGCTGGGCATGGCTGGGCATGGCGAGGCAGGGCGGGGCGGGGCGGGGCGGGGCGGGGCCGGGCGGGGCAGGGCGGGGCAGGGGCGGGGCAGGGGCGGAGCGGGGCGGAGCGGGGCGGAGCGGGGCGGAGCGGGGCGGAGCGGGGCGGAGCGGGGCGGAGCGGGGCGGAGCGGGGCGGAGCGGGGCGGTGCGGGGCGGAGCGGGGCGGAGCGGGGCGGAGCGGGGCGGAGCAGGGCGGGGTGGGCGGAGCGTGGCGTGGCGTAGCGGGCATGGCGGGGCGGGGCGTAGCGTGTGGTGGAGCTGGGCTAGGCGTGGCTGGGCGTGGCGGGGCGGGGGGGTGCGTGGCGGGGCTTGGCGTGTGGTGGAGCTGGGCTGGGCTGGGCTGGGCTGGGCTGGGCTGGGCGGGGCGGGGCGGGGCGTGGCATGGCATGGCATGGCGCGGCGCGGCGCGGCGCGGCGCGGCGCGGCGCGGCGCGGCGCGGCGAGCGGCCGTTCCATTATCTTGAACGATCGACGGCTTTTGGTTTACGGCGCGGGCTGTTTGCGCGTCCGTTTCGGGCGATTCGGAAGAGGGGCTGCCGATCGCATCGGGCGCCGTTGCCAGCTTCCGCCGCGACTGTCGGCTTTCCGGCTGCTGCTAACGCGACAAGTGTTGGCTGCAGAGCGGACACAAAGTTGGAAAATTACCACCGCTTTTCTACGTGTTTTCCCTTTTACAGGTGGGAATTGTTAACCATGAATTGTTTAGTATTATCGGTACATAAAACTTAACAAAATTTGCATGTTCATAATAACGAGGATAGCAATAAACTCGCCGTTGTGCGATACGTTGCACACGTGTTTCCTCGATAGTTACACGAATTTATATTTACGCTATCACTCTACATCAATATCTTCTTGAGATATAAATCAGCATGCAATTTTAATAATGGATAAAATATCACGAAAAAAATTTAATTACAAAACTGAGTTCACCAAATGGAACAAATCAAGTATCAACACAGAGCCATTTTAATCGTGAATAAATGATACTAAATTTTACATTTCTCCTAAATATTTATTAAACATGCAATTCAAAAAGAAATACACTTCGCAAAACAGAAGGAATGAAAAAATCCATTCTCAAATCCAAGATTCTGACGTTCGTGATATATTTTACACGAAATGTCAATACACACTAAGTGTGTGCACGTTGTTTGAGTTTTATAACACTACGGTGGATTTCGTTTCCAAGATCAGGTTTGATCGTTTTACTGAGAAAGTAGTTTATGTTTCCTTTGGTTAATACGAAGATAGAAAAATTGTGAAGTTAAACAACAACGCCGTAGTATTAAAATCGTACATTTACGTTGTATTCTACCGCCAATGAAATCCAGTTTGTGGTCCAGCAGTCGAACGCAAAGAGGGCTTCTGGTCCAGCGATCGGGGTCGTCGGAATTCCACGGCGCTGTATCGACAGGGGCGGAAAAAGAGCGGACTTTCCAAGTATTTTGCAGCCGGCGGCGCAGCAAGAAATGGGTCAAGGCGCAGCGCAGGCGGCGGCGGCGGCGGGCGTCAGCGCAGACAGCCGTCGAAGAAGACGTGATCAGCGGCCGCGCCTGAGGGCGCCGTGTTTTCGGAGGGAAAAACTTCCTCGCCCTCCCCCCTCTCTCCCTGCCGCGGTGGCTGCGACGCGCCGCGCAGCGCCGCGCGTGCGGGTACAGGGCGCAGAAAAAGTGCTCCACGCTTTGCATTTTCTGAAACGTTAATGTTTCGAACGGAAGCGGAAAATGATAGATCGAACAAATGGTGATCACGGCAATAATGGAGTCAACGTCGCGAATGAGTGAAAATGCAGACATTACTTCTTAATTTTGATAATGCATTATTTAATATTTTATTTCATAACTTACTATTTACAAAAAAAAATGCTCTGTTACCTTTAATAGTTTATTCCGATTTCATTATTAATCGTTATTACAGATTATTCAAAATCCACACAAAACTCAATGCGTAGCTTTAGTAATCGAGACACAATGCCATTTTAAGTAAGAACAATATAATGAATTAAATTGGATAATATATTTTTAGCGCTTTTTGATGAGGAAAACAATATAACATAATTATACAGAATTTTTGAAGTATGAGTTACACCTTTTGTCAGTATTAATCGTTAACTTACCAGATACTCATTTATCCAAACTCTCCAATAGTTTTGCTATGCTTATGAAAGTTTGTTTACATTTTCTTTCTTCTGTGTATGAAGAAATTAAATATAAATAATCAGCAGTCAAAACCAAGTGATAAAGAAGCAAATAAATTTTAAACGAGACTAATTAACTAATGTAAAAACACATCTAATATTCCTTTGGGTACCAGTTGTAATACGTATTTTAAAACTTAAAAACGGGTTTTCATGCAATATACTCCCATACATTCTTTAAGAATGTCACCTTATGCTTTGTCGCAGTATAATAAGAAATTCACGTTAACACAAAAAAAAAGAGGGAGGCGCGAATACTTTCTGTGGCCACTGTACACTCTTTGACACGCGCCCCCGCGGCGCGCCGCCGGCGTGGAGGTTTCCTCGAGAAGAGAACATTCCCCTTAATAAAGTTCGCCGCCGCCGCCGCCGCCGCATATCCCACGTCCTCCAAATAAAAGAAACTTTCGCCGCTCGTCTCGCTGTGAGCCTCGACCGCCGCCGCCGCCCTCCACCTCGTCCTCGTCCTCGTCCTCGTCCTCGCCCTCGTCTGCGTTTTCATTTTCACGGAAGCTTCTCGTCCTTCCAGCCGCACTTCGTTTCACTTCCCGGCGACAACATCATTGCAACATACATTAGGGTGTTCATTGCGGCCATTTTCAATACATATGCAAACTGAATGTTGTTTAGACCTACATTTAATCCTCTGACTGCCCTTTGTGTTGTATTAAGAGTAGTTGCACTTACTAGTGTTAGTTTTATTAATTTTTTTAAGATTTTAGTGAGACGTACTGGTAAAGATGGATGAGGGTAATGGTTGTCACTTCTCTGCTGTTTTTAATGGCCGGGAAGACCTAGGGTTCGAGATCCTACATTGGCGGATTATCGAGACGAGCTGGTTAACTACGTCGAATCCAGCCGCTGTCTTAGAGGTTCTTGTCTGGCGCTGGCTGCTCTGATTGGTAGTTTTCCAGGGGTTCTCCTATCAATTTAAGGTGAATGTCAGAAGATAAATTTAACATATATGTCATGCGCCGCACGCGACCCTTTCGTTCTCATCCTTACCCTCTCCTCTTTCATCCCCTTACACCAGGCCTGCATGGCACTTGTACTTTCTCTGACCTCTGGTGACGCTCGCGAGCAACTCGAGTGCAATTTCGGGCAGCAAGGAAGGGTGGGGATAAGACTCCTTCTCAGAGAGATCACCAATGAGAATGAGCAATTCGAACCTTAGCGCGTACATTGAAATATATCGGCGATAACACGGCATACTGTCACATACAGTTCAAGTAATATTGTATTTTATTATATTGGAAATTATCATTGTCGATAGATAACAATGAGAAATTACATGCCAAATTAGACGTTGATTTAGACATCAAGGATTATAATTGCTTGTTGGACGCAAAAAGGATTTTTTCTGCAATGACATCGCAAATTTAGTGTGATGCTAAACACAAAATTGTGAAATTGAATCGTTTTTGTTTGGTGATAACTATTTTTTATTGAAACTTGTTTAATTGAATACACAATTCTATCAACGCTAAAAAATCTTATTCTTAAAAAATCATGATTACATTCTGTTCTAATTTCTGACAATAGTACGTTATACAATTCTAATAACAACTCAACGAAGGTGAAGTCATTTTCAGCCACATGTCCGGATAGTTTTGATCACTTAGTGTATAATTGTTGTATTTTCGATTTCTCTCTATACCCATTGCAAATTAACTCTTAAATCTCACATCATTAAACGCTTTTGCCTTCGTGCCAATACATAAATGTATTGAGTAAAGTCCGGATGCAGCTATTAATAAATTTGTTTTCATTCGAAATAATGTATTTTAATGTTGTGAACTTCTACTAAATCCGTTTATTTCCAATCTAAATTCATAATTCAAAACATATCGACAATAATTCCAACGAGATACAATTAAATCTACACAATTTTTATTAGCAGTGAAATATTTGTAATGAAACAATAACTTTAAACAATAACTCGGTATTACTTATCCTCTAAAGAATATGGATTTAGTATTTTTCATTAGAAAAATGTATCATTTGCGATCCTAATGTACTCTAAAATCTTAGAAAAAAATAGATAAATACTGAAAGTTTGAACTGCCAGTTCCTTTCTAAGATTTCTCCTATTTCTTCCTTTCATTCCCCTTCCCGTTTCGCATGGCCCCGCGTCACTTCTTCATCTCGGCAGCTCTGCGGCACCCCGACGGCGCAGCCACCCCCAGCGCCCGCCCCACCCACCGCCCCGTCGCCCCTTTTTCTCCGCACTTGCTCTCGCGAACTTTCTGCCTCGGGCGAAGCGCTTCGCCCCCCCCCCCCTCCCCCACTTCGCCAGACTCTCGCAGCGCTCCCGTGACAAACTTTGGAGACACAAAGTAGGACTCGCGAAAATGATTTCAAAGCGCGTTCTCCTCTTTTGTTTTTACAGGAGCGAAATATGGTAACACCCTCGCAAGCAGGGTGTTAGTTTGTTCCCAGCTCTCGCTGATACTCATATCTGTTGTGTCGCGAGTCGACGTCTTCCGCTGCGTTGGTGTTGGAACACAGGAGCCACTCGCGCGCAGTCAAGCGAGAACCTCTCTGATATAAAAAAGCGCTCTCGCAATGGAGATACAAGGTTTTTAAAACAGATTTTCACATGATTGGCTAATACTAACCTTAGTTAATGTCTTTGATATTACAACTTATACTGTTAATCAAATCTCGACAATGTGTGTTACACATGGTAAAGAAAATATTAAAACATTCACGTTTAACTAATCTGAATTATGTCACCTTATGTCAATGTTTTTACAGTAATATAATGTTGCATGTTATTTTTATGTAAGCGTGACCGTCCCCTTCTCTTGTTTGGAAACATCAAACTTAAAATTTTCTGAAATTACTTAGTATTAGAGATAATGTGCCAAAAATAATCCATAGGATACATTTCGTTTATTTCATTAGAGCATTAGACAAACTTTCTAAATTTCATTCAATAGACTGTAGATAGAATTATGTTATGTCACTTTTCTCGTTAATAAAAAAAATTCTAATGCACATTACTGATCCTCCATTGCCCTAGACTCAGGGTTATCTGAGCCCCTGTTAAACGAAGCTGTGGAGTAACAGAGTTACTGAAAACCAACAAAAAAACCATTCACTAAAAACTACCGACTTACTGTTTCTACAACCTTTGCACAATATGCATTAGAGGGGAAAGAAGATATATTACAATAGCGTCAAAGACATTTCCATAGAGCATTTTTAATGAATGAAAAAATGATCATTTTTTGCCGAGATTTTTTAACGTGTTTATTTTTTAATGAACATACATGCTTACTTAACAAGAGCAACAATCAACAAAAATGTACATTTAACCTCGTTTTCCCACGATCCTTTTGTACATTAATTATCCGACAATTTTTCGTGTTGATGGTAGTCTCGGAGCCAACAACCTCGGGTAATCGCAGGTCTACTGGCCTCGATTGGCCTCCTGAAAATTCGCGTCGAGGGGGGGGGGGAGACTGTCGCCAGCGGTAGTTCGCCCCCCCCCCCCTCCCTGCGGGACGCACAGCTGGTGCCCGGCGCCAGTGACGGAGGCGGCGGCGCAGTAATTGGGGCAGGCGCCGCCAGGGCACCGGAAATGAAACGTTCGAGGTTTAAGCTCCTGCCCAGACGCAGCCAACGCACTTCGCCCCCTTGTACTATACGCCTGCACATACGGGATAGATGCTCCATAACTAAGACTAATATAAATATATATAAATACAATTCAAATAATATGAAACAGATGTCTAAGACTAATCACTACTGTCAAGCTTTTTATCCAATAAAATTCACAAACAATCAATATAAAAACAATAAGATAATAAGTAATGAATTTGTCCAACAACTTCTTCAATACCTTTCAACTACTGTTAATGCATAAAAACCACAGATCAGGAATTACTCCGACAATAGCTGAGGTAAAAAAATATGTTCCGAGCACACTCCTTCCTACAATTTGACGATTCAGGTAATTGAAAAAATCGGAATATACTCTCACTACAGTATTCCTCTTCAGAAAGTTTAGTACTTTAATAATATTTTAATATAATATTTAAGTCACCCAATCTCTTTGTAATAGGTTTTATTAACTGAACAGTGTGATATTATCGAGTAAAATAGAAGAAAGGTGTTCATAAATGGGTAAGTGCATTGAATGCGTGCTTTATACTCGCACCTCATGCCAAGAGGATTTCTCCGCGGGGTGGGCACCTGGGCGCTAGTCTCTCTCTGCAACCCCCGCAGGCGCCTAAGTACAACTAGGGCTGATGTCTATATCCCAACTTAGCGCAGTTACCACTCTCTGGACCCTTTCCATTCAATACCTGGGTCAGACCGCCCTGCCAGCTCAGAGCTAATAGCTTTCCGGGCAAACACCGGATTCGAATCAATGCGCCACTCACAATGGGCCGTGACAAGTCCCTCATCGTGACCAGAGTATTGGGCCACTGCCACGACGAAGTCAAGAGCCCAACTGGGGGACACCAGGCTAAGGCCCAAAGGGTTCGGGGTCGCCAACACGTCTCTTCACTGCCTCCATCTTGAAGCTATCGACGTGAGTGCCCCCGGAACCTAGGCAACCTCACAGTGGGGTTCATGCTCCGCGTCTAGGCTTTTGTGTGTGGGTTTGAGATCCATCGCCAGCTGCACAGCGGATGCCGGCTAACGAACCCCACACCCAATCCAGCCGAGAGGTCCCACGCACTGCCTCCACCTTGAAGCTAACGACGTGAGTGCCGCCGTGAAACTCGGGGTACGCGTGGCCGTTTACAATCCTCCACCAGGAACCGTAGCCTCGGAGATTGATGCCCCCCTGCGGGGACAACGAAATACGCCCACGAGATTCTTCGAGCAAACAAAGGAGCAAAGGAAAGGCTTAACGTAGGTAATTCACTGCTAACGACGGCACGAATCTTTATATTAATTTTTCCACGAGGGAATCCTTGAAAAATACGAAGAAAATAAGTTCTTTACAACTCCTTTCCTGCATTTGACTTTCAAAAATGTTTTTAAGCCTCAGCAAATTGTGCACTCTTCCAAGTTCACTTTTGAAATCTGAAGAAGACTGGAAAGTAAAGAAACTTTTATCTAAAACTTTTCTGCTCACCCATCGAAAAAAATGCATCTAAGGAAAAGAAGAATTCTAATGCGATATATTCTAGCACCATGACGTACATACCAGACGCACATCATGACGTATTTACAAAACTAAATGTTTCAGATAGTTTGCGCGTAACGTATGAGAAAATAGAAAGCCACTTACTTTTCACTTCAATATGTTCGACAATAGTTTCGGAAAATAACAATCTTTAGCTGATTTAAACGAAATTGAATGTTTTAATATAATTGAAGTAAAACATTAATTAAATGTATTTAATGAGAAATTTAAAAGTCAAAATCTTAAGTGAATATCATAAATTAATACACAAAGTACTTTACAACTGCGTGTCTGAGTGGAACTATCACAACAAATTTTAAAATAAATATAATACACGTTAGATAAAAAGTACATACGAAATGACTTTCAATTTAAAATAACACTCAAAGCGCGAATTAAAACACAAAAATACGTCCTATTCGTAGTCTGATAAATACTACAACAGAAAACTATAACCTTCCTCTTTAGATAAGATAATTTTTGAATAAGTAGAACAGACTATTGCCTGAAATGTCGTCACTGTAACCAGAGTTCACAGCGGCCTTTTTCTTTCAGGATCAAAGAGAATATAAAGAATGTCCCTAAATCGGGTATTAGCACGGTGTGCCTGACAGCGGTCGTGCGTGTAAACAGACGCAAGGACACTATGGTAGGGTGGAGCCTGAGTGTAGGGGGGGGGCGGGAGTGGTAGGATAGGTGACACAAGTGCGTTCGTGTGTAAGTAGGTCGCAAGTAATGAGGTAGGGTAGAGTAGGGGTGGCAGATTGTGCTATTATTTATTTTTATTGGGGTTTAACTGCTCATGTTATTAAGGTCCATGAGTGATGAATATAATGTCTTAATAGAGAGAATGATGTTGTGTATGATGATGCAGCCACAGCGGAATGAGCCAGGGGAAACGGGAGGCCTCGATAAAACCTGTCGAGAGTTTGTCTTTTCCACCGTTCTACCCGGATTGACTGAGGATCAAACCCGAACCTCAGGTGTGGAAAGCCTATGCGCTAACCACTACGCCACGATACTCCCGGCGGAGTGAATAGCGAGAGGAGTGGAGGGGCGATCTGTAAGTTGTTGATTCGGTTTGGTATGAAAGCGGTGAGGTGGGACTATGGTGTCGTGTAGTGTGGGGTAGAAAGATGTAAGGGGAGATAAGGAGACATGTGGTCTGGTGGGTGGTAGTGAGGTGTGGTGAGGAGAGGTAGAGTGTAATGTTTTTGTGCTATTGTGGTGGGTGGCGTGGTTTGGTGGGTGGTACGAGATGTGCTGCTGTATGGTGAGATTCTACGTGGAGAGGTGTTGTTTGGTGCGGAGTTATGTTGTGTGGTGAGGTGAGGTAGAGTGTGTCGTCTGTTGTTTGTGGTGTGGTGCATGATGAGGCGAGATGAGATGTGTGGTGTGTTGTGCTGTGCGGTGAAGTGTAGTGTGCTGTGCGGTGTGTGGTGAGTGATGTGAGGTGTGCGGTGTGCGATGTGCGGTGTGCGGTGTGCGATGTGCGATGTGCGATGTGCGGTGTGCGGTGTGCGATGTGCGGTGTGCGATGTGCGATGTGCGGTGTGCGATGTGCGATGTGCGGTGTGCGATGTGCGGTGTGCGATGTGCGGTGTGCGGTGTGCGATGAGCGGTGTGCGATGTGCGGTGTGCGGTGTGCGATGTGCGGTGTGCGATGTGCGGTGTGCGATGTGCGGTGTGCGGTGTGCGGTGTGCGATGTGCGATGTGCGATGTGCGATGTGCGATGTGCGATGTGCTGTGTGCGGTGTGCGATGTGCGGTGTGTGATGTGCGGTGTGCGATGTGCGGTGTGCGGTGTGCGATGTGCGGCGTGCGATGTGCGGTGTGCGATGTGCGATGTGCGATGTGCGATGTGCGGTGTGCGGTGTGCGATGTGCGGTGTGTGATGTGCGGTGTGCGATGTGCGGTGTGCGATGTGCGGTGTGCGGTGTGCGATGTGCGGTGTGCGATGTGCGGTGTGCGATGTGCGATGTGCGGTGTGCGATGTGCGGTGTGCGATGTGCGGTGTGCGATGTGCGGTGTGCGATGTGCGGTGTGCGATGTGCGGTGTGCGATGTGCGGTGTGCGGTGTGCGATGTGCGATGTGCGGTGTGCGGTGTGCGATGTGCGGTGTGCGATGTGCGATGTGCGGTGTGCGGTGTGCGATGTGCGGTGTGCGATGTGCGATGTGCGGTGTGTGATGTGTGATGTGTGATGTGCGATGTGCGGTGTGCGATGTGCGGTGTGCGGTTGTGTGATGTGTGATGTGTGATGTGCGGTGTGCGATGTGCGATGTGCGGTGTGCGGTGTGGTGTGTGGTGTATGGAGAGGCGTAGTGTGGTGTGGTCAGACGAGTTACTGTGTGGTTGGGTAGGGGTGGTGTGATGAGATGTGGTGGTTTGGGGCGGGTAGGAGGCTAGGGCCTAGTGTCGCCCGTATCTGCCTCGGCGAGCGTGCGCGTGTATTCGTAATGACAAACGCAAACACGGGGGGGTGGGGGCAGCGACCGCCCAGTGTCGCCCACATCGCCCGCGGAGGGCGATAAATCCGCCGCGCGCGACAGAGTTACGGCTGCGGGTCGCGGCCCGCAGATATTTCGCGCTCCGACACGCGGACTTTGGCTAATCAGTTTAATGAAGCGGCGGCGCAGCTGCAGCCGGACGCACCTTGCGGCCCGCGGCCGGCGCGGCTCCACGACGCATTGATCTATGTGCAAACGCTGCCAAACAATAAGGCAAATGCACAGCCAAACACACGTTGGGGGGAGGGGAAAACGGTTGTTCAATGTACTGGATGTAAATTCAAATTGAAAGATTGCGATGCCGCCTATAAAACTTATCTAGACAATTCAATACCAAAGAAAAACACGTTTAAATAGTTCGGTATCAAGTGTTTTTGTAATAAATTAAAAATAAGTTGGTTAATAACAGACTGTTTTAACTGATGGCCCAGAGGTGAGATGATAATAACAATGCGATTGAAAAAAGCTTAGGTGAAAGATGACTTTAAATGGATTACGTCTTATTATGAAGTAAACAATATTGCGTAATATTTAATATTTTTACGAATTCTTGAAAAACAGTTTTCTGAATTTGACAATTTTTTTTTTTCAAAAAGTGACTGTGACACATTGAAATTATTAAATTCAATTCTACATGAATATGTAATACAACATAATAGCCAGGTAAGTTAATTCAGAGTAAAATCTTCTCTTGATAGAAAGACTTTATTAAAAGCTAAAAAGGCATTGCATTATTAAAATGGCAATTAAATTAGAGAATGTTTTCCTGGAATAATTTCGTGCTTTGCCACATTATTTTAATCTAATAATAGGAGTTGAACTATAAAATCAATAAACGCTTAATAATGAATTTTGACAAAATTTTATTCCAAACAATTCATTTTAAATCAAAATTCGTTATTTTTCCATTCACAAGGTTCATCAAACAGAACATAAGGCTAAAGTTTATAAATCTAATATACGATGGTTTATTAATCCCACATTCACAACTGCATTCATTCAAAAACATTTACAAACTCGTGACCCATAAAATAATTTTGGAGGTGAGGGTGATATATTAACGATTCGATTCGAAGTACTTTCAAAGTAATTATTTCATTAGATATTTTTACTTCCGCGTCATTTTCTTTGGTTGCCTTTCATTTTTACTGTAAGCCATCCAAATTATACAACATATTTCAGTTAATACTGAAACGATCAGTCTTCAAGTGAATTAATAGTGAATCATTCAACGTAACCTTAATTCATCAGTTGTTTTTTGATTCCAATATTCCGCACCCCTTCTTTATGTATTATAAAATGCGCCTTATCGCACCCACCTCCCCGAGCCCAAACCGAGAGTCCCTCACGCATATCCTCAGCCACGTCGCCTCCCATCGCCCTCTGCCCCCCACCTGTGCATCGACCGGCGGCGCGGGAGGTGCGCTCTCTGGCGGAGCGCGTTTTATGGTGTTGTTTACGCGTCGCCCCCCCCGCAAATTCACTTTACATAACCGCCGCCACCGACTCCGCCGCCGTCGACGCCCCCATCCCTCGCCGTCGATTCTTTCCCCGCCCTCGCTGATGGCTACGGCGTCGGCGCCCGCCCCCGGCCCTGCCTTCGCCCTCCGTCACCACCCCCGCCGACCCTCTCATCCCGCCCCCGCCGCCCTCAACGCCCTCCCCGCCGCAGCCACCATTGCAGTCACGCCGACGCCTCCCACCCCCGCCGCTCGTCACTGCCGCCCTCATCGTCGTCCCAATCCCGACCCACCTCTTCCGCTATCCCCGCCGCCCCCACCCCGATCCCCTCTACGGCCTCGCCCCGCCCTTACCTCTGAAGAGCGGCCCTCCCCGCCTGCCCCGCCGATCCAGCCACCGTCACTCGCGCTGCGCCTCACCCAACCCCCACGCCCACCTCGTCTCACCTCCGTCGTCCCGCTCCACCAATGCCCTCACCCCGCCGCTGCCCCGCGCCGTTCGACCCCTCGCACTTGCATAATGCAGAGCACATATGTTCGCCCCGCCTCGCTCCCGAGGAGGGGCAGCGGGCGGCGAGGGGCTCTGAGGGCGTGGGGGTCGTGAAAGCTTCAGGGGACCTGATCACGGAATTTGCGGTAGATGTACTTGAAAAATAGTGTTTGGACGCTTGTAAAGCATGCAATAATCTGTGAACTGCTTATTATTGCTAACTAAAATTAGTTTGATGATATTGTGATAGTAAATTTAACTTTTAATATTAAACCACAAATGAAATATTGAAAAAAAATTGTGGCTCCTTCCAAACATATTTCCATCTTTCGTCTTCTGGTAAACGTTATCTCTGAGATCTCCCTATGGACGTTTACCTAATTATTAAAGCTAAACAAACACAATTGTAAGTAGGCGGTCTTGTGATGTATAACGATG
The DNA here is from genome assembly GCA_038098605.1 of Gryllus longicercus. Taxonomy (NCBI): domain Eukaryota; kingdom Metazoa; phylum Arthropoda; class Insecta; order Orthoptera; family Gryllidae; genus Gryllus; species Gryllus longicercus. Next base: position 387,025 of record JAZDUA010000721.1, on the reverse strand, counting down.
TCACAATACTACCAAGGGATTTGGAGGATTTAATGAAATTAATGACAGTTCTGTCCGATTTCTGTAATTATTGTACTGGTGATGCTGACGATGTAAGTGATTGTATTGGTGCAGACGGTGACAGTAGAACAGAATTTAATGATAGTAAAGTTGATGACAATAAGAATTATTTCATGAACGTACATTACCGACAAAAATATATTTAACACTGACAGTTGTGGTTATTATTATTAAAATAATAAAAGTTAGAATAATGCAGAAAGTCACTGAATGCCTACAGAAAAGATTGATAGAAGAACCAAGGTTGTACAATACTTTGCAACATTGAGGAATATACCGAAAAAACACAGCAGAGGATATATTACTAACTCTCGCTAGTGTAGAATAGCGTAGATGTATGAGGGGGATCAAGGACACTTTAAAGAAGAGATCAAAGGACCAGATCACCAGAGCTGGTGCCGCTGACTACAAAGGAATGCAGTGGCACTGGCGAATACTGTAGAGAAGCGCGTGCGGCCACAGGAACGATGTGGCTGTTACCTCGCTGGAGCGGAAGCCGCAGAGGGGGGAGTCCACGGGGACCGAATGGGAGAGGGGGGAGAGGGGGGAGAAAGCGCCGGCGAGGGGACCGGAGACAAAAGAAGGCTGGAAAAACGAAAGTGTTGTTCCAGCCAGTGGACGTGGCCAGAAATGTAAACTTTGGAATGTAAACTCCCAGAGAAGATATTCCAGATTCGTGTTTCTACAAATACGATACTGGTCAGGCTTTCGGAGAGTGCTTCTCAAAAAGAGAAGAAAAAAAAACGATTCTGATTCACAGAGGGTAGACTCCCGTCGAGCATGTAGCTGAAGTCCACGGCAAACAGAGCTACCTTCTCGTGCATGATATGAGAAGGAGATTAATTCACTTATTTTAGAGAAACAATACGGATATTTGTTACATAACCTTTGCTATTTGATGAAAGAAAACTAAAATACAATTCATATTTCTTCAGTACTAAATAATTTCGACAATCACGAATATAAAAAATTCATGTACATAAATATTAGCTCAACATTTTATCTTCGTGTAAGACATGGAGTAAATATGATCTGCTATTTATTAATTACATAAATAATTAGTATTAAGGAATAATATTTGATTACCAAGCAAAATAACATGATCCTTCATATTCCTATGAGAGAAGTCTTTATTTAGAACAAGTAATATATTCCCTTCCTCACAATGGGGGAACTCGCCATGTTGGCCCTCCTACCCCCATTACGTCAATACTCCATGTGGAGGAGCGCGCAATATTTCATGGATGAAAGGAAGGCATCAAACGGCCGAAACGCGTCTCTCGTAGCGTGCAGCGCTCCCTCGCCAGCCGCATTTCACCGCCGTCGGCGCCGAGGGCGGAGCGACAACCTTACGCGCTTCCCTCCTTGTCTGCTGTTACTCATGCTAGCTCCCGTGACTACTCATCTCCCAAATGACCTTCGCCCCCACCGAAACTCACAGCCCGCTAAGCGGTGGCAAACTTCCCGATACTCACTGGCGAAGCTCAGTGGACGGCGTTCATGGCCAGGCGCGCACCGCCATATGCGCACCGCCACATGCGCACCGCCACATGCGTACCGCCACATGCGCACCGCCACATGCGCACCGCCACATGCGCACCGCCACATGCGCACCGCCACATGCGCACCGCCACATGCGCACCGCCACATGCGCACCGCCACATGCGCACCGCCACATGCGCACCGCCACATGCGCACCGCCACATGCGCACCGCCACATGCGCACCGCCACATGCGCACCGCCACATGCGCACCGCCACATGCGCACCGCCATATGCGCATGAAAAAAAATTCCTATCCTCCACCACCCGTCACTAACCACCCTAATCGCACACTGGCCGTCACCGTCACCCCACTCCGCTTTACAACCTCGTCCTCCATGACCCTCAGAAATTGTTCCACTATATCCATTAACCGCAAGCCCTCTCAAAATATTTAGCACTCCTACAGACGCACCATTCCTCAACCTTCCAAACCACGCCGTTTCACGTGCCTGCGCACCAGCTTGCGCTGGTTCTCCTCCACCCTCCCCGCCTCTTTCCGCCCCTCCCTCGCGTCGCCTTTCAAGGACCCTCTGGTGCGCCGTCGCTTCCGTCGGCCGCGCGCGCCGTTGACGAGCCCATGGGCCGCCCGCGCGGGACGTTTATTAATGCACAAGTGGCGCGAATAAAGATAAAAGCGCCCTAAACTATCAAATATTTGCCTCAAGTCTCGCGGATACACGTTTTCCGAGGCGAGAGGAGGGGCGCGGCGCGGCGCGGCGCGGTGGGAGCCCCCATCCAACTTTATGCGGCGGAGAGCCATCCTCGGGGAGGCCCGGCCGCCCGCGCGTCTCGGCGAAAGAGGCGGCGCCGAGCGCCCGGGGAGGCTGGAGAGGGCCGCGCAAAAATAGTGAGTGGTCGGACGAGCGGCGACGAGGCGAAGGGGAGCCCCAGGGAGGGAGGGAGAAAGGGCTGCGGAGCGTGGGAGGGGGGGCGAAGGGGGTCGGCTGTGTGCGGACTTTCCTGAGGGATGAGTCACGATCTTGCATATGTGGGAGCGGGTTATCCGCGTCAACGGAACGTAGCCCCGGGGAGGGCTCGGTCGTTGCTCTCACTCGACGCCGTGGCCCCCGAGGCTGCCATCAGAGCCGTAGCCGTGACGGGCGCCGCTGTTGCTCCAAGTCGTACCCTCCGGCTGAGTTAAGCTCAAAGCCAGCATTGCCGCTGGCTTTTGCAGCGGCTGTGACCGGGAGGTCAGTGCTCTGCCCTAGAGAACGATTTCTGACACTAGCTTCATACCTAGGTTGATATCAGCCGCTGTCAAGGAGTGAATTCAAGCATTCAGCTGCTGTGATCGGGGAAACAAACGGAAATCCACTGATCATTACCACGCAAATGCCGGAGCAATACCTTAACAAATGGGCCACGGACCACGAGCATTGTTTTCCCCCTTTCTGGTCCTATCATCTCCCTTCGCACACTCACGCACACGTACACTGTCTCTTCTGTGTGCTACTCTACTACACATCTAGAGAGACTGGTCGAGAGCTTGTCATTGCTGGGGCGGTGCCCTGCATGGGGGAGATATCTGAAGCGGGACATGTCGTGTAAGTCACGTCTAGGTCAGCGCCCGTGCAGTGGGGAAGGAATAACTGTGACCTCTCGGGATGTAACATTCACTGCACCATCACCACTAATGACCATAGCAGCAGAGGTGCCTGGAAATATCATTCAAACGTTGTCCCTGTTGGTACGCGTTTTGCCGTTACTGCTGACGACGTTCATTGTTGAATCCTTTGTTTGATAATTCTCGATACTCCCACTCATGTTTATATTCGACGAATGTAGTCGTTAAATAATTCGTCACCTTCATTACGATTATTCCAGACGCAAATTTGTCTGTGAGTGAGTATTGAAAATTACCTTCTTTTTTATAATGTACACTAGTTCACTTTGGATGCCATTGTCAGCGAGTTTAATTTTACGGAAAAAACTTAAAACATATCTTAGCGAATTTGTAACTTTCACACAAATATTGCTATCATGACAATCAATACACCCAACTAATGTTTCTATTCCTGTGAACAATAGGCAGTTTAAGTTACATTCCTTTTAATTGACGCAAATTCTCGAGGTTAACAAACGAAAGATAAATGACTATGGGTGCAAAGAGGGTTGTAGGTCGCATCGGGCGAAAACGAGAAAGCGGCATTAAAGCAGATGTTTCGCTGCACTTGAATGAGCATTGTCTCTGTGAGCGTCTGTCGCCGGAGGACCCCCTGGAGTGAATGTGTGGTGTCGGCGCCTGTGAATAGAGCCGCGATGCGAATTATTAACGAAGCGAGTATGCGTGAAAGAGCAGGAAATTCCGTTTTTGGAAAAGATGTCATTGAAAAGCGTTCGTGACAGGTCAGTTAAAAAGGTTCCTTCAGCGAAATGAATGGGATATCTTCATCACCCGCCGTGTCAACGTATGTGAAGGGGAACACACACCGACACTAATTTTAAAGGCATTTCGGTGGATCGCACTCAAAAGAAATTGGTGGTTTTCTGTAACGATTTTGTGTCGCATTAACAACATGAAAAAATGAACAGTTTCAGTATACCAGTTCCATGATACTGTAACAAGTTACCTTGTTATAGTATCATGGATCTGGTATAATTCAACTGTCTTTTTTTTCATGAAGCTATTAAAACCCAGTTATATATCATTATTCTAGTATTAAAAATATTAGTGGCAATGATTAATTGAGTATTATGGTTAATTTACCTCAGACCTACCTACCGACAGAAATCAATTTTTAACGGACGTAATATTTTATTACTTTAAAAATTTAATAAAGTATCTAAAAATATACCACAACCATTGCGACTAACATTTCTATTGAAGGTCAACAAACAAACTTCTGAGGATAAAACGATATATAATTTTTCGTAATTCTAGAAATTTTTCAATTTTAGAAAATGTACATAAAACGAATAGTGTACCTACGCTATTTTTATAAGAGTGCTTCGAATTCTCACACACACGAACGCATGGAGAGACGGACGAATGGATCTACGGACGTTTTACAGAAAACAACATTTTAGCACCAAGAACCAACAAAACTGGGATCCTGCTACATAACGTAATTGATTTAATATATACAGGATCAAGAAATGTGTCGTGGTGAAAAAACTTTTGTTATCAAGGGCCCACATGACGATATTCCTGTCAAACAATGACCTTTTTTGCCGAAACATTGCAATACTTTTTTCAATATTACACAAATAGTATGCGAGAAATTAAAAGTAGCCATTTAATCAGCAGTAATTTGTATTCAAAACTTGAACCTCCAAATATATTGACTTAAATTTACATTGCACCTCTGCGCAAACCATTTGTAAAATCAAAGGTGCGCGATTTCGTGTTTAGTTAGTTTAGTTAGCAAGCTGTAATTAATTTATTTCTCAAAAAGATCAATCTTAAAATGAAGAGAATTTCACTGTATAAGCCCCAATGTAAGAAATATATTTTGTAATGAAATATAACTCACTAAGAATGCGTTACATCAGGCATGCACTAATGAGTCTATTCTTCGCCCCAGGAAGCAGGAGTGAATTAAAAAAATAAAACAATGGTTACACGGAAAGTAAGAATGAAACAGTTTCCTTTATTTCAGTTATAACTCCTGAGCTATTGATTCCATATCGATGGAGGAATTTCCACGATTTCCAACCATGCCTTGAGATTATTATGTGTCAGACTAAATGTAGTTTTACATGCCTCCCCAAACACCACGTACCGTTGAGGGTGTTCTTGTGAAATAAAAAAGTAAGAATAAGTAAATAAGTAAAGGAGTCATAATGAAACTGCGGTGTCTTCTACGTAGAACCCAGTATCCAACGCCCATGAGCCCTCATCACCTTCACTTGCTTCTCCTCAACTACCTTCACGGCCGCCTGCATTGCGACGCCACAGGAGTAGAGGGGGGCGTGGCAAAAATGCGCTCTCGCTGGTCGGTGATTAAAACTACAGCCGAGGCCAATAGCGCGGGCAGAGCATGTAGTCGGAAATTAATAAAATCAAGCTAATTCAGCTTTTTCACCCAAATGAGGAAAAGCGTAAACACAAAATACGTTTAATGAAATTAAATAGGAAACCGTGGGAGGGGTAAAGGTTGGAACGCGTTAAAATTCGGTTATTTATATGCGAGTCGTATAGGGCAACTGCGATGAACGAACGTAATTCTTTTTTACAAATTGCAGTGTTTATAAATTGAACGCGCTCGATGGGCAATTTTTTCTTCCAAGCGGAATTGGAAGTAATCATGTGGATTTCCATGTGTGGACATTTTCTGATATTCGTGGGGTTTTTGTTAATAATTTTCATTTGAATCAGGTCGTAATTATGTCCTCTGCATTATTCGGTGCGACAAATAATAAATGTTGAATGACTTGAATGCTTGAGCCAAAATAATCAACGGGAATTGCTTTCAAAACTACTACCAATGAATTGAAAGTTTATAGCAAATGAAAAAAAAATATTAATATTATTTCATTTACAATGTGCACAAACACAGAAGCTTCTGTATGAATGCAATGTAGTATTTTATTGGCACAACGAAATCTAGTTAGAATATGAAATTTTGTGTTCTTGTTAAATAAATGAAATTCCGCAATGTACAATAGATGATTACATCACCATAATTACGCAACATTCAATTGAAGTAATTGATGCGGATGTTCCGACATGAATATTATCAACTTTTTATCATCAGATAATATATTATAATTGGAAAAGTGTATACTCTTTTATTTTAAACTCGTAAAATAGTTACAACAAGAAAGAAAGAAACAGGAAAAGAATAAAATAGTGAAAAATGTAAAAGAAAAAGTAGACTATGCATGTTTACTGCAAATTTAATGTTCAGTAAAAATTGTACTGCAGCAGACGAGCTGACACCTCTCGCAGCACCAACATTTTTCTCTTGTCTGTAATTTTGTTCTTCGCCGTGTGCAAAACCCAACACCGCCTCATCCGCGCCTCCATTGTGTCAGTTCATCACATCTGGCGCAGCACCTTTCCTTCGCGGGGCACTTGGGCGCAGTGCGGAACGAAATGGAACGGCCCTGCGGTGGGCGGTGGGCGGTGGGCGGTGGGCGGCGAGTGCAGTCGGCGCGGGCGGAGGGAGTCCGCTAAGGCAGTGCGCAGTGGCGGAGGGGAGCGGAGGAGGAGGGGAGCGGAGGAGGAGGGGAGCGGAGGAGGGGATAAGGCAGGGAATGGGGGGAGGGCGGGGAGGGGGCGGGTGAAGAGGGTGTGGGGAGAGGGGCGGGAGAGGGTAGGAAGGGGGAACGGGAGGGAGGAGGGGGAGCGGGAGGGGGGTTAGGAGGGAAGGGGGAGGTGGAGGCGCGCTCCGCAGAGCCCCGGCTCAGCTCCCGAGAAGCCCACTGAGCGTAGCTCTCGCCCAGCCCCGCCCCGCCCCCTCGACAACCACCGCCGTGGTACTCGACCCCTAACGAGTCCACTCGCGCTGCCGCAGACTAAAGGAGACGGTCGCGCCTCGGCCGCGCACACCACGGCGCGGCTGCTCCTCGCTACCCAAAATTGCGACATGTTGCGTGGCATTATTTCAGAAATAGTATTTTCATCGGCCTGGTTAGCCGAGGTCGCTAAAGCGCAGGTTCCAATGTTGCCTCGGGCACGAAGGTTCGCGGGTTTGAATCCCGCTCGGAGCATGGGTGTTCGTATGTGTCCTTGTGTATGTCAATTCTGCTACCGCTGCCGTTATCCTAACATTAAAAACAATATTAATTTAAACGGTCGCTGAATGACTTTCGTAGTTGAAAAGCAACCTTATATAATTACAAAAAAGAGATAATCGCTTGCATGTATACTGAGGTATTATTGAATAATAATATTATAAATAAGGTATATTAAGCAGCGTTATAAATCGAGATATATTTTCGTTATTTACTTAATATGAATGTGAAATTAGTGAGATAAATTTAATTTCACATTTTCTCTAAACAGTAGCGAGATCCAATACCAATTGTTGTAATGGCTTTTCACGAACCCCGACTTCTTGTGTTACGAGTCGACGTTTCCAACTTAAATCTGATCGCAGAAAGATTACTGGCTGGGCGTTAGAGTTATTTTATTGTCTGACACACAACGCAGCCAAAAGTACCAGGGTCTGACTCTAAATACTGATGAAGACAACAAATAACCGTTTAAAAAATTTGTCAGGTATGGTTCAAAAGTTTTCTACGATAATATATTATTAATATTGAAAAATACGTTTAAGTTGACTGAATTAAGTAGTTAGATTACTTCATATGTATTATTTAAAGTACTTTTTTTATTCAAGCAATTACAAAAGATTCAGTAGTTTTCATGCAAAGCTGTCATAAATATTAATTAAATATATAAACTATTTACAATATTTGTGTAGAGTATTTCAATCACGTTTCCCAATTTCATTGTTTAAAATTATACAAAAACCTTGTGAATTCAGTAACACGTTCATACTAATACACGATTTGTAGAGAAAATAATATATAAATTGCTATTAAATTTGGTTTCATTTATTTAATTCCAGAACTAATCACAGAAAGGCCATACACTGCTTACTTACGAGTACTTAATTACTTAAATTGTAGCAAAACAATTTGAGCGTCTTTTCAAAAACTTAGCACTTCCCAGCTTACCAGAAGCTAACAAAATATTTGGACGCATCGTAGTATTTCATACTTCTAACCCGTTTATTTCGTAAATTCTAAGAGTTAATTTAATTACACTACTTATTAGCTTACGTACCCATAAACGTGACGGTATACACAATTTATAAAGTGCATTTAAACTGGGTTAAAAATCGATATCCCGGCTGACTCACTGTGTGCGTGTCAGAGGCGGAGACTAATACACAATTACCAGAGATGGAACGCATTAGAACGAACGTAATTAACTTTGAAGAGCAAGAGGATCTACCGCTGGAACAACTAAATGAGGGATGCTTTTAACGGTCAGACTATTTTTGTGAGCAGTCAATAAAAAGTAACTCCGTTTGAGAGCGCGGAATAAAGTTTACCGTCACAGCTGTTTCACTAAGCGTTGTTTTCAGACGAGTTTCGCTGTTTAAGTACAATTGAATAAATAAGGATGCAAGCACACTTACATCAGAAGGGAAAACGAAAAGTAGGACAACAAAGTATACATTATATTCTGTAAGTACTTCTTATTGACAGCAGTAACAGTATTTAAAATGTATTCCAAATATTATAATCCTAAATTTTATAATGTAAATTGTTGTTTTTTAGTACCAAAACAAATATTTTAGTTTCATTGTGATACAAAACATCATTAAAATTATGATAAACTATTAAAATAAATCATGAAACGAATTAATATACAACTCAGAAAAGTGGAATACATCATTCATTATTTTAGTACACAACATTATATAAAAAATTAAAACTATCTCATTACAAACTCCGTGATTCGTAATATTCTAGTAGACAACATTATGAAAGATATTTTTATACTGTATTCTGCATTACCGATGATTCACATAAAAATGTTAAAGAATGCATTCAAAAGGGATTCAATTATTATTACAGTAACAAAAAGCAAAGCAAGAATTTCAATTCTCATTGTAAACGCTATCTCTTTCTCTTCGGTTAAACTTTATTGCATTCTCCCGAAAGCACTGTTACAACAGTTGCGTCCACACGCTCAGTTCACTCGTTTTATGCGCCTCCTTAAACCAGTAATGAAAAATGTATTTTCTTGCCAACTCTGAGATTGCTTCGTTCCTTTAGTAAGTAAAGAAGGCAAAAAGCTCCACATGCTGCAAGCGGGCCGAGATAGTAAGGGACAGACGCTCGAAAGGACAGACCAACAAAAGGGAAAAACACGAAGTGCGGAAAACACGCTCTTCCACTCTCACGACCCTTTCCTGGCGATGGCCTCTCCCGAATGGCCGCCGCCTCCGCCGCCGCCGCCGCCCCCGCCGCCGCCGCCGAAGGCCGAGAAGGGAAGGGTTACGCGGGGCAGGGTCGCTACGAGGCCCTCAATCGCTGAGAAAGGGACGCCGGCCGCTTTGCGCAGTGGGCGAGATCGCTTTCCAGGTGAAACAACACCACGCGCTGAGGAGTGGATTAATATCTTCAGGGGCCTAAGCACGAGGCTCTCTAATGACTTTGGAATATTCAACTTGTGATTCCAAAATCAATGAGCATAAAGCTACATTCTTTATCTCTGCAAGTTTAACTTTGAAGTAATAAATACAACTAGTGGCCTGCAGTAGCAAAACTTCTGCGGTCACGTGTGTGGAAAATGGGGTTCTCCAGCAGCAATAATGGGCTGTTCTGAAATAGCGCACATGACTTCTGAAGCTCTTTTCTTACTCACTACATAACGTCCGCTCTGATGTTTGCAATGACGGATCGAGTATGAGAATAAACATTCCATTTTCAACCAAAATTGATTCAGTTTTGTTGTTTTTATATTTTGCAGATTTCTTTGGTGTAAGACTAAACAATAAAAATCTCTTACTTGGCCAGACGTTGCTTAGTTTTCCGTCCAATTATGTTTATATTGCAAATTGGTACATTGGAAAATAAAATAACTTTCAGCTATTTTTTTTTTGGAAATTGAAAATATTACGTAATTCTATAAATAAGCTTAGAATTATTATTTTTCAGTATGACTGACAAAATAATTAACACTTACTTTTACGTTTTTATAAACTAAATTAACGTTTTGATTGAAAAAAATATTCGGGACTCTTAACCAGCGAGGGAACTAAATAAAACACAGCTTAATTATTTTAAAAAAATCCGTAATCGAATTACATCTTCTGCAATGTTTTTCAGATTCCACTCGAAATAAACTTTCCAAATACTGATCTTTTGTTTCGAGCAACCGTAGTAAATTCTCTTTTGACATTTTCAAATTCATAAACCGCCCTCTAAATGTGTTTAATATCGCTTATATGCCACATGAAATGCGCCGCCCGTCCTACTCCAAGCCGAGCAGTCAGTCCTTGCGGCCACTGCCTTGCGGCGTCGCGGGGCCGCTCGCGTATTCACAGCGTCGTTGGGCGCCGGCGTCGCGCGGGCGTCGCGCCGGCCTCCTCGGCGGCACCCAATTTACCTGGGCCGCTGCATAATGCACGGAGCTTGCGCCGCCGGCCGCGCCGTGTTAGCGCAACGCGCGGGATAATTCATGGCACGCATCATCGGGAGGGCGCTCGTAAACCCTCCGGCGACGGCGGCGACGGTGGCGACGCGGCGCGGGGCGCTGCCCGCAGAGAGCCCGGCGCCCGTGACGTCACGTGCGCGAATCGCAGCGCGGCGTGGCGTGGCGTGCGAGTGAGTCGGCGGAGACAGGAGTGGGGAGGGGGCAAGAGAGGCGCGGACAAGAGAGGCGCGGACAAGAGAGGCGGGGACAAGAGAGGCGGGGACAAGAGAGGCGGGGACAAGAGAGGCGGGGACAAGAGAGGCGGGGGCAAGAGAGGCGGGGGCAAGAGAGGCGGGGGCAAGAGAGGCGGGGGCAAGAGAGGCGGGGGCAAGAGAGGCGGGGGCAAGAGAGGCGGGGGCAAGAGAGGCGGGGGCAAGAGAGGCGGGGGCAAGAGAGGCGGGGGCAAGAGAGGCGGGGGCAAGAGAGGCGGGGGCAAGAGAGGCGGGGGCAAGAGAGGCGGGGGCAAGAGAGGCGGGGGCAAGAGAGGCGGGGGCAAGAGAGGCGGGGGCAAGAGAGGCGGGGGCAAGAGAGGCGGGGGCAAGAGAGGCGGGGGCAAGAGAGGCGGGGGCAAGAGAGGCGGGGGCAAGAGAGGCGGGGGCAAGAGAGGCGGGGGCAAGAGAGGCGGGGGCAAGAGAGGCGGGGGCAAGAGAGGCGGGGGCAAGAGAGGCGGGGGCAAGAGAGGCGGGGGCAAGAGAGGCGGGGGCAAGAGAGGCGGGGGCAAGAGAGGCGGGGGCAAGAGAGGCGGGGGCAAGAGAGGCGGGGGCAAGAGAGGCGGGGGCAAGAGAGGCGGGGGCAAGAGAGGCGGGGGCAAGAGAGGCGGGGGCAAGAGAGGCGGGGGCAAGAGAGGCGGGGGCAAGAGAGGCGGGGGCAAGAGAGGCGGGGGCAAGAGAGGCGGGGGCAAGAGAGGCGGGGGCAAGAGAGGCGGGGGCAAGAGAGGCGGGGGCAAGAGAGGCGGGGGCAAGAGAGGCGGGGGCAAGAGAGGCGGGGGCAAGAGAGGCGGGGGCAAGAGAGGCGGGGGCAAGAGAGGCGGGGGCAAGAGAGGCGGGGGCAAGAGAGGCGGGGGCAAGAGAGGCGGGGGCAAGAGAGGCGGGGGCAAGAGAGGCGGGGGCAAGAGAGGCGGGGGCAAGAGAGGCGGGGGCAAGAGAGGCGGGGGCAAGAGAGGCGGGGGCAAGAGAGGCGGGGGCAAGAGAGGCGGGGGCAAGAGAGGCGGGGGCAAGAGAGGCGGGGGCAAGAGAGGCGGGGGCAAGAGAGGCGGGGGCAAAAGAGGCGGGGGCAAGAGAGGCGGGGGCAAGAGAGGCGGGGGCAAGAGAGGCGGGGGCAAGAGAGGCGGGGGCAAGAGAGGCGGGGGCAAGAGAGGCGGGGGCAAGAGAGGCGGGGGCAAGAGAGGCGGGGGCAAGAGAGGCGGGGGCAAGAGAGGCGGGGGCAAGAGAGGCGGGGGCAAGAGAGGCGGGGGCAAGAGAGGCGGGGGCAAGAGAGGCGGGGGCAAGAGAGGCGGGGGCAAGAGAGGCGGGGGCAAGAGAGGCGGGGGCAAGAGAGGCGGGGGCAAGAGAGGCGGGGGCAAGAGAGGCGGGGGCAAGAGAGGCGGGGGCAAGAGAGGCGGGGGCAAGAGAGGCGGGGGCAAGAGAGGCGGGGGCAAGAGAGGCGGGGGCAAGAGAGGCGGGGGCAAGAGAGGCGGGGGCAAGAGAGGCGGGGGCAAGAGAGGCGGGGGCAAGAGAGGCGGGGGCAAGAGAGGCGGGGGCAAGAGAGGCGGGGGCAAGAGAGGCGGGGGCAAGAGAGGCGGGGGCAAGAGAGGCGGGGGCAAGAGAGGCGGGGGCAAGAGAGGCGGGGGCAAGAGAGGCGGGGGCAAGAGAGGCGGGGGCAAGAGAGGCGGGGGCAAAAGAGGCGGGGGCAAGAGAGGCGGGGGCAAGAGAGGCGGGGGCAAGAGAGGCGGGGGCAAGAGAGGCGGGGGCAAGAGAGGCGGGGGCAAGAGAGGCGGGGGCAAGAGAGGCGGGGGCAAGAGAGGCGGGGGCAAGAGAGGCGGGGGCAAGAGAGGCGGGGGCAAGAGAGGAGGGGGCAAGAGAGGAGGGGGCGAGAGAGGAGGGGGCGAGAGAGGAGGGGGCAAGAGAGGCGGGGACAAGAGAGGCGGGGACAAGAGAGGCGGGGACAAGAGAGGCGGGGACAAGAGAGGCGGGGACAAGAGAGGCGGGGACAAGAGAGGCGGGGGCAGTGTGGCGCGGAAAAGTGTGGCGGGGAAATGTGTGGCGGGGAAAAGTGTGATGGAGATAAGTGTGGCGAGAATAAGTGTGGCGGGGACAAGTGTGGAAAGGAGAAGCATAGCGGGGAGAAGTGCGGCGGGCAGGGCGAAGTGTGGCAGAGAGAAAGTGATGGGAAGAAATGAGGCAAGAAGAAGTGATTTGGGGAGAAGAGATGCGGGGAGAAGCGGGTTGGATGAAAGCGGAGCGGAGAGGAGAGACCGAGAAGAAACTAGGGGAGAGAGGCGGAGCGAGCGATCTCAGGGTAGGAGGAAGGGTGGAGCGAGTAGGGTCGGAGTGCGGCGAGTGGGAGGAGTGGGACGGGGCGGCAGGCTGCTGGTGAGCCGTGATGAGGTGCGCCACGGTGAGTAATGAGATAGAGCGCCTTCCACTTCCAAGGTCGTTTCGCGAGAAAGCTCGCGTGAGCAGTGCCTGCAGTGCAGATGGCGATGAAGGAAAGTACCTGACGCTGGATCCGGATGCCAATATCTTTAACACACCGTGTGTGCGCATTTTGTTCTCGTAAAAGATTCTATGGTCGTACAATTTTGAAAACAGTAAATATGTGTTACGTTGTAATCGTATACAAACAACGGAATTTTTCTAAGTATAATGCTTTATTTTTAAAATTCAAGTTGTCTTTGCATTCATCATATATTTACAAATACCTTCCGGCATCATACACATTTCATTTAACAACTCCATTGACTTTCTCTTTAATTGGCTAGATCTCCCCTCCGTCGTCTAACAGGACGTAACTGGAACATTTTCTCTCAGGAGTACATCACTCCTCTCTTGATGTCCGCTTGATTCCACTTCTAGCGCCTAGTAGCTCTTGTGCACTTCTTGGTCACACTTATAGGTACCCTTGGGACTCATCTTGACACTTCCTCATTCGGAGAGTTGAGAGATCTATCTCCCCTTTTGTGGTGTTCTGGTGCAACCCATTGCCCCATATCGAACAATATTCTCATTACTCCGGAAGTAGACTGAGAGGAAAGGAAGGAACTGGTAGTTGGGAGAACCTCACCATCTCAGAAGACGCAAATTTATTGATTTTTCGTTACCTACATTTGAAGGATAAAACTTTCGTCTTTTAGGTAATTATTTATTACATTGTATAGTTGTAATGCATTCTTGCAATATTATGCTGCAGAAAATGGCATATATTTTAAACAGAAGAATATAGTAATGAGAAGGGAATGAAAACAATTCTTCTTTTATTTTTATTTTTTTAATAGTTTCGCCTAAATGAATACAAAAGAATGAGTAGCGACAACTTTTGCCTTCAAGTGAAAGCGAAAGAATAAGAGAAAAATGAAAATACACACACAACAGAATAGAAGATTAACGATCTGCCTGACAAGATGAGATCTAGATACATTTGTAGAAACAATCTAACTATGAAGCTTCGATGCCATTTTTGAAAGATCAATTGCGTTTTTCCCACTCATATATTCCCTGTTTCTCCGTTCGGCAGAAACAAGAAAGCACGAGATTCATAGCGGCAATAGCGCTCTCTTGCAAGCGATACCATCAAGATTAAAAAGCTTTTTCGACGACACACGATTGAAATAGGAGTTTTGGTAAAATATCTTCCGCCTTTGTCGTCGTGATTTAGTATCGTGCGCTGTCCGAGAGTTGCACAGAACACCAGAAATGCTATAACGGAACGTGACAAAAGATTTTTTGCCATACGGTTGAGCATTTGTCGGAATGCGACTGAAAATCACAAAGCATTGCATATACAGGCGCACAGCAATTTTTTCGGCATTCAGCAGAGTATAACGTCACAGAAGTACGGGATTCCGAATAAACTAAATGAATCCCCTTAACAAAGCATTGGTTGTTTTCGTAATTGTGATCAAAAGAAGATTTACTGAAAAATAAACTGTATTGCATATTTATGTGCAAGTTTTGTTTAATCTGAATAGTATAATCTTCTAGCGGATTGTATTCGTTAGCTAATTTTCTCAGTTCAAAACATGTAAAACCCTAGAAACGTACAGAAAACTACCCAAAATCGATTCTACGAAAGTAACTAAATAAACAATTGGATTACAGAAATTGTTTTGAGAAATTCCTTGCAATCGAAATCATAGAACAAATAAAAATATATAATACATACGAAATAAAATGTCAATTTAAAAAATAATAATTGAAAAAAAACAACTCAGGAGACACGCATGAGTGGAATTCATTCCGCCCTCAAAATGCGCAAAGTACCAAATAAAAATAAATACATTCCGACCCAACCCATTGAAAAGCTGCATCATTTCAATAATCACTCGAGCCGAAAATCACTCAGCAATCACCGAACTACAGCGCCATAAACATTTTCCCGCTTTCCCCTTCGGGGGCGTACCACGCGCGATGACACGACGCGCGACCGCTGCGCGCTCTGCGGAGTGGCGGCCGCAACTGGGGCGCGTCGCCCGCTCTTCCGCGAGTGCGCCGCCGCCGCAGCCGAGCTCGTCTGTTTATTCATGGCGGGGGGGGTGCGGCGGTGCGAGGAGACAGGAGGCGCTAGAGCGACGCGCCGGGCGAAGAGCCGGAGATGGTCGATAAAGGAATGCGAATAGTGAAAGAGATTAGAAAAAGTGTCAGAGATAGGGGAGAGAGTGACAGTGCGAGTGCGAGTGCGAGTGCGAGTGCGAGAGAGAGAGAGAGAGAGAGAGAGAGAGAGAGAGAGAAAGGGAGCTAGTTATGGTAAAGAGAGTATAGCAAGGTTCACTAGTGAAGTTGTATAGTCACGAAAACAATTCAATTACAATTAATAAGGGACATAGAAGTTTTAAAATGTTGGTTCCAGTTCTATTAGTTACAAGAGTCTATGTAATAAAATTTGGCATGCTTTTTTAAGAGGTGCACGTTGAACACGAAGTGAATATTTGATAAGCAGATTGTGTATAACACAGTTGGAAAAGTTTGTCTTAACATAAAATTTCAGGGAAAGCAACGGGAAACCACGCCGAAAATATCGTTCCAAGAAACCCCTTCACGGTTCACCTAACTTTCGGCTATGGAAAAATAGGAGCAAAGAAAAAAAATATTTTCAAACATACGCGAATTTTGGGTAAAATCGAACATTAAAATATCTTTCTATTTAAGCTGGATGTGCCACTTGGCGACTAGCACGACCCTTCTCAAGAACCTCGAATCTAATATTAATGTTTACTTGCTCTTTGAAACCAACAAGTTTGAGTATATTTTACCCTGAACAGTGGTACAATTACTTCACAAGTTAATCGCGTACACTTTTGATCCCCTTCTCTACGTGCCAACTCACTGAATATTTCAGATCCAAAATTAATGACTAAGTTTTCTTCTGAAATTGAAGAGTAAGGGAATAAATAAATGATTACTTAATTAATTCTAAACTGAAAATTAAATGTCATGCTTCAACGAATGTAATATGAAATGCTTGTACAAACATCTTCATTCAGAGTCTTAACACCCACCCACACACAAGTTATTAAGAGCACATATTCGTTTATCTATTTATTTATTTACCAAACCCCAGCCGCCTTAAAATTGTATCCACACACTACGATGAAAACACATGGAGAAATACCAAAATCTAATACAACTAATAAAAAACCTACGCAGGCGAGTCTTGAGAACGCTTCGTCGCGTGAGAAACAGTGCATGAGACAGGAAGAGAGAAGGGAGAGCGAGTCCAAGCACTCGCAGGAGCGAGCTGCGGGGGCGGAGGGTAAATCTCCAACTGGCCGCGAGGCGCCGCCGCCTTCGCGTAACGAAGGTCCCGCGCGTCAAACATTCACGACGGACGCCCTGCGCCGCGCCCCCGCGGGGGCCTTAATACTGGAGCAGGTCGCGCCGCCGCCGCCGCCGCCATCCGCTTGGGGCGGCGAGGGACACGACACAGCTGGCGGCAGCGACCGCCGACGGTTCTGGCAGCGGCGGCAAGTCTTCAGAAAAGAGAGGGTTTGCGAAACATCTACGGCTTGAAGGCTATAGGAATTTCTTTCACCGAGTGGGAATTATTAAGAATAGCACGATTCATGTGCAAATCTACGAAAGTCAGTGTTTGTCAATTTTAAAAACCTAACAAGCAATATAATTTCCATATTCTGGTAGATTCACAAATATATCTTATCTGACTCTTGGGCTGCACTACATAGCGTCTTATGTCAAATACATTAATGATTTGTTATTTAGTACACACACACACACACACACACACACATGTAACATGGCATGTTTTACACTTTAATCTACCGTTGAATACCACAATTTTCACGTCCTCTTAAAATATTTACAATTTGTTGTGCGCGAAGGTAGATAAGTCTAGTAGTATACGTATGAAATACAAATTAAAACACATGAAAATTATACGCAATATGATAAAAATAAAAAAAGATTTTATACATTATATTAATTTTTCGTAACTAAATTAGATGCTTCAAAACAAAGGTTCACTTTTGTGTTCCTATTTTTAATATCAAAGTTTATGTTTTTATTTTGGCAACATCTTTCAATATTTTGCGCAAGAAGCATATGAAATATTAATATTCTGTCTTTTAATTAGTGCTTGAACGAAACGAGGAATATATATAAAACTATACGATATGTCTCTTCGCAACAGAATAAGAACAACAAAACACTGTAATTACGAATAAATAAACAAATAAAATTAAATCATACACAAACTCTCTCTCAAATAAATGGAAAATATGAGGGCAGTTTCCTCCATTTGTTGCAGCTTACACGCCATCAGACACACAATACTCATGTTCCCTGAATAGGAAGCGTTGCGATGCTGAATATTGTCGTCATCCCTTCGCCTCCAACCGTCAAATGAGCAGGAATCCATACGCACTGCCTCTTGTTAGCTCACGTGTATTGTTTACAGAACAACTGTAGCTCGATTTAGAACGTCATTTGCATTCAAGTGCACCGACTATGATGGGAGCGAAGCATGGATGCTCGCGCCCCTCTCACCACCCCCACCCCTACCCTCGCTTTCGCCCCCGTCCCCGCCCCCGCCTACGCCGCCGCCCCCGGCCCCGCCAGTCCCCGCCATTGCCATTGCCCTTTCCCCTGCCCAGCCACCGGCACCACCACAGCCGTCTACCCCGACGGCACCACCACCACCAGCAAACCCCTGCCTCTTATGGTGGTAGCCGTCAGAGGCACCAGTGCTGATCCAGCCTCCATCACCATTCCCAACTCCATGGGCCCCACAACCACCTCCACCGTCGCCGCCGCCACCAAATGAACGCATTACAGGTCGAACTTCGTTATGTGAATGCGCCCCGGGCGCTGTTTGTCGGTCAACTGATGAATAACTAATGAGCCGAGCATACCGCCTAACGAGTCGATTACAAAAAACACGATCTCTCTCATTACCGCGCCAAATAATGCTCATAAATGAACCAGCGCCCATGCGCACGCAGAGCGAAATTTTGTAGCGGAACTTTGATCTCGGAGGGGAACGTGATGGGATACACTGACTTTCGGCTAGTAGTGCAACTCCAAAACAGTAAGTATGGCGTATGCGCCAGTTAATACACATCGAAAAACATCACGCGGAGGAATGACATATATGGTATAATAACGGATAAGTAACAACTAAAATGTGAGCTATGAAAGAGATTTGGAAATATTAAGGTTGACTCGAAAAATGAAAAAGTTTAGTAGTTGCAAAATACGAAACAAGCAAACTTTAAAAACACGATCTCTATGATTATACGTAGGCGCACGTGAGATGTATTTTACTAATTTATATTTTCACAATATTCTGACATTAGACGATACATTTTTGCAACATAGTTGCTCTTGCATTCCTCGCTGTCCGACACCCTTGGCATCAGCTTGTGTGTTCGTGTTTTGATACTTTTGTAGCTATAATCAAGGGTTAGATGCTCAAAGATGGTCCACGTCCTTATTTATCGTTCCTAAATAAAACATTTTTGCTCATTTATGAGTATGCTCTACGTTTATACTTTCATTTAATGCCCAATTTCAGAATGCTGATTCACGAAATACTGTACAATCTTATCTTTTTAATCCATTTAAAAATTATTAGAGTTGTATTTTATACTTATTCCTAAAGTTGAACCTTATGCACGCTATGGACATTCAAATATTTTACACGAAAAAATCCTAAGATATTTCTGAAAACAAGAACACAAGTAAGTGTCAGAAGCCGTAACCGTTCCGCAGCGCGTCCAGGCAAATATCTGTCGGAAGCAAGTGAGAGCGCAGCCATAAAAGCCAAGCTGTTACTTACAGTGACATATTAGAGGAATAAAAACTTTGCTCACGTGCCCACGATCCCCGTTTACTGCAGGACGCTGGCGCGGGATACGAGACTTCCCATCCCGGCGGAAGTTAATGGTATTGCCAGGAATACATTACATTTTTTATTAAAAGGAGGTCTTATACTGCGATAGTTCAAAGCCTGGCGCATAACAAGGTCAGGCGCCCCTTTCTTCCATTACCCTGATTACTTTGGCGGCCACTTTTGCTAATGGATAATGCATGCGCCAGGGTATGAATTCGCGCAAGCCCCGATGCCTGCGGATGTGGCGCCGCCACCGGGAGAAAGTTGAACGTCGCCGGTGCGGTGCGCAAGTGGCCGAAACGCGACCACAGCGCGATATCAACTGTGCGGAATTGGCAGCTCAGCAAGCTCTACATGCATTCACGGCGACTGGCTAGCAGCGCGCTGAGGTAAAATTGTTTTGGGAAGGTTATCGGTATCATAGGCGTATAAACATGCTTGCGCACACCTTTTCCATGATGAAATTTATTAGTAAAACCCTCGACTTAGATTGCGAGAAATTTGTGCCTAATATGATTAAAGAAACTTGGTAAATGAAAGTAAATATTAGGGATCGACAAGTGATCAAAAGGAAAAGTATATTTTTTTTTTTAAATTCACGTTCACATTATTAATAATTTATATACAACGGACATCAGAAAATGCCTTCTATTTTGTATACTTAATTAAATCAGTTAACTGAAAAATTTGAATTTGGCACTATTCCTTAAACCTTTCTTTTACAATCCACAGTAGTAGATTTTTGTGTCAACAAGTGGCAGCACAGCAGTCGATGGCCGACATCGATGTTCGTAAGAGATTGCGTTTTGTGATTGAATTCTTGAATGCAGATGGTGGAATGTGACAGATGGACTGTGTCACATCTATGTCACTTAGTCTGCAATCACCCAGCAGTCACCACGAATGATGTCATCGGCTTGCTGAATGTCGCGTGTCGACCTCCCTCTCATCGTTAAGTCAGCATTCAGGTGTTGGCCCTTCTGCTTCGTTACGAAGAGGAAACCATTGTCTAACAGGGCATTAACCATACATCACCGTACAGATTTGTCGGTTTTTCCTGAATGCGCATGGTCATGTTACTTTCTGCATTCAAGAATTCAATCACACAACGCGGTCTCTTGCGTACACCGTTGTCGACTATTTTCCAAACTATTGTTGTGCTGCCACATGTGGACGCAGAGAGTTACTACTGCGAAGAATTGAAGGAAGCTGTTGACGAAATAGTGCCACATACAAATGTTTCACGTAAGTACTTTTATTCAAGTAGAAAAAATACGATGCATTACTTTCTGACTCTTGTAGTTACGTCGTTGCTGAAACGTAATCATGAACACAAAAGTACTTATGAAAATAATATTAATATTATTAATTACAATAATAATAATAATAATAATATATTAAATATGCTACGAAATATTCAATCATTTGATTATACAAATAATTGAAAACTTGGTCAATTTAACACTTTAGTAAACATCAGATTGTCTAATTTCGAAATATTTGTGAAGCATTTACGAATAAATATGAGTAATTATTCTTAAAAGTGCTACGTTTATTTTTTCGCGTGTAAAATGAAGAACGAAAATAAAATACAAATTTATGGTCAATAATTTACAAAACTTGATGCCACGATCACATCGTAATTCAAAACAACTATTAGAACCTAATAGATAATCTAATAAACACGTATCCAAAGGAAACACACTTACAAATACTGATTCAAAGTGTAGAGTTTCAGATACTTCTATTATGAAAATTAACTAACGAAACAACAAGGGAATTAGGAATCAGATATCCTGCGCGAAGGGGGACAACGCACTCTCTGCTTTCGGTTCCATCCACTTCCCCCTTTCTCGGCACCCTCCTTGCCGCGTTATTACATTTGCACAACCAGTATCCACGCGGCAAGCTATAAGATTACAAAGAAAACGAATAAATACGAGAATTACTTTAATTACCGCCGAAAATTGTAGTGTGCGCATCCGAGACGACAGGGCGCGCGGTCTAAGAAAATCGAAAAACGCGCGCACAGCCGCAGGGAAGCGGCCGTAATGACAGCCCGCGCACCGCGTCGAGCAGGCGGGCGGGCGGGCGTTATGGGGCTAATAAGGGCCACTAGGAGCCGCGTAATGAGCAGGCGCCCTGGAAAAACCTTCGCCGGTCTGCAGGCGGCGCTCTCAGGCTCGCGAGGGTGGCTGAGCCCCAAGATGCCACGAAGGTAGCAGATGCTGAGAGCACCACTAAAATGACGTGGCAGTGGAGATGGGTGTCGGAACGAAGTGGACGAAGTGGAGGCCTGAAACGTTGACGGTAGCCGTAGGGAAGCACCGAATAATCATGTGAGAAAGAAAAACAACAGTGGGATATTGAAGAAATATTCTTTTAGAACACAAGTAATGGTAGCAGGAAAGTCAAAAAAGTAAGCATGAAAGGGAAAAGATGAAAATAAGAAGCCGATAAATGCAGATATCAATGAAACTGAATTGGTAAATAAGGCCGCTTTATAGAAGAAGGAAGAAATACAAAATATAAAGTAAAATATTTGTGATCTGTGCACTGAGAGAAATGAAATGAAACCGAGTTGAACTACAGGTGTTACAACCACACACTTTCTCACATTATTATTTACGGGTCATAAATATTATACTACGAGTACATGCACCTGCAAAGATGTTTACATCTTGAAAAAAGTTCTGTGTCGAGACTTGAAAACAGGTCCAGTTAACTCGCTGTGCGCTTTACCGTTTCACCCCGCAGAAGCTTTAACGTATAACCTCGGTACCGCTTGAAAATATAATTGTCTCTCTGATTATTTTCAAGGTGAAATTTTCGAATTTAAAGAGTTAAAAGTTATTGTTTTATTATCTCGTAGAGGATGTTGAAAAGCGCCGTATACTTCAGCCCTGTGTAGCCTACAACTCCACACACTTTTCAGTACCAGGGGGGTTTTACTCTACACGGCGGACACTTGAGCATTGCTCATATCGCCGCTCCCCGAAATTGTACAAGTACACAGTTGGGTTGACATTCGGTTACACTTAAATGCGATGCCGAAATAAGAAAATCGCGATACGCACGTCTTCCCATAACCTGGATAAAGCCAGCTCAGCCAAATCCAAAGTCCAGCCAGCTCAAAACGCAAACTTTTCGGGTTGGTACAGGAGATACTTACGCCGCTCACTGCGTTTAGGTCAAGTACCTCCTCAGTAACCACGAGTATCGGCCACTGCCACGACGCGAAACCAAGAGCCTACCTTTGGGGTCACGCAGGTTATTACACCCGGAGGCACAAAGCTCCCAACACTCTTTCCTCACTGCGATTGACCTTTGTCAACGATGTGGGTGTAACCGGGAATCTGGACACTCGAACGAGAGATTCCACGTCCTCGCCAATGCTCCTGTATGCGGGACCACAGCCCAAGGCCGCACCCCGAACTCCGCCCGCGATGCCGGGCACGGAAGCGACGGCTCCGCGGGGAAAAAGTCCCCGGCGCAGCACCGCCCCCACTGGGCCAAGAAGTGTCGCAAGGGGAGAAGCCGCATCGTGAGCGGGGGGGGGGGCGAGGCGTGGCGGAGCGGAGAGCGCACAATGGGGTATGAAATAATTAGAAAGGTGCCTTTGAAAGGCTGCCGGCTCACCGCAACGCCCCCCGCCGCCGCCCTCAGTGCTTTCCACCCCCGCACTCACCATTCGCAGACACTCGCGCGTCTCGTGGCTTTGCTTTGCGCGCCGGAAAAGACGCCGTTCTTTCTTTAGTTTGTCTGCGCGCGATCCCACTCCACGCGGAAACAAGCCGAAAAGGAGGAGTTATGAGGGGGCGGCTTAAAGGAAGTACGCGAACCTTCCGGTAATCTCAAACAGACTCCGAGGGTGAATCCAGGAGAATAGTTGCAGTGCTGTAATTGATCGCTGACACCAGATAAAAAGATGTTTCGCTTCAGTATATTGATTATTTTAAAGTCGTAATATATGAAAATAAAAATACACAGAATATCCTTTTTTTAAAAGTGAAACCATCACTGATAAAGGGAGGAATTTAGAGAAGTTCGCACAAAGAACGCCCGTCAAGTTCATCCAGATGAGACATATTATTGATGGTAAATATAGAAAGATACGGAGGAAAAACAAAACAAATTTAATATGTAATCACGATATCAATGATCCAAAATAAATAAAATCGTAAACTGATTTGGAAGACGAAGTTTTTTAATCTAATTCTAGTGCCAAGGGTTTAAAAATTAGTTCAATTATTTTGATGGAGAAGTGGCGCAATAATTAAAATTAAGGGGAAAAAAGTATATAAGAAAGTTTCAGAATGAGAAAGACTATGGCCGTCGTTTGTATCTTATGAGGAGAGTTTGATATAATATCAAGATACAAAGGAACATGCTAGAATCGTCTAAGAGTCTCCTACAGCGTTATCTTAGAAGTGAATGCCAGAAATGTCGTCAGAGAGTTGGCATCTCAGAAAGAGATATCAGCGTCCACCACCGGAAGCGCCGAAGACCTCAGCGCCGTGTTACGAGTGACCTCGGCCGCGTCCGCGGGGCGGGGGGGCGGGGGGGCGGGAGGGTCGCCGGCCGCAGTCGCCGCACGTGCGCGAGAGCACGTGACCTATTGCCCCGCGGCGCCGCGCCGCGCCGCGCGCTGCTGCCTTTTTATTCCGAGAGGGCGCGCGGGAGCGCTGCGGTCGGGCGAGTGGGGGACGGGGAGGGCCTAGCCGGCGAGCCCCGCGGGGCAACTGCCGCGATACAGCCGCCGAGGCGAACTGGCCTCTCTCCGCCCGGCCTCTGCGCTCGGGCCTCCTCCGCTCTGCTTCTCCGCTCTGCTTCTCTGCTCGCCTCGCCGCCCCGGCCTCCCCTGCCTCCGCCCCTGTGCCACGCCAACGAATCGAGCAGATTTTTTTTTTGAAAAATAAAGGGGAAGTGTAGAGAGGTGCTTTTCCTTTTATCGTTTTTTTAGATGTTAAAAAAGTACAAGCGTAGAAAAATACCACATTATTAGTCGCATATACTGCGAAATTTATTGTTCAATAATTAAATTTTCCAGTAGTGAAACTTTACTTACTAACAGAATGGATTCATCTTTCATGTTTTCATATTTACTTATTTCCAAAAGCATTAAAAGAGAAAGAAGAGATATTACTAAAAACACTTTTTTTTTATTCTAAACACTCCAATCGCAATATAATGTTCTATATAGAATTTTGTGTAAAAAATAACAACGAATGAATTGAGAAGTTAGGAAACAATTAAATCCCGTAATTCAGGAGGCATTTTATTACATCCAGTTAACTGATCTTTGGTCACTCATTACTTTCTTGACACTTGATTTAATCCATTTGTTTTCTTCACCCAATGAATGAAATAAAACCTTTGAAACATTGACTATCATACGCTCACCAATTAGCAAAAAGTTGTTTCTTTGCCATACGAAAGTGATTTGGAGTTTCTTATGCATAAATAGCAACACCAAAGCGATACCAAAGAGCGCGAGGGAGACGAGGAAGGCGAGGCGCGACATCCCGCTTGCGGGAGGCGCCGTGCGGGTTGCAGCGCTGACGTCATCCCACGGCGCAGACAGCACTTCTGCGACCCCTCGATCCACGCGCACTGGGCGGGCTTCGCTTTTCGATACTCTCGGCGGGGCGAATCAAGTTACGCAACCCCGCGAGGTGAGCCCAGGCACACCTATAAGCTCTGTGACGTCATCCACACTGTCGGTGTCGAAGCGCCGAGCCACTCGCAGAAGAGAAAAAGTGCATCTACGAGTACCATCAATATAAAGTTCATTTGATTCTTAATAATTCTATGCAGGGAATAAAATAAAAAAAAGGTTTTACTCTCAAAATTGGAAATAAATCTATACTATCTTTTTATGTTGACTTTGATGTTCCCAAAAATACATTCCGAGAATAGGCTGAAATCTTCCATTTATTAATTCCACCCAAGAATGCAGTTTCTGTGTAAAGAGATGCAGTTGACGTTTTACACAAAAATCAAAAATGAAACTAACAGGGAAGGGTTTGACTCCTTGCCGACACAATGTTGGCGTGAGGAGATTTTTACAAGTGACTTGTCAAATTTCTCAAAACTTTAAGAAAATGCAAAGGGCTTTGTTGAAATCACTCTGCCAGAAATGAGTTTAGAATTGTCGCAAACAATTATGTGACTCTAACATGAATATTAGTACGTGGCAAGATTGAGTGTGTTAAAAGAATTTTCTCAGTTTTTTTTAGATCTGATTAAGTCAGAGCATATGCATACAAAAATAAAATAATTCAAAGAGTTTCTAGTTACCTTTTAATAGTGCGTAAATCTCCTATTTTCCTAAGAAAACATGACTAAATACGACAATAAATAAAAGCTTAATGAATTTTTTTCTACCAATACAAGAAGAGAGTTAAGTTATTGGAAAGTTAATGAACTAAGAAGAAAAGTATGAGAAAATGAAACCAAAAAATAAAATCGGGAACAAAAACTGTACAATAAAATAAATGAGTTTTTCATGTTAGAATGTGAAAGAAAAGTGCAAAATGAATACTTCTGCAGTCCACAGTATAACTATTTTTTTTAACATTTAGTCTATAAAGCAAGTATGCATTGCAAGAGCATGATGACATCAAAATGACAATGCCAGAAACGCATCTTATTATTTCAATAACTATGGCAATTTTTATTAAAACTATATTTAAATCTTGTATAAATAAAAAAATCTTTATTTTTGTCATGAAATATTATCAATAGAATATATACAATGCACGTAATAAAATAAATTATTGAAAATAACAATTATATGGAATTCTGAAAACATCAATCACAATTTTGTATTTAATTGTGAGGCTTCTTAGTGAACTGGTGTCTCAAAATACATGCTACGAATTTCTAGAGCATGTTCGAAAATGAACATATGAACTTGAGTGGGGCTAAAGAACATTTAGTGAGAAATTGCATAAAATGAAGTTTTATGTATCTATCCATAAGGCATTTGTCGTTTATTTTTAGGAACAGCTCCTTGATTGCATCAGAACGTGATCTGCCAAGTAGTTATATAGTTGCCTACGGTACTGTCTAAGATACATGTCAAGAGCAAATGTCACATTTATAAATGCATATAACTCTCCTATAAGCAATTTTCTACTGTTCATCATAGAAAAGTGATCAAATTCGTCCTCTCTACATATACTGGAAGGTTATAACCTTTCTTTCGATACATCCTCTACTTGGCCTTCCTCAGAGCCTAACTCATACGAAGACTCCGGCCGCCCGCCCGCCGAGTTCAGCGACCGTTCGCTTGACCGGAGACCCGAGCGTTTTCAGAGAAAGCACGGGCGAGGGCGCCCACTCCGCCGCCAGCGGCCTCTCACGCAGGGAAGCGGTTCCGACCGAAGGGCGTGGAACGCGCTGCGCGGCACCGTTAAGCGAGCGCGACGTATCCACCCTCGCACCACCGCTCTCCCCCTCCCACCGCCGCTGTCCATGGATGATGGATGGGCTCCCATGCAGGTCAAGGTCAGAGCACAGACCCTTCACCGCCAGTGCATCCATCCTCACTTCCGCCAGCGCAACCGCAGATGTTGCCGTCGCCGTTACCACAACGCTCTGACCGAATACATTACAGAAACCGCTGTCTCAGTTCAAGCGCCGATCTGGCCTCACCACCGGCTGTTTCTCACATTGCTCCCTCCGGATTTGTCACCCTCCCAGACCGCGTCGCCTCTGATGCATTCGTCACACCGCCAACGCATCGTCATGGTCAATTCCGTCACCAAATGGCAGCTCAGTGTTCTCTGTCAAGAACGTATGAGGCGCGGCGTCTCCTCGTCACTTCGACATCCCCGTCAATTCCTCCATCTCCGTATCCTCGTCATTCCCTGCTATCTTCCCTGCTCCGGAGTACATCGCTCCCGCCAACACCGTCGCCACAACTGTCCCCGTCGTCGACGACACTTCGACGGCCCAGTCGTCTCAGTCGCCCTCGTCACCACCGTCGTCGCCCGCTTCGTCCCACTTGCCCCCGTGGCGTCCGTCTACGCAGTTGTACCAGTCGGCCCAGTCGCCTCCTCAGCCATGTAAGACTCGCTCCATGTTGACTCCATTGCTCCCCATCGCCATCAACATTTTAGTCACCCTTATCACTCCTACTTACCAGCATCCACACCATCCTACTTTCATACGAGACTGTTCACTGCTTAAGCCATCTCTTTCTCCTCTCTCTCGCTCTGACACTACTCTTGACTTGCAGTCGTGTTCGCTACCCTTGCTTTTCTGAACCACTCTACTGCCTTCATGTCCACATCATTTTCCTCCCTCGCCAAAGCGCCGCAACAGGGCTAGTGACCACGGGGGAGAGCCGTAGACCGGATGCAGCCGCACAGGTGGCAATCGCCCCAACCCCAGCGGTCAGCAGCCACCGCAGCCGCTCACACGCCCGCGCAGTCGGTCTGCAGGGGGCAGGGGGCCGGGGCGGCGCGGGCGGCGGCTGACGGAATGACTAGCGGAATGACTGCGGTGGCCCCGTCGATCCATCTTCCCTGCGAGCGGGGGCGGGGGCGGGGGCAGGGGCGGGGGCGGGGCGCGGGGGCGAGAGCGATCGCTGGCGCGGTTCCGCTTCGGCACCTTCCCCAGCCCTTCGGCGCCGAGATACACCTGCCCCCTCCGCCCCCTCCGCCCCCTCTGCGCGCCCCCGCCGGCTGCGGCCGCGGGCGCAGCGGCGCGCGCAATCGCGAGGCGAGACGAGGGGCGGGGCTCGGCGCCGCCGACGGCGTGTCAACACCCCCGCAGGGAGAGAGGAAAGAGATGAGCCGGTATTTTGTCAATGCGGAGGAGTGGGGCCAAGAGGTGATCCGATTTCGGGGAAGATTTCCGAGATTCGCGGATTGTAATGAAAGCGAGGCATATTTGGATGTCAGTCGGGATTTATTTACGTTGAAGGCTGGTGGCATGTGCGGTTGATGAAAGCGAAATACGCACACGGGTTGCGCTATGTACAACTTTAAACATCGAAAGTAGTAGAACGGCGGATGATCGTGAACGAGCATCTCATATTTTAGACATAACAATATCCCATAAATCGTCCTGTTGAGCGCATATGATACATAAAACATGTTTCTGAAAGAGAGTTCTAATACTGAGAAAACGTTGACAAAGAAACTAACTTATCAATTAGGCTTACTTTACGAACAATATTATTAAATAACATTTTTTGCTCAATGAAAAACCGCAAAAGTAAAGAAGAAGAACTTGGATGAATTCCGTATTATCATCAGAAACAGACACACAACGTAGCACGGATGGTAAATGTTAAGATTACTGAACTTGCAAAAATTTGATAATCACATAATTCAGCACAATATTTGGTAATACGTTTGTCTTCAAATGAGAGGGGGTGAGTGTGTAAAATGTCCGGCTAAAAAATGCATCGGAATAAGATGAGATCAAGAAAAGTAAGTCGAAGTATTGTTGGTGAAGGAAATGAATGAACTACGAGAATAGTGTGTAAAGAGAAAGGAAATTAGTTATCAGAATAGGGGCGTAAATGTGATACCATGAGAGAAAACGCACGAATACTCGAATACACTATTTTACGGAAAGGTTAAGAGAGATAGGGGAAAGGTACGTAGAAGGGAGGAGAAAATACAGGGTCGTTCCTGAGGAGGCGGTCCATGGACAGGCGGATGGAGCGTGAAAGCGGAGCGTCCCGCACTCGATCGACGACGGTGAAGTCACGGAGGCGGCGGCGGCGGCCGCGGCGGTGACGGCGGCGGTGGCGGCGGCGGCGGCGGGGGCGGGGGCGGGGGCGGGGGCGGCGGCAGTGGCGGGGGCGGGGGCGGCGGGGGCGGCGGCGGCGGGGGCGCCGGTGGCGGTGGCGGTGGCGGTGGCGGGGGCGGGGGCGGGGGCAGTGGCGGGGGCGGTGGCGGCGGCGGCGGCGGCGGTGGCGGTGGCGGCGGTGGCGGTGGCGGCGGTGGCGGCGGTGGCGGTGGCGGTGGCGGTGGCGATGACGGTGGCGGTGGCGGTGGCGGTGGCGGGGGCGGGGGCGGGGGCGGCGGCAGTGGCGGGGGCGGTGGTGGAGGCGGCGGGGGCGGCGGCGGTGCCGGCAAAGGCAGCAGCAGACAAATCGTGGCGCGGGTGGGCGACAGGGATGGAACGATGTGCTACTCTCACTTCCGGGCTGCTGCATTATCAATCCCTCGCATTTGTTTCCTTCAATCTTCCTTTCGAGAACGGTTCCCCGTGCGAATGGCGCTGGTATTCGCCAGAGTGAGTTTCCGATTTGGCTACGACTTCTCCTCTGCCCCTCGCGTTCCATTGGTTTCAACGCAGCCAGCAGAGAGAACAAATGGAGAGAAACAATATATCTCAAGCCTGTCTGATCGACACGTATATCTCGAATACATTGCTTGCGGAATGTAACTACTACAATGAGATGGAGTGTGAGAACTACTGAAATGGAAAAAAGCAGCTAATCTATTCCGGTAACGTTTATTTCATACTAAAAATACAATTATTTGACCATAAGCCTACAGCTATTTAAACGTTATTACACTTTTACAGATATTACACTTTTTAAATGTATATCGTCTTATTATAGTAGCGCAGATGTGTAACAGTATGATCGATACCGTTTATTTTCGCATACCTGGAACGAAAAAACAAGCTATAATCTATATTAGAGAGTTTACAATCCACTTTATAAAATTATTTCAATTTCAACAATTAATCATCACATTTGAATTCTAATATTTTTCTCAAACACAATGCAATTTCAAGTGCAATACAGGATTCACCACGAAAAGATACAACAGCACGAATTTCCCTAGCTCGTTTCAGGAAATTCTCATGTAGGCGCAGGAATCCTCATTAAGCCGCATCGGCAGCGCCAGCGCGGCGCCCAGCGCTTCCGAAGCAATCGCCACGGCCTCCTTGAGCGCGCGTGCATTATGTATGCTCTGTGGTCGCTCGCGGGCTCATTACCGCTCATTAGCGACGGCTCCGGGAATCCCCGGAATCCGCGGCTCCGCTCCGGGAGGAGGGCAGAGGTGAGGGCTGGTGTTGGGAGGAGGGGTTGAGGGGTTGGAGGGGAGGCTGCGATGGGGGCGGAGAGGAGGAGATGGTGCATTGGACGGCAGCTGAGGAAGGGGAGGCGGGACTTGTGCGAGAGGGAATTTCACCGGATGTAAAGATGCAAAAAATTACTGGGAGGTGGGAAACTAGAAAACGCGGTGAACAACAGAATGAGGTAACGGAGAGCAAGTTGAAATGATGGACTGACAGATGGAGCATAAGTGAGGAAAGCATCGGGTGGGGTAGGAGTGTGTGGAGTGGAACAAGATAAAAGCGTCACTAGCAGCGGGAAACGGAGCGCAGGCAGGAGAGGGCGGGGTCCACAAAGTTGCGGTCGCGGGAGTGCGGGAGCCGACGCGCCGATACCCTGCAAGCCACCTGCGCGCCGAGGCGACTAAGAGGATTTTAAATATAAGCGCGCGTTATTGGGCGGGGCCGCAGACGCCAGCCGGCGCTTCCCTCCGTTGCCGCCGGCAGCCCTGCGGTGGCGGTGGCGCCGGCGGCGCGCCTCGGTTGCGTATTTATTCTTTGCCGATCCCCTCACTGTCGCCGACCGCCGCCGCGCTTGGCATTGGGATTAGCAGCACGCGATATTGCGCCGCGCGGTGCCGTGCAAAGCCCAGCTGACCGTATCTTGCCTTGCTAGCGGATGCGGCGACGAGGTTTGAGTCTCGTTGCTACATGAGGAAAACGCGTGGCCACAATGGGTTTTGGGTTCAAGCGGTGTACCAACAGAATATGTTTGAAACCTTGTTGCCTCTGCACTCATTTTTTTGGTAAAACAAGCGAACGGTGTATTTAGTTCTCGTACATTCAAAAGCGTCTTCATAACCTTTTTTTCATGCAAATTAGAGTTAGAAAACATTTATAGAGATAAATGTGTGAATTTTATACCGGAGCTCCTCGTTAATGTTATGACTAATTTATAAAATTTTTGGTCAATAAAATATTACACAATATTAACATTAAATATTGAATACGTAATATCATAATACCCGCAATAGATTTACTGATTAATATCATAATTCAGAATAAAAATTAAAATTTATGTATTATTTCACGCAAAAAATAAATTATGCTTATAACATTTAGCCAGTTTAAACACGGAACGACGTCCCAGTGAGATTTTTGTAAAGTGTAACTTCATACGCACAGGCTTAATTTGATGCTTCCTTCACAACGACTTTGCACGTGAGCCTTTGAGAGCCCTTCACACGCGTCGCATTTGGCGGCGCGCGCAGCAGTTGCTACAAGTCGCGGCTACTTCCACTTCATCGCCCCTCCGCCTCCTCCTCTCCGCCACTTCCCTCGCGGCTCCCCCTTCCCTGCGGGCGCGCGCGCAAAGGCGGCAGCGCTTTCTTTGTGCGCCGAGCCTAAGAGCTCCCCACCCCCGCCCCGCCTCTCCACGCCCCACCCGCTGCACCTCCACCGACATTCGCTCTCACAGCGCCGCCTCTCGCGCCTGCGGCCTCCCTGCATCGCTCACAGTGTTCTTTAGGTACTTCGTGTAAGTTTTTCCGAATTTTTAAAAAGATTATATGTAGTCACCCAACCTATGTGGCTACTAGGAACCAAATTACAATGTTGCGTTTTAAACTATTGCTGTTAAATTAAATTACCTACAAATTGTATATTACAATATTATATTACAATGTAGTGGCTTTTTTGGCAATAGTTTAATTATTTGGGTTCGTTAATAAGATTTTGTTTTATAATATATTATATTTTATTATAATGTACTATTACATATACAAGAGCAATCCAATGCCGTTACATAAGGCTAGGCCTACGGTTTTGTATGTGCTATGTAGCGTACTTTCCAAATTTGTATTATTTACTTATTTACTGTTCAAAACAGAAACCAGTACGTGTAAGTTCGGAGAAATGTTTGATTGACAGTTTGTTCCAGTTCTGATGAATATATAATAAGTTTCATTTGCTGTTAATCATCGATTGGATTTATTTTACTACGTCATCTAGTAGCTTTCTGAACCTTCGCTTCAAACTGTAGGTAGATACTTACAATATAACGTTTCAAGAAGAGTGTTATTTACCATTTTTGATACAGCAAAGTTTCTAAATTCAATGTTTGACGAGTAACAGTAACCTACTTTAATTAAAAATGGTATCTCATTTTGAAATTAAATATATCTGTAAAAAATGTAAATATTGGCTAGAATGGTTATATTACGGCAAATAAGCGAAGAAAAATAATGTCGCCAGCACTGAAAATATTGATCCCGCATGTATTCTGCTGAAACCTCGCTGCAGATACATTCGCACGCATTTCCCAGAGTCCTATTTCCATTAACATTGCACCGCTGTCTCCATCTTCAATATTGCTTGCATCTCGTTCCTACAATGCCCCAGTACGCTTCGCTATCTTCAACACCGACCTCACCAATTTCGCCTTCACGTCTTCTCCCCCTTCCAAAGAGAGACGCTCGTCTGCAGGCAATGTTCTCGTCACCACACCCTCTCAACTGCGAGAGATTCGTCTGTTTCATTTTCATCACTGAGGGTTCCCAATGCTCTGCTCCATTACCCACACTATCGCCTCTCTGCAACAACTACTGTCGCCATCACCTCATCACTATCGACACAACTAACACCATCACCTCCATCTCAACTAGTACCTTTACTACCACTCTAACCATCAGCATGATCACCACCACAAACAAACATCACTACCACGTAGAGCGCTATCAACCCATTTTCCACTCCATCCATTGCAATGAACAGCATTATCACAAAAAACACGAAACTACTACAATTAACACCACACCAACACAAGAACATCATCGCCGGTATCACCGTAACAATACATCACCATCATCATTACTACATACACCACTACTTCCATTCTACCATTTTTATGATTCTTTATCAGCTTCACACCTCACTATCACCACATCAACTTTGTCGCTCACGCCTACTATTCCATCCACAGTCCCCTCCCCCTACCAGCGACAGCCTCGGCACCGGTTCCCGCCAGCGTTTTTAATTAGCGCGGCGTCTCCCGTTGCCCCGTTCCCCGCTCTCCCCCCGCGCCCCGGCCTGCGCCACCCCACGCCGAGGGAGCTCGTCTCGCTAGACATCTCGCCTTCCGCCGCCCCGCCCCGCCCCGCCCCGCTTCGCCACGCACCGCTTCGCCCCCCCTTTGCCCCGCCCCGCTTTGCCCCGCTCCGCTTTGCCCCGCTCCGCTTTGCCCCGCTCCGCTTTGCCCCGCTCCGCTTTACCCCGCTCCGCTTTACCCCGCTCCGCTTTACCCCGCTCCGCTTTACCCCGCTCCGCTTTACCCCGCTCCGCTTTGCCCCGCTCCGCTTTGCCCCGCTCCGCTTCGCCCCGGCCCGCCCCGCTACCAGAGAGGACCGTCTTGTCACCTGAGGAGCGCGTGCCCACGCCGACTTCCGGGATGCAGGTAGAGTTTTATATCGAGGGAATAATTCCTTGAGTTACCAATGAATGCCTACTCGTTAATGGACTAGTACAAAATTAATTCTTATTTTTGACAATGAAAAGGCATGTGTTTTTTTATACATTCAACGTAAACTGGTATTGCTCTCGCATGTGTTATTTAGTTTAGAGGTATCTACAGCATAAAAATAAAAATAATGAAGTGTCAAATATTAAAATCAAGAAAGCTCGATATGACAAAAATTAATGTGAGATATATTTTAGATTCAGTTT
Organism: Gryllus longicercus; assembly: GCA_038098605.1. Classification (NCBI taxonomy): domain Eukaryota; kingdom Metazoa; phylum Arthropoda; class Insecta; order Orthoptera; family Gryllidae; genus Gryllus; species Gryllus longicercus. The sequence continues at coordinate 352,966 of JAZDUA010000721.1, read as the reverse complement.
CTTTACATTCGAACTGAAATCTGTTTGTAATATTGGAGTACACTCCTCTATAATGGAAATGACATAATGCAATATATAAATACACGTGGTAAAACTTCGAGCTCCTGTTTGTAGAAAAATGTTCCAAGGCTTCGTTTCATTCCTCATCTAAAGTTTAATTGCCACTTTCACATCTCTTCTATATTACTATTTCGTTTATCAATCCTATTCTGTTCTTCCCGCCGTTCCTTCCTCTCTTGTCTCGTTATTAATCCTTCAGTCAATACTAACGAGCACGTAATTGCTTCTTCATAAGCATCGCCGCCGGCAAGGCAATATTCGACGCCGGCATTCTCTTTTGTCAGTGGCGCGCCATTCAATTAGTGCCCTCTTCCGCCGCTAGGAGCGATCCGGCGCGCCTCAGCTTTTGCGTTGTTTCAATTCGGGCGGCCGCGCTTGCGGTTTGCTCAGGCCGCGCCTTCAGCCGTCGCATTAGGCAGAAAATCGCTGACTGCCTTTCCGATAGCTGCGGTTTTCCTCCTAATGAACGGCGTTTGCAGACGTCGCAGGAAATTTTGTCTTCCAACCCACTCGAGCTGGGCCTGAATGATCCTAGTCACAACTGTTCGAAATGATATCCTGTATTTCTGATGCACTTTAAATAATAAGCAGAACAGACAGACTGTGATGAAATCTAATGTAAAATCACAAAATTTTTCCTTTTAGTTCCTTCACTTAATGCTTAATCACTTAATTAGCATTCACACCACAATTACTGGTAATTATGATTTTATTTTAATAATACATTGAATAAAATTAGATTTTTGAAGTATTTAGTAATTTTAGAGTTTTACAAAAAAAGAATTATTTATAAATAATCTAGAAAATTATTTATTTATGGAGAGTGAAATATATCTTTGGAGAAGTTCGCACGAAGTCGTTTTATGTTGTAATGTTTTCCCAGACCAAAATGTTGATAAGAAGGGAAATTCGTTGAAGAAAGTTATAAAAACAACGCGGAATTATGGAATATTTATTTTAAATTCATTATCTACTTAATTAGTAGATAGTTTTCTTTTCTCGTAATGTCTACTTGCAATGATGTCGAACGATAAAATTTCACTACAATATCTCTTTAGTTTTGTATTACATGCACCAATATGTGAATTATACTCTGATAAATATGGAGCCAAAATATGCATTCAATATAAATGTTTCAAGATGTTTAATACATTTGAACGTAATTTTTCTCCACGTCCTTTTCTCTAAATTAATTTCAATAAAAAACACGAAAATTGGCTGAGGGGGTATTCAATGTAATTGGAAAAAGAAATATTGGACATAAATGAACAAAACCAAGTAATCAAGTTTAAATAGGAGCCAACTTAAATTTTAAAGTTCTAAGATTGAATTTTATTATATTCTATCATATCAGCCTTAATTTTTCATTTCCACTTCGCTAAACATTACATAATTTCATCATCATTCTCGCATGAGACGCACTCAGTTGAAAGTAGTAAGAACGATGGGACACTCAGAACTTCACCCACAAATTCTTGCCAGTTAAGAAAATATTACGAAAATCGTTTAACAGGCGTCCTCAGCTCCGCCCAGCACTTGGCCCCAGGCGAGTGCGCGAGGGGATTAAGCAGCCAAGAAGCCGAGAGAGAGAGAGAGAGAGAGGGGGGGAGTGGGGGAGAGCGAGGGGAGGGAGAAGTGGGAGGGGGCTGCTGGAGAGGGGAGCTCGTTGGGCTTATACGTGCTCCGGACGGAAATTAGTTATGAGAGCACACACACACGGACACACCGGCAGTCGGCCCCACGGCGCCGAGACATGTTTTTCTGCAGCCGCAAAAATATGTGGGGAACGCGGTGAGGGGAGGGGTTGATAGATTCCTTTGGATTATCTCGCTGTTGATGCATTTCCCCTCCTCTGTCCACCTCCCGAGAAAAAATGTTTACAGAGGCAGCAGGGGCGGGGGTGAGCGATCGACGCCCCCCGCACGGCGTCGCGACGCGGGGGGGGGGGGGCGGCGCTGCGGCGTCGCGAGGGGGAGGGGTGGCAAGGGAAGAGAGGGACCGAGCGCCGGCTACGGTGAAGGCGTTCCTTGCGCTCATTCCGAGTGTGGTGGGCTCTCTTTGACTCCGTAAAGTTTTCTGCACTTGAATATAGTCTCCTGATTAATTTTTCTATGTGTGTGTGTGTGTGTGTGTGTGTGTGTGTGTATAGGTATCGATTACGATACTATAAAGTGTAAAGAAAAGTATTCTTCACCCCATTTTCCATTTCTAATTCTATTGAGCACTGTCGAATCCAAGTTGAAGAAACACACATAATATATTTATTTGTAAATAAAAAGGCATTAAAAATATATATCAATAAATAATACAAAAGAAGTGGAAACGATACAGATTACTCTACACAATTTAAATGTATTTTTCATTTCCAATAACGTTCATTTCTTTACAAAGGGGAAGAGATGTTTTATGAAAGGAAATGATTAATAAGATGCCAGGAAACAAATATATCTCACTAATAAAGAAAAATACAGTATAAAAATATTTTGTAAACAGTAACTTTAGTTTATGATATAAGTATTATTTATATTTCAAACATGTTCATTAATACGGGTTCATTTTTCATTGATTGAAATGCAGTTCACTCACAATAAATAAATCTTACGTCCCAAGGAAGTGAGCAAAAACTGAGATTTATCTTATCAACAAAAAGTAGACTGATTTATTATCAAATAAACAAACGTTTTTCCAAAAGAGAAGAGGAACTTCACACATTCTTAATTTTTTAACATGATAAGCAACGAATGAGAATCCAGTTCCGCGTGGTTATCAATCAGAGGAAAGTCTGACCAGGGAGATGTAAGAGATATATTGCCTCAAAAGAATGATTGAAGAAAAGTTATCACGAGGGTTCTTGGCAGATTTATATAGCACCATCAACAAGAGACAAGTTCTTAAAGACAATCATTTATAGTTATCGGTGGATATAAAAAAATAACGAGTATTTCATTAAAATTCGAAACTTCCACAGCTGATGAATTCATCTATGAATATTTGAATTGAAATAAAGCTTTGTGTAACCCTCATTATTAGAGCGCGACATTGCAAACCGCGAACCTGACAGTTAAAATACATTAATTATTTAAATATTTCCGACTGATCTTAATTGTCCCGTTCAAAGAGACGTATATTTTGCAATGACATTTTTAAGTCACATCCTCAAAAAGCGTCATAGCCTTGCTGACCAAAATTTAACTTTTTCGCAGTGAATAGTTCAGATTCTGATTTATCTCGATCAGACATCAAGTAGCGCATTGAATATCAAACTTGACGACAAAATGAACGTACAGGTGAATGATACAAGAACACTGTCAAACATTACTTCATTATATTCGGAATTTAAGTTGCAAAGTCAACGGTACCTATGATGACTTGTTATGAAGCAGAATTTATGTTCAATAGAATATTTCAAATTCGACCTCGGTATATCCCACTCTTTCTGCCTCAAATTCTATTCGATGGTTATTTTTGCTCTTTCCTAGCATACATTTGCCTTTGCCTTAATTATCAGTCCCATTTTTTACAGTCCATATCTCGGCACATAGAATTTCGGGTATGAGAAATTATATTTTATATTGGTTGTTATATTTTTAGATAAAATGAATAACTTTGTCATTGGAAATTACGGTTACATATTTACATTAATTAATGAAATTTTTAGACATCAAATACTCTAAGGAAATATTGAAACTGAAGGTAGCTGTAAATTTTACATATTAATTTTAAATTGCATATTCTCCTTAAGAGAAAGAAAAAAAACTTTCCATATATTTGTTGTTTACCGTAGTTAATTCTAGTCTTCAATTAACTTCGTTACAAAATGACACTAATATTCAACTTCATCACTCGTTTTATTTAGGCACTCTTTGTAGTCCCTACAAAAAGTGATTTCGCGCGTTTTGGTTGCTCCCTCAAATTCGCTCCAGGAACGCGTCGACGGTCGAGGGCAAAAATGGCCCCCGAGCCGGAACAAAGGAGCGCCGGCCGGCCGCCGTTTGACTGCGTGCGGCGCCGCCGCTGGCTGCAGGCACTTCCGGCGAAACAATGGGCGTCGCCGGCAGACAAAGCAAGTTGCACCGGCGCTCCTTCCGCGCCCCCGCGCCACTAACACCTCCGCGTCACGCGCAGTCGCTGCGGTTCCGATTTCGCCAGCGGCGCCGCCGTCGCCACTCGCCCTCACGCTCATATCGCCGTCACCACTAGCCCTACCCCACCACGCCCCCACTCTCATCACCACCAACCTCACACCGGCAAACGGGGCTCAGCGCATCAACTGATGTCACCGTGGTGCCCTTGACTTGAAAGTACGAGGGTTCGAGTCCCGATGGTGACACTCACATGCACCACTATCACATTTTTCAAGGACACTTTCCACTATCACACTTTTCGGAGGACCAGCTGTGTGCTTAGAGATTGTCCTAGCAGGGGCGGTGCCTTGCTGGTGGGGAAAATCCTCTCAATGCGACGTAGGTCGGCGCCAGATCTCGCCATCCAGAGAGAAAACATCACCGCCATCGGCCGCGATGAAAACATGTACTAAACTTACGGGTCTGATGGCCTTAGCTCTTGACGCGAGCGGAATCATTAATCATTCAATCAAAAACACTGACCTCACAACCGCTCTCGAGACTGCTAATCACCTTTGCTAACGCCTCCGTCATCTTCCTAACGTCTCCACATTTTCACGTCACTACCCCCTTCAACGCCTCTTCACCGTCTTCGCCCCCGAGCCCAACGCCGCCGCCACCTCAGCGCTCACCTCATCCGCGGCACCCTGACATCCTCGCGCCTCCCCCGCTCCCAGCGCTCCTATTCCCGACTGCACCGCCGCCCGCGAAGTGATGGCTAATGCAATTACCGGGTGCGCTAATGAATTTCCATGCGTAGGCTTATGAAAGTTCGGCCCCGCCGCTGCTTCGCTCCTCCCGCCCAAAATTAATTACAATTACTCCGGCAGAGCGCGTGCGTCCTACCTGCCCGCGCACCGGAGAACATTAAAATGGGGCCTCTCCCGCGCCTGTTGCAGGGCGACGCTCGCGGCGGCCAACTACAACTTCGGCGGGGTGGCCGCGGTGATTGGCGAGGCGTAGCGATTGCGAAGTTGCACACGCGGAGTGGTGCGGAATACAAATGTAGATTGTTCTAAAGCGTGAGAAATACGATTAAAACCGACAAATAAATCTACGTTCTCACAGAAAAATCAAGGTCTGGAACGAGCAACATTAAATTAGTAAAATTATGATCATATTAAGTAATGTCAAATTAACGAATAAACATAACAGCGAATAAATAGAGGGTAATATACTTTCCTAGTACATTTTTGAGACAAACCTCTGTGACCTTCATTAGTGGTTAAATCACCATGAGAATTTTTACTTCAAAATGATGTTGCTTTCCGAGTAAAACGTTGCCCGACGGCGGCGAACTACGAAACCGGGTGCAATTGATTGCAAAAGCTACGTCTCGCTGTAAGATCCTCGTTTTGCTTCAAAGATCGCTTTTCACTCTCACAAACGCACCCAGACCGGCGCTCCTAATGGAACTTGTGAAACTCCGATGCAAATTTTCGTCTGTAACGACCAGTGCGATATCATTCACGAGCTTTGAAGACGCGACGCCGATTCTTGAAATGCACGTCGTAGTGAGCTTCATCATTCACTCGTTATCTTGGTAGTTTACGCCTTTTGTGCTTTCAGGCTGAACGTCGTAAAATCCTAAGTGTTCTACGAGAAATTATATTGATTTTTTTATACTGATGAGATAGCAATAGTAGCAGAATTTTTGTAAAGATAATAATAATAATAATAATAATAATAATAATAATAATAATAATAAAAATAATAATAATAGCAACATATACCTTCACCATCTTAATCTCTTTTGTCCATAACCCAAGGGCTAACAATCTGGGGGGATAAAAACCGGGATTCAGTTAAAACTCTGACCCACCCCCCACAGAAAGCTACTTGCACCTGTTGAAGCAGGATGCACGCGTGTACAGAGTTGGACTATACGCGAAAAAATAAAGTTAATACCAATGTGTTAGCTGGAATAACAATTCACCAAACACATCATCTACATCTTAATACAAAGCTTAGTGCAATTATTTAAATTCTCAAGGCCTCCAGTAGACACGATGATATTTCGCTAATGATGCCTTCTTTTGGTAAACTATCTTTTGGCTTACTATCTTAGAAATCAATAAAAATAATTATATTCAGTTAAATGCAACGTCAGCAAGCGCATCATATGCCAATTCGCTTATCAAAAGGTACGACACACATTGTGTGACTTCATCAGCTGAGGTGCCACAGGTCTTCAACTGACGTCACTGCTCTTCTGACTGGGAGGTCCTGGGTCCGAGTCCCGACGGTGGCAAGATTTTCGACACTTCCTACTTTGCTACGCCGAATTCAGCGGCCGACTGCTCTAATCGGTAGTTTTTCCCCATCAACACCACGCGAATACCCGAGTCCACCCTAACAAACAGGCCACGATCCGCGCGCAATCTTCCTTCTTATTTTATCCTCACACCTTACACACGCTTACATTGCATGCATTACACTACTACACATGTCCGGCGATCAGTCAGGAACTTCGAGGTTGTCTCGGCTGGGCAGGTTCCCACTGGTTGGAGACCTGGATGGGAAAACCCACCAAGCCGACGTGAAAGTCTGCTTCAAATCTCACTTTCCAGCGGGATGAAACTGCACAACTTCCTCTCATAAAACACACACTAAAGTTATGGAACTAATAACCACCGCCGTTCACGCGCCCGAAATACCAAACAATCAATCATTATGTGACATTTTACCTTCACACACTATGACGACTGTCGGCGCAGCGTACGCAGCACAGGTCACGTGGTGTTTAAACACGTAAAGTCCCATTGCTCCTCCTGCCGTGGGATCCCCCGTGAAAGACAGTCGAGCGCCGCACGGTCCACACAGGGGGGGGGGCGGGGCGATCTCCCACGGGACTCGTGTCCAGGGCGGGAAGGGGGACGCCACCGCGTCACTCCATCGAAATTAGCCCGCGGGCAAACACTGTCACGTGATCAAACAGGCGTAATTGGCAGGCAGCGGGCCGCAAACACGCGCTTCCGCGCCGCGTCTCTGAGGCGCTGCGCCCGCCGCCCGCCCGCCCCCGCGCCCAGGAGCGCGCCCGCGCGGCGGCGGCCAATCAGACGGCGGTAGCGAGCGCCGTCTGCGACCGGAGCGAGCGGAGAAGCCGCGGCTGCGGCGGCGACGGCCCGTCCATTGATTCGTCATTTCGAGTTCGTGGGCGCATCAACAACTACGTTCATCAATACCGTACGTGTAGGGCATGATTTTATCGCGAGACGTGGCGGTGATCTTATCAGGCATGATGGTGAGATCTGGCGCCTATTTCCATGTCGACATGCGTGGTTTTCCCCATCCGACTATCTCCATTCAGCGGGGCTCCGCTCCAGCCGGGATGATCTCTAAGTTCCCGACATATGTGGTGGTAGACTGCATGCAAGTGTACGTCTGCGTGTAAGAGGAGAGGATATGTGAAGGGGAAAAAAAGGAAAAATCACGTGCGATCCGGGCCCGTTCGTGAGGGTACTGCACCGGCATTAGCCTGGTCGACGTTCAAGACGGAATGATGTAGTGTGATGTGTGCGTATGTGTAAATATATGTCTGTGGATGTGTGTGTGTGTGTGTGGGTGGGTGGGTGATAAGGGCTGCATACTGCTCAGCTATCAAAAGATATCTTTTAGAATACACGAGAGTAGCTTCAAATGTGATATTAACTGACGTACAACTGGGGAGAGCGTAGATCTAATGAAAATCGTCTCGTTTCCAGTACGAGTACAAAATATTCACTGATTAAAAGGAACATTACGACAGAGGCAGTGAATTACATACTAACAGAGGTAGAGAAAGAGGCAAAGAGAGGAAAAGCAAGGGAGAGAGAAAGCATATAAAGCCACAAAACATAAGTGAACGTTTTTTATGGCAGAATTGCAAAAGCAAATAATTGCGTAAATGCCACAGACGTACTATACAGAGGAAGACAAAACTAAAACAGTAATAAAATAGTGACAGCAATTGAGAGAGCGAGAGTAAAGGAGAAAGCGTGAGGCAGACAATTGGAGGGCGATAGCTTTAGAGAAAAAGAAAGAGGGAAAACGAAAGAATACAGATAAACAGAGGCAAAGATAAACCAAATTAAAACCCAAGACATAAGTGAATGTATTTTCTGACACTAAGACAAAATCAAATAGTGGTATAACAATATATAATGTTTTTGATAGAATGGAAGAGTACGATAAAGAGAACGAATCCGTAAAAGGTGAAAAAAGGGGAGGAAACAGATTAGTCTCTTTATAAATCAGGATACACAAGAGCGTCAATAGCAATAAAAACAGAAACCGAGGGGAGAGCACAACAGAGCGAAGGGACGAATAAAGCACGTTTAAACAGCGATCGAGAGAAGACTGCAACCGAAGCCTGTGAGCCCGGGTGAAAGAACGCGGCAGCACTCGGCAGTGCCGTGGCGGTGGCGGTGGCGGCGGCTCGGGCGAAACTGGAGATGCGCAGACGGGGGCGGCGGGGGCGGCGGGGGCGGCGGGGGCGGCTCAACGCGCGCCAAGGGAAGGCCCCGCGCTCGCCCCGCGCTCGCCGCCCGCCGAGGAAGTTCAAAGTTCTGATGAAACCTCGTCACAGAACTCTTAATTATGCAGCATTAAAATTTAACGCCCTCTAAAAATACCTCTGTAGGGATATCTGGAGCAAAAATCCCCCGCCCCTGGGGCCGTCCGCGACGCGAAGCCCCACGAACCCCGACCCCCAGCGCAGAGAAGGGGAGGGGCGACCCAATCTCCCAGGGAAATGAGACGCGTGGCTCCGCCCCCGCACGAGCGCAAGGGCACGCACGAAATATCGTTTACTCCTCCAGACGGCCTCTCCACGCGGTGACCGACTCGAACTCTCCCTTCGGCAGGCCCTGCGCTTTTGCTCAGCTACTTGAGAACAAGCTGTTATTGGGCGTGGCACTCCTCAATACGATTCTTAATAACAAAATAATTATTCTATATACCTCACTACAAAGAGGGGCGTTGAGGCGTTCAAAAGAATGACATTACGTATATTTACTTCGCGGTGGAGAACAATTTTTGATTGTGAAGGGTAATAGTATTTGAAAAGGTAAAGTTATTGAATGTTCACATTCTTTTAACCGTTTGAACCTACAGTTAACACGTTTCCTCCATCCGGTTATGACTCTCGGCGAAGACCGCCTGCCTTGAAGTCTGCAAGGTCAATTACAAAGCCTGCTAAATGGCAAGAATGTCTGGACCATCTACTACAATAAGTTCAGGGTGATGGAATGGGAGATGTAATTACGAGTCACAAATATATTTCTTTTTTCTTTTCTTTCAATATTACTTTGAAATCATTATCAAATGATAAGTTCTCGTTTTCCTCTTTTTATTACCTACTCATTGAAAATAAAAGGCTATGAAGTTCAACTAAAAATATCAATATTACGAATATTATAAATCTACGACATATTACTTGAACTGTGATTCAGTTTCACTGCGAAAAAAACTTCATTTCTATTGTGAACCATCTAGGCATTACGGGGATGATCCATTTTCGGTGGTACACCAGGTTTAAAAGAAATCCACGGGTAACACAAATAATTAAAAACCCAAAGAAAGAAATATGGACAGATAACAAACATTAAAAAGTTAGAAAGGCTAGGATATAGCAGTAAATCTCAAAACAAAATTACTACACACTTTAAAAGGGATAAAAGTGATATATTATATAAATAAGTAGTAATTAATTTTATGAAAGAAGCTAAGGTAATTTTGTCAGTAATTAATTACGAAAACACTATGATGTACTTTGTAATAAAAACTTTCGCAATGAACTTTATACTGTCGAGGAAAAAGAGACAAGAAAACTAATGGCATTGTCTCGTTGAAACTAGATCACTAATTATTCTTATGTAAGATTCTCTCTTCATTCTCCCGATGAATAGAAAACTTCCAGACAAAAGCGGTTATGAATCCCGAAGACTGCACCGCGCTTTCAATGCCGAAAGGTCATTGGTCTCTCAGTATCCTACAAAGCAAATGCGGTTCTCTCTCTGCATACAAAAACTACATTGCATACTTCCACCGCTAATAAATACTCCAGTGTACCTCGGTATCCAAACTGTGAGGTTCGTTAAATTTCACCAGTTGGGGTCTTCTGCGGATTTCATTTCAGTATTAAACTTTTTAATGAATAGCACAAAGCCAAAACGCGCAGCGGCTCCGCCGGAACCGCGTAACAAAAGCGAAGCGCCGACCGCCGCATTTGTCACGCGAGTGGGACGGTGTCCAGGGTCCCGAGGGATGGGGTTGGCCTCGGGATCTGAACCGCGGTCGCTCGGCTTTGCATGGGGCTCTGCGTGGCCGCCATGTCGCCGCAAAAATGCTCGTAAACATAGCGAGGAGGCGGGAGGTGGAAGTAGAAAACAGAGGAGGGATGAGGTGCGGTAAAGTCGTTTCGTTACTGTGCCCATTCCACTTGTGAAATTAAAACCAATAGTGTTTAACTATACATACAAAATGATCTAAACGGTGTATATCAAAAAAATTATCGATGTTCATACCCGATTTTTCTTACCGCTTCTCCGTACTGGCCAATCAACTGACTCTTCTACCTTTCGAGGCGATATACATCGATCGGTATGTCGATGTCCAACAAACCACGTAGGTACTATAACGTATCCTCTTTCATTTTAACACAGCTTTTAGTTATTTTCAATATTTGGCGCACTGTGGAACTGTTGGGCATAATTTCATTCGTGATATAATTTTCATTATCAATCAATATAAATTATTATTATTATTATTCAATATAAATTTCATTCGTAATAGTCCTATTAAGGATCACTCGTGCTTAGGAAATTCTCAGAAAAATCCCCTCTTCACGTCGCGAGTAAGAGATTTATCGACAATATCCAAAGTACCTATGATAATCTTTGCAACGAGAACTTTGAAATGAGAGAGAGCAGTAAGACACTTTTCAAAACCAGTACGTATTCGTTTCTTTCTGGTCTGTCAAATTTCTTTGTCTTTCATCACGACTCGTGAAATATGTAGACCATTTATGCCATAAGCGAAGTGCATGTTATATCACGGGAGGTAACGCTGTTCCTCCCTCGCTGGAACGTGACATCCGACACCAACGTGAAGTCGGCTTTCGAGTTTCCTCCTCGGGTGTCTCCCCAGCTGGGCACCGTCCCAGAGAGGGCACGCTTAAGCTCCCGACTGCTCTTCCAACACGTGCGATAGTCACGTAGGGGTACGCATGTGCGAAAAGTATAAATATGAGAATCAATCAACTACAAAATTATTAACAATTTCTAAAAAGTGCAGAATTATTTTTCTTTCGTGTGTCAAGTAGAATGCTTTTGGCATCTTTGCTATCTACTTTCACCTAAAGAAAATATCATTTTGTTCCATTCAATAAATTCTTCACATTTTGCGCTTAAATACATTGAATATTATTTCTTACTTAAACAATTTAAAATTGCATTTGCCTGAATAAATATTCAAGGATGATAAATGTTTAAATTTTCTTGAGGTTGGAGAAACATTGGTTTAGAAATATAAACAAAATGAACTCTTTCATTTATATTATTTCATTATATGTATGTTGTATTTGTTCTTAAACTGTAAAATAGGACTACCAAAATTGTCTTATAATAATCCCAATCCATAAAAATATCATCATCTCTTGGAATAAAATACCAACGAACGCCACACGAACCTTACAAAGTAGTTAACAGAAAGATAGTCTATCGCACTGCGTTGAATAAGCGATAACTAGATTTCATATATATCTGTAATAACTCGATTTTCTGGATAACTACATAAATTCATCTCACATTTAAGGCCTCTAATTTTCAATAACTCGGCGATTTGAAAAATTTGATTACTCTAGTTTTTCTTTTCTCCTTCGTATTTGAGATACGAATACGATTTCAGTGTAAGATCAGATCATTGTTTTGACGAAAAATAAACTACGTGCAACTGAACTCTCTGACCCAGGAGCTTTCGAAGCGACATTTTCGAGGAGAGACGGTGCTTTGCGCCGCGCGCCACCGAATGCAAGCGCTGACAGGGCCGGGATCTCGCTTTCATCCGCGGGCTCGGAAACATCGGCATTAATAGATGAGAATGAACGAGCGTTGCCTCGTCTACACCAGAATCTCTCGCAACAACTGCGCCAATTCTCCAGGGTGTTAGAGCAGTTTTTTCTGGATATGGCTACGGTCCCAATGGCACTGCTGAACTTCGCGTTCAACGTACACGTACTTGTTAAATTTGATATAGCTTAGGAAATAAATGAGATCGGTCACAAATTTCTTGTTGATAATATTTTGTACTGCTGACAAATACTTATGCCAATTATTCCTTAAACAGTTTTCAGACAATGAGGATTTGTTTGAGTGGGTATAATGCAGATTAGAAGTATTAAAAATTTAAAAATAAAGAAAAGTTTTATTAAAGTTCGCGTACTAATTTCGATCTAACTTCACACTTTCTGCTGAAACGGAATCTTGGAAATAATTCGTAATGAATTTATAAAACATAAGTGAGGGGAGATAATCATACGTCACTGAATCAGCATATATTTTATTGCAGTATGCAGCCATTGTATTCGCGATAAATCGACGATGGCAACAAAACGTCATTCTATAATCTGCAGTAGTGTTCAAATCAACAACGATGATTTTAACGACGCAAGTGATGAAAAAGCACCCACGAATGACTGCTTTCACAACGCAACTCATTTACGCCGCCGTCCAACAATGCCCAAATTGGAGAAACGCGCGCGAATCGCGCCGTTGAAACAAACGACAACCTCCGCGCGTCCGATATTGACCCGCCGTCCGCATTGTGCCGGCTCTTCCTCGCACGCGCCCGTTCTCATCCGGCCGCCGCGGCATTTGTTATGCATGCAGTGATTCGGTTATTTACAGTGAACGAGCAATATTTTAAATTTCGGATAAAAAAAAGAGGAGCGCGGCGCGAAACGCGCGGATGAAGCCGGGCTTCCGGGTGCGCGCGCGGCAGACACGCGGCCGGAAAACGGCATTCAGTCGCGTATCCGCACTGCGACGCGCGCGGGCTAGCTGCACTTTATCGCTCTACGCGGCGTAATAGAAGCCGAAATTGGATTCACCGAGCCCATATCAGTGGGAAAACGATCCGTATGCGAACGTTCTAGTAGCGTAGCAACCGTTGCTGGAGTATGTGGCACTCAAATATCTACGTAAAGTTGTAAGTGAATGATACGATAGATATCTGAATTATCAGCTCAATGCTCTAGTGGGCTATTCCTGGTGTAGTGATGAGTCTCGATGGGCGACAACCTAATGCACATGCGATTTTGTTTGTCATCTGGAGGAATTTTGATTTAATTATACAGAGCTTCAGTTGACTCTAGTCATACATTTTAAATTGTGCTTGACCGGACATGAATTAAACGTAGAAAGCACGAACGTGAAAATTTATTGTTACTCTAATTACAGTTCGCCATTTTATATTTCGTTAAATATGTTTGAATTTATCGTTTATGTGAAACGTGATATCCAACGCGCGTTATGTAACAATATTTAGACACAACACTTAAAAATTCTAAAAACATTTCTTGATGTCCTCCTACCGTTTATTCACAATTTTACTTCGCGCTTGGTGTAGTGTCGAAATTGTTTGTCATAGGAATTCTCTATTTTATTTCAATAAATTTAATGCCAAATATGAGCTACTATTATGGTTTTCGACTGTAAAATTGAAGTGGCACAATGAACACATTAGGTGCATTGACAACAAAACGCACACTCAATCGAAATATCTACACAGATTCTCAATATATTTTGGGTGTATTTCTTCCACTATGTTCCCATCAGAAAATAACTTAATGTAGCCCTCCGACGTAGCTATGGCTTTAGTTAAAAAAGAACTAAAACCAAGAGTGTCAATTCAACAAATTATTTCCCGACTTTCGAAGATTAAACAACTATATCTCAATATGACTATGAATTATTGTGTTGCAGAGATATTGTATTTCTCTTCGATGGTAACCTTTTTGGTGAAAGAGGAATTAGATAACTAAAATAATTAATAAGTACTACACTGGTTACTCCCTATCATTCTCTGAAAGTGTCTGGCAGGCCTGGATTTAAAACAATTAAAACACTACATATACATCTCTATTTCGCTCTTTCCCTCTCTCTCATACTCACACATACATTGACATGTAATGAATAAAAACGATCTCTATTCTAAACCGAGTTATCTACTTTCCTCCGGGGCAAAGTATTGTGTGTTATATTACCTACTGCATTGCGGTGTGCAGTACAGTATATTTGTCACAGAAACGCAGTTGTCCTTTAGGCTCAATTCTGATAACTGCGATTTAAATGGGTTTCATCATTTGAAATTTACAAGAATGGCGATGTTGAACAAGAAATCAAAACATACGTCAAGTTCCAACGGTTGAAATAACCCAGTTCCCTGTTGCCAAAAGAAACTGCAAAACTTGAAATAGGGGTACTAAATACTTTATAATTAACTAAAATATTTTTAATGTAATATGTTTGAATGACATGAAGATAACATCTGAAACACACCTACCAGGCCAAAAAGAAATGACTGCAAAGCAGAAGCGGAACATTGCCAACAAATACAACCTTGCACGTCCTCATTCTCAAAACGTCGTCGTTACCGGATCATTGCTGACCTTGCTTCGGCGTTTTCATTCTCACGAAAAGTGCGCCTCTCAGTGCCACTTTCGCCAAAGAGCAGGTATGCCCAGAATTGGCCTTCAGGCCCCTGATGTGACGTGCCTAGAGGGTTTCGATTGCACAGCTGCCTCGTGCGCGCGGCGCTGCCCAAGGGTACGTTGAAGTACGTGCTTACTCCGGCTACTACGAAGGTTCTAATTGGAATCCAACGGGTAGAGGGCATAGATAACCACTGTTTGTATTGAATATGTTGAGGCTGAGGGTGAGGGTTGAGTCGCAGAGAGCAAATGCGTTACACAGACCGCTTAGATAAACTCCGTAAGCGTGAGGTCTATGAAATACCTCTCAGAGAGGGAGTTAAGTAAAACTGGGTCCGAGAAAAGTCATGAACGATATGTCTATGAACGGCATTGGTCAAGCTAGATATTTCTTCAACATTTACAATTCACAAACTATAAACGTTAGATTAAGAGAATATGCGAGCGATCTTCTTGTACCTTGTGCGTTCAAATTACTTGCCATCTAGACAATCACAAACGTGTCTGAATGTAATACAACAACAGAAGGATGCGAGTATCGTTTCTTAGTTTTTCTTTATAAATGCGTATTGTTAGTATCATTCACGTATCTAAAAATTCAACCGTAATGTAAGTCATCTGAAAATAAATATCCTTAATTTCTTGTACAAATACCATTCTTAAAAATTTGTAAAAATCACCAAAGAAGGTTTTAGAAATTATTAAAGTTTACTGGGTTAGTGAATACTAAATATATTTGGTACAATTAATTGGATCGATTTTCTGGTATACAATTGAAAACTAAATAAATCTCAAAATCAGGTATCTGAAACCATCATTTGGATAAGCATTAAGTACTAAAATAGTTTTTGTTCAAAATTCTTTAAAAGCATGCACAACGAAATAATTTTGCAAAAGCATATTTTTTTCAGAAGGTTCCAATCGAACAAGGGAAAAAAATGTTATGTCACATCTTCCGTGTTGGAAATGTTATCGGAAACTATATATTTTTTCTTAGTGTACTTGAACAATGTACAGAACAAAATATAAATAAATGAAGCTGGTTATACGTGGAGGGGGTCATGGATGTTCTTAAAATTCAATAGCGCATCGCAGTCTCTAACAAGTTTGAGGATAAAAAATGATTCAGCGAACGCTGTGAATAATGCTAATGGAATGCAATACCTGCCATCTCTGTTTTAATGCGACGAGAGCATGTTAAGCTAATAAAGTAATCAGGGCTCCACGATTAGCAAGTAAATTTATACCATTAAATAATAGGCATAATTATTTATGTTTGAGCTATTATCAGAAGAAATTGGCACACAAGCTACAAAATATAGTGCAAATTCAACGTGAATGGTATCAAGTTCTGGGTCAGTTAATGAAATTGACAACATAATATTGTAGTCGCAACTCTTCGTTTAGAAAAAAAATCATATACAACAAAACGATGTCGATGTACTCAAAAATAAAAGAAAGAAATGAAAAATATTTTTTTCTGTACTCAAGTCCTGTTGAAAGTCTGAATCAAAATATGAACAATTTTGCAAATTAAATCAAATGATCCTCATCATTGAATTGAAACGGATACCGCACACTGACCACACAAGCTAAAGAGCAAGAATACATTTAAAGAAAAATCTGAAGCCATTGAAAACTACGGTTGTTTGTATTTTAGTCAGAGATATTTTAATTTACAAAATACGTAAGAGAAAAGAAGCGTTATACGAGTCAAATACTTTCGCAAATCTAATTATATATATTTAATATTAGTGCAAACTGATATTTGAATAGAAATATTTTACAAATACAAAATGTAAGTAATAAACAAGAGCTAAATAGGCAATTTGAAAGTCGCTCGTTATCTGAATCCATCCTCTGCACAGGAGGAACACAAATCACCTTCAATTCAAGACGAGACGCGGCCTCCACACTTTACAACGTAAAACAAAGCAACAATTACTTAACTCATGCACTCATCCGCTACAATATGCAGAATTCTACCCCCAAACAATCGCCACAATCAACTGACAATCGCAACAGCTCCGCCCCGTTATCCCCTTCCCGGGAGACCGCAGCCATCTGGGCTTGGGTGGGCACCTCCAATCACGGCCGATGAAGCGTTTTAAATACGCCATTACGCCCGCGAACAAGCGCGCGGCAGCGACGGAGGTACGCCTCCCGCGTCGCATTGAAATTCAAATGGGCGTCACGCCGCCGCCACCGTAAACACGCGCACGCCCTCAATGGAGCGGCGCCCGGGCCGCGCTCGCGCTCGCGCACGCCCCGGCACGCGGAGCGCACGCCGCACCCCCCCCCCCCCTTCGCCACGCAATGGGCTGAATCGAGCTCAAACGCGCGCAGTCGAGAGAAAATAATAAAAAAAAGGAAATACGCAAAAATTAGTCGACATGTAACATTTCAACAGATATAAAATATCGCAAATAATATATAAAAACAACAACAAAACGAATGCATTAATAACTATCAAACAAATTTTAATTAAGGTGCCTTAGACGTCTAGGGGAAAATATATGTTTCCATATATCATAAAAAATATACTGTTTCATTTGTTATAATTGTATTAAATAAAATGTTTAATTGCTATAAAACTTATTTAATATTGTTTTTCTCGTAAACTAATTTGAACTCGCAAAGCAATATTTGATATTGTCTTTGAATTAATAAGACATATGGCAGAATACAAGTTCAGTCTGCCAGAAATGTAATGTGTTTATCTAATTGACTTTTGTGGTCCGATTTAACAAATTAAATTTAAAACACGTTCCAAAAATTTATATTTTATAAAATAAACCTTAATTTGAGATTAGCTACTTCGACCTGTCCCTTTGACAAATTTGACCGTTTAACGTCTATATTTTACAGGTAGAAAAATGTAGCAATATTTCACAAACGTAACATTGACATTATTGTAAATTTAAAAAAAAAACGTTTTACCACCTTAAGACCTGCAAATGTACAGCACTGCAAAACCTTCAGATAATGTACAACAGCAGACATAAAAAAGAGCTAACTGGGGGCGTTGCCCGGGATTTCGCCCCTTGCGCCCACTGTGCGGCGCTCGTGGCGGCTGCGGCGTGACTCACCGCGGGGGCGGCGGGGGCGGCGAGGGCGCCGGCGGGGAGGGTGGCCGTGCGCCGGCAATCATCCACCCCGCTCTGACTCCGTTTCGGCGCGGTGCAGTCGGAATGTTTTAAATACCGGGCGCAGTCGTGTCGAACAACCGTAAAATAAAACAATATTATTGTGTTTATGTTTGGAATATTTACGTATGGTTGTCACAGATCAAGCGTGTCAAGTGTATAGTTACATGTAATACACACGTGTGTGGTGTAACAACATGCACTGAACGCACCGCTAGATAGCGTGATGGTTCGTAGATACGTAGCCGTACACGTAAAGCGAATAACGTATCAATGCACTACGCCGGTGTCATTAACGTGCACGGTAAATGCAGGCCAACGTGGAAGGTACGCGTGACGATCACGTGCAGTTGGCGAGGGCCGTGCCTGTGCACGCGCCGGTGCGTAGGGGCGGGCGCGTCCGCGCGTGACTCACCTGGGCGGGGGCGGGGGCGGCGGCTGGTGCCGGAGCGAAGCGGAGCGGAGGGAGAGACGCTGCCAGCAGCCGCCGCTGGAGCGAGCGGAGGAGCAGCGCCGGCGTCGCACCCGGGCAGGCACTGACAGCGCGCCCGCTCACCCTGCCTCGCGCCGCAGCGGGGGGATGCGCGACATGGCGGCTGGGGGCTGACGTCACCGCGGGCCAATGGCAGGCGGCGCCCGCGGGCGACTGCGCTGCCGCATCGATTCGCGGCGGCGGCGCAGCGCCCCGCGCGGCCGCCCGCCGCACTTCGCAGCAGCCTCCGCCCGCGGTCCAGCGCCCCCGCCCCGCCCATTCATCCCCTCGCACCTGAACGCCGCCCCCGCCCGCCCGCGCCCGCCCGTGCGTCGCCGGCGATGAACACGCAGCCGCGGTGGAGGGAAATAACATTAATTCAAGGGCACCTTTCACCCCGACTAGGGAAAGTTTTTCATGAGCGCACACAACACGCTGTAGGTCCTGCGCTTGGTAAATTGCTCATGCGTCCATTACGGCAATAGACGGTTAGCGCACTTTCAAGGTTTCCACTACTACTTTGAAAATGATTTATCAATAAGTGATTATAAATATTTTTAAAAAATGTCAATTTACACATTTGTTTGAATTACGCTTAATGGCATGATTCCCTAATTGCGTAGTTAATCCTAATATTACGATATTTATAAAAGTAATGATCATTATTTGGTTGTCTTGTGGATTACACATGACACTTTTATTTGTCAAAATAATATTATATACAATGTTGGTCATAGTTAAAATTAGTATTAAAAACTTTTTAATTGTAAATAATGTAACAAACATGTTGAATAAGAATTGATGCTGTACTCATAAATGTATTGCTGAACAAAAACAATAAAAATTACATCAATCATCAATGGAGATGAATCCAGTCGCCTACCGACCAATGGCACATATTATTTCCATCAAGAACTCTTGTTAAAGATTCTCCTCACTCTGGCTGAGGTCGTTTTCCACCAGAAACAGAAGTAAATATTGCTCTAATATCCATGCCTATGATAGATCTTCCCTCTATTCCTTTACTTAAATAGTTAATCTTTGTCACTGCCTCGTATTTTTCATATAGGTTCTACTTAGAGAAACGATGATATCAAAAAAATGTTTTCCAATGTTTCTTCGTGTATTAATTATGTGAAGAGAATCAAGTAGAAACAAATACAGTTTGAAGTAAAAGCTTAAAACCACTTGCTTGTTTCTCTTCGGCGCATGGACTCTCGCAACCCCGTAACGGAAAACAATTATCAATCGTTGGAAGGAACTAACTTTTCTTCATCAATCTTAATCGGTTCAATCCTCTTCATATTTTTTTGTCTTTTTCATGTAAAACTTTCATTTATATATTTTCTCTTTCACTCAAGGTTTGATGTGAATATGAATGCCCGTCCGATAATTTCCTTCTCTGAACATTTATTTTTTTACAAAATTGAGGATATCCACATTATGGTCGTTTCATACATATAATGGGTGTTAAATATAGTATTATACGCATTATGAGTGTTAAAAATACACAGCCATCTTTCTATAAATGGAAATTTTTTCAGTTTGATTTTTTGTGGTTTTACGAAAGTTCTTAAAACACCTGAATCGACACGAAGAACCAGCAGAAGCATCTTGTCTCTTGATGAAGAACACCTGCTATCCGTCCACGAGTGGCGGAAGCGCTGGTGTCTCAAGATCAATGACAAGAAATCTGCCCAAGATTTCTTGTCATTGAACCTTCAGTCTGAAGCACGAAACATGCCCGTCTATAAAACTAGAATCACAACTCATTCCCCAAAACGACTCGGCAAACATCTTGTACTTACTCTGAACTGAAGACTTGCATGGAAAAAATCATAAGAATAAAAGAAAACAATTAGATCTAAAATTTATAAGGCTAAACTGGCTTCTGGGACAAAATGTATCTTTAAGCATTGCAAAGTCATTGTGTACAAAGGAATATTAAAACCAGTCTGGACATATGACATACAACTTTGGGGAACAGCTCAAAATTCTAACATTGAAATATTACCGCTTCCAAGTAATACCCTTAAAAATTGTAAATGCCCCATGGTACGTAATGAACGCATCAATACACAAAGAGAAATAGATCCCAACAATAAAAGTACGAAACATGCCCACCTATAAAAATAGGATCGCACCTTATTCCCCAAAACGACAGAAGACTCGCACAGCTCCACAATACCATTGAAAAATATCTACAACAGCATGATCATTCGGATATTCTAGCCATTAACCCACTAGACAATAGTCACACCCCCATACGACTTCTATCAGAGAACTATCTCTTCTCCATTACTAATATGGAATAATTGATACAACTTTGCCAAATGTTTGTTTGCAAACAAATTGCAAAATAAAAATCAATTTAAAAATAATTATGGCGAGATTGGGGATTTTAACCATGACTGATAAGAGCATGTGCGCCTATTGTTGCCATCGCTACATTGCGCGCTTTGCTGTCAGCGCTCATTGACTGAGATGTGGTGATATAAACAGAAATAGAGGTATAATATTGTTACACATTAAGGATCGAAGAAGTATATGCTGTTTTAATACTACTAGTTTTTTAATAATTGACATGATGGAAATGAACATTATTATCACTAAATAAAAAATAGTCTAAAAGTCTTTAAATTTGTAACAAATCCCTCTGCCTCTATAAAGCTCACAAATCAATCTGCTTTGGCAGTACATATGAAATGCAGAGAAACAGCGAAGATATACAAGAAAAGTCATAAGAAAAGCCTAAAGGAGACTTCATCATCAAATGCTTCCTTTGGCATTTTGCCGAGAAACTCTTCGCTGCTGCACAGCAGTTCACTGACAATTTCTCTTCTTCTATCATGTCCATAAGATTATGGCTCAAATGAATTGCAGCGCTGAGGATAGTTCTAAGTATTTCAAAGACAGATAGAATAAATGAAAAATAACAACAATATCCTTTTTTCTGATACAAAATCTAACAACGAAAACTGGTGAATCGGGTTGGATTCTACGACAGCCTTGTATTGAGCGCGCCTTGCGCTAGCGCCAGAAATTAGGCCGTCAGAAACTTAGCCCGACAGCTGGCCGTCAGAATTGCAGTGTAATACATGCTGTTTGCAGATGACGATAATGTCCTCTGCGTCTGTAACATCACATTAAGTCTTGGAAATACGAATTATGTTCCGGTGACATACACAGTAACGAAATAGTAAACTAAAAAAACAGTTCGTAAGGGAATCTAATGTTCTCAGGGTAAACGGTAATTGAATTACTTACTGATAATATTATAAAAATTGTTCGCGTTTTCTTTCGACTAACCTTGTATGAATGAGAAAAAGCTATGAACATTGATAGTAACGTAATACAGTATTCAAAATTCGAGAACACATTAACGATCAATTCAACTAAAGTGTGCGAAAAAATCCGTTCAATTACCCTAACGCCCTCATCCACATTCTCCTGAAACCCACAGAAACATTACCGTAACCAGGCAGAGCCTAATGCATCCACCCAATTCCCATCAGCTCCACGTGGCGGCTAGCGCTCCCATTCAGGGGCAGTAGCCCGGCACACGCCCAATCACTATCAGAACTACTGTTGCCCCGCTGACGTTACCAGCGCCTCCCTCTGCCAACGACGCGACGTCGCTGCTTTCGCGAAATTCAGCCTTGACTTTGCCATCACTGCCTCCGCCTTCGCCTATCCTCCACCTACTCTGCGCATGCCTCCTCTACCTCTGTCTCCTTTCCTCCTGCTTTACCTTCCTGTCTTTCGCATCTCCTCCTCTCCCTCTACCATTAACTCTTGCCTTCTCCAACTCCGTCTCCTCCAACTCCTCCTCGGCTTCCTCCAACTCCTTTCCTCCCTCCTCCAATTACTCCAACTCTTCTTCGACCACCTTCAACTCCTCCGCCTCCGCCTCCTCCAAATCCGCCTCCGCCTCCTTAAACTCCAACTCCGCCTCCGCCTCCTTAAACTCCAACTCCGCCTCCGCCTCCTTAAACTCCAACTCCACCTCCGCCTCCTTAAACTCCAACTCCACCTCCGCCTCCTTAAACTCCAACTCCGCCTCCGCCTCCTTAAACTCCAACTCCGCCTCCGCCTCCTTAAACTCCAACTCCGCCTCCTTAAACTCCAACTCCGCCTCCGCCTCCTTAAACTCCAACTCCACCTCCGCCTCCTTAAACTCCAACTCCGCCTCCTTAAACTCCAACTCCGCCTCCGCCTCCATAAACTCCAACTCCGCCTCCGCCTCCTCCAACTCCGCCTTCGCCTCCTCCAACTCCGCCTTCGCCTCCTCCAACTCCGCCTTCGCCTCCTCCAACTCCGCCTTCGCCTCCTCCAACTCCGCCTTCGCCTCCTCCAACTCCGCCTTCGCCTCCAACTCCTCGTTCGTCTCCGCCTACCTCCGCCTCCACGTCCACCTCCTCTGCCTCCGCCTCCCCGCCTTTAGTCTTCCCCGCCTCCTCTCCTCCTTCCCATTCCGTCTCCCCGCCTGGCTTGCCCTTCCCAACGCAGCCTCCGCCAACACCACCACCACCGCCCCACGCCTTCGCCCGCGCCTTCGCCCGCGCCTTCGCCCGCGCCTTCGCCCGCGCCTTCGCCCGCGCCTTCGCCCGCGCCTTCGCCCGCGCCTTCGCCCGCGCCTTCGCCCGCGCCTTCGCCCGCGCCTTCGCCCGCGCCTTCGCCCGCGCCTTCGCCCGCGCCTTCGCCCGCGCCTTCGCCCGCGCCTTCGCCCGCGCCTTCGCCCGCGCCTTCGCCCGCGCCTTCGCCCGCGCCTTCGCCCGCGCCTTCGCCCGCGCCTTCGCCCGCGCCTTCGCCCGCGCCTTCGCCCGCGCCTTCGCCCGCGCCTTCGCCCGCGCCTTCGCCCGCGCCTTCGCCCGCGCCTTCGCCCGCGCCTTCGCCCGCGCCTTCGCCCGCGCCTTCGCCCGCGCCTTCGCTCGCGCCTTCGCCCGCGCCTTCGCCCGCGCCTTCGCTCGCGCCTTCGCTCGCGCCTTCGCCCGCGCCTTCGCCCGCGCCTTCGCCCGCGCCTTCGCCCGCGCCTTCGCCCGCGCCTTCGCCCGCGCCTTCGCCCGCGCCTTCGCCCGCGCCTTCGCCCGCGCCTTCGCCCGCGCCTTCGCCCGCGCCTTCGCCCGCGCCTTCGCCCGCGCCTTCGCCCGCGCCTTCGCCCGCGCCTTCGCCCGCGCCTTCGCCCGCGCCTTCGCCCGCGCCTTCGCCCGCGCCTTCGCCCGCGCCTTCGCCCGCGCCTTCGCCCGCGCCTTCGCCCGCGCCTTCGCCCGCGCCTTCGCCCGCGCCTTCGCCCGCGCCTTCGCCCGCGCCTTCGCCCGCGCCTTCGCCCGCGCCGCGCGCCGCGCTCGCTCATTGTCGCGAGCGCGGTGTTTGTGCGTGCGTACCTTAGCGACAAATCCCCCGCGCACGCACCGTACAAAGCTGCTCCGCGCGAACGCACTATTGATTGTCGTGCGGACGCCGCCACAATAGCCCCAGAATTCGTTATCCGGAGCGAGCGGCCCGAGGGCTCGCCGTGTACACCGCGCAGCCTCCCGATGAATTATCCATAAATCTTGCGCAAGTTTCGAATGACCGATATTTTACATCACAATGCGGGCGATGCGGGCCGCTCGCCTCTTGATGTGCACTCGTCGATAGTCCCCCCGGATCGGCTGCACAGCGGGAGTCATCTGATTCCGGAATGCCGCATATCGATGTTTTCGAGAGCATGCAGATATCACGGATGGTATTGGAATGTTATGAATTTTCCTGTTTTCACTTGTACTTTTTAATAAAGAAAACACATCAGAATTAGTCTCCCCAAATACATGAGAGATGTTCTAAAAAAGGATAATAAGAACAGAAAAATACAAAAGGTCTAGCGATTTTAGAATCACGGAATTAATTTGTTTTTATTTATGGTACACAAACAGAAAATCAAAAATATTATCATTATTTAAAACAACAATAAACGTTTAAATATAGTGGGCGAACTATGTTCATTAAAACTTTGAAGATGTCTCTAAATGCACTAAATCATCACACACCAAGCAATCCAAGCACACATACACGATTTTTCAAAAGCAGGGTCATGTTAATGTTTTACCCTTTCTATTGTATTTTTTCTCATTGAATTATTGTGAACAATGAGTTTGAAAACTCTGAAGAAAAAACAGGGAAAGAGCAGAAGTGAAAGAACTACAATGACCGGCAAAGGTGGAAACTTCATCAACATTTCTCTCGGACTCAGGTGAACTTCGGATCACGGCTTCTCTGTGTTCCAGAACTTTCCTCCTTCACGTAGTGAGTAATGTGGCGTCCACGGCACTCTCAGAGACCTCTGCGGCTCATTCTCAGAAGCAACTCACGGAACAGTGTTTCTATTGCTTCCTCGCTGGTCATACTTTCCGGGAAGTTTCGGGACATAACATTCAGACATCACGCAACGTATAAGATTTTGTTGCATGTTGTTGCGAGGGATGAACTGTAAGGAAGATCTGATCGCGTCAAAGCAAGTTTACACTTCTGTCTCAAGTCTACACTTCACTTTACACTTTGAAAGCTGATAGAAATATGCTACAGTTCGTTGCTGTCCCAACTGCACGGTGTTTAAGATATGGATTTTTCAGCACGAAAACTAGTATTCACTTTCTCTATTTATTAATAGGAAAGTGATTTTTGTGATTCGCTCACTGCAAAAATTTTTTTTCGAATGCGTACAGCAAAGAGTCCAACGCCATATGAAGCAATATTTTACACCAATTAACAGAGAACAAGTGTGACTGGAATTAACGAGACTAAAACCTCACATATTTAGAATGATCACAAGAGTACTGTACATACTTGTGACAGTCTATGAATTCGCATTAATGTAATGTACGCACCATGTACTATAGTGTCTTTGGCATACATTTTAAAATGTCATACTCTACTCATAACGTTGCGTCATCCGTCAACCTTTCACACACTGCAAATAGATCCTTAGGCCAAATACTAACGAAAATTTTCATTCATCGTTTTATTATTTCATTATTCATATTCATTCATAATTTTAACGATATCTACGTCACAACAAATATCTGTATGTTTTTCCAATACCCTGATAATATGGTGCTAGAAATATAGAACGTGATCTATGAATTTTGAAATCAAATAAAATGAACAAGTCGTATAATAAGTAACATTCACGATTGTATTGTTTTGGAAGAAAGCATCCACTATAAACATGACTGAATTAATTAATTACAAGCGATGTCTTTGTCAACAATATTGTTGGTTAAAATAACAGCTTTCGATGGTTTAGCGATGATCAATAATTTCTTGATACAAAAACGTATAAAGAGATACAAACGTGCACTTAAGAACTGATAGATTACTAATAAATGATCAATTGTGAATTATTAATATGAAAGTAAAGAAAAAAAAATTAACATCATAACAAATGAAAGAGAAAATGGGAGTGGATAAATTAGTGATCAATTATTTAATATTACAATCTTTTTTCTGGCAGATGAAAGTAATTTTTTTGTATCAAAAAACTTAAAATGATAGCTAAGCTATCTACAGCTGCTATTTCTATAAACACAATTGTATGCCAAAGACAACGCCTATTTTATTTGGAATGTGAACGACACACCATAACTAAACCAATATTAACTATAACAAATACGAAAGGGAACTAACCCTTATCGAAAATGTTTTTAGGTTTAAAGCGTACCTTTGAGTCATGATCCATTATGAGGGAAGGGAGGGCATCCATTCACGCAGCCAAATTTCCCAGTGCGTGGCGGGACACTCATGGAGGTTTTCCATAAAGAGTTATTGCGGCACGAAACGATGATTTATCGGTAAATTACGGTTTTACATATAGAATGACCAACCAAAAACCTCAGAAAGTTGTGGAAATAGGTAATGGTGATACAATGAAAAATAGCGAAAAAATGGTAAAAATTGTTTTAATTTTTTAACAGTATTCCAGTAGTCGAAAAAATTAAAAAAATATTCATAATTTGCGTTGTAAGGGAAACCTTTGATATTTTTTAGAGCCGGTTTCAGGGTTCTGAGATACAGCTAATACTATTTTTTGCTACTTTTTTCAAAAATGTTTTTTGCATTTGAATTTGGCACTGAGAGAATATTTAAAACAAATTCTGATAGTACAAATTATTTTCTTATTATTCACATTTCGTTCAATGAGACAAAATAGTGTTAAGTTGACGGCAAAAAACAAAAATATTAAAAACACGTTTTTGGCTGTAGAGAGATGTGAGTGGTGGTCTGCGAGCTAAGAACCGTTCACTAGTCTAATTCTTATGTTAGAGTGTAACTACTCGCATGTCATTTGGTTTAGGGGAACTTTTACCATCTTATCCGTTCCTCTTCCTTGTTGAAAAACTAAGAGTATATTTATAAATAAACATCAGAATACTTTCAGAAATGTACATGGTCATTATTTGCGCCATTATGCTATTAATTTTATCATTAATTCCCTACTTCATTCATTTCCACTTCGACCAATACATTCCGACTGATATTAATCCTTAATGTTCCCAGAGCCAAAAGTCCACTGTGTGATTTGGTGGAATACATCCGATCTTCCAGACGAGTTCTGGGTTCGACTCCCGGCGGCGCCCTACCTGGTGCGGCGGCAGCGGCGGCGCCGCCGCGCAGGCGCCGTGGGTGGGGGAAGGGGGCGGCGGCGGGGCCGTCACCATTTGTCAGCGGGGAACCGCCATTGACAGGTCTAAATGACCGTCTATGGAGATAGACGACGCCCCTCCCTCTCGGCCTCTGCGAGCTGGTGCTCCCCCCGAGACCGCCGCCCCTGCCGCCGCCCCCGCCGCCGCTTCATTAGGCGCCGCGCACGCAACCTCCGGCGACTGGCGGTCGCCCCCGACAACGCGTCACCTCCGCCCCCCCCCTCTGGGCACCCAACCACGTGACTACTTGGACATTCCTTGGGTTGCTGGACCGGAATCACGATGGCCAGTCTACCGGGGCTTACGTTTACTCTTCGATTCTCGAGATCGTCTACCGGGAACACTATCTATTCACGTGCTAGGACTTACCCAGCACTAGTACGTAAGCCAACCACTCTCAACTTTGTGCCTCTGTACACACGCATCTCTATAGCTGCTAGACCGGACACATGTATGTTGCCTGCATCCCCTCCTACAACTGATACCTTGTCTATTCATTTCTCTGACAGATATTCACAAGGTAGAATGCCTAAGCACCAGTGTGCTTCTCATGCCTGCCGCACACTCATACACTGCTGACCAGCCGTTAAACCTCCCGCCTGCTTTCCCTCTCAGATAGTGTTCAGTTACTGTCCTTGGTTCACCTTCATGTCCTTAGCTCGACTACCCACTTTCTATTTATCCGATAAGTATAACTCACCTGCGGTTCTCCCGGTCCTCTCATCATTTGACTTTTCTTTTCGAAAAGGCGACCTCGCTAACGCGTCCCATTAACCTCGTACTCGCTAATGCACATACCTGTACACATTGCCTACCTGTGTTTATTTCCTGACAATCTTTGTTCGTCATCTACTGTCACATTCTGCATTATTATAGAAATTATTTTGTCGTTCCACTTGATATGTCATTCATGTTCTTCTGCACTAGTGCGCAAGAAATATTATATTTGTCTTCTTGTTCATATTTCCTCTTAATCTTTCCATTAGGTTCTTATTCATCCCTCTAAAATGTCAAACAAACTAATCGCCACTCTAATCCTTGAGTTCGTCTGTCGAAAGGAATGCATCATTGTTCTGCGGCTAGTCATCCTACCTGCAGGGTTCTTGTCGAACTCAAAAAAATATTTTATTCGGATTCCGAAGAATTGAGAAGCATGTGACTTGACCTAACATATCATTTGTGTAGACTCACGGTAAAGAGCATGTCTGTAACTATCGAAAATTTTAGAGTCCGACAACGGCAATACCCACTGAAAATGGGCTCACATTCTCAGATTTGATTGAGGTAAGTGAAGTCAAATAATGACAAATCTGACAAATCTGATAAAGTAAGCGTTGTTTTCTTCTTGCCAGTTATAATTAACTTCTGAATTCCTTCTTGAAATAAACTACTTCTAATTAGTGGATATACAATAACATATACTTTCTCACATCATATCTAACTGCTCCGCTGTATTATACTACTACATAAAAGAACAAAAGTTTTTTCAACCAGCAACCTTTTTCTTCCGCTCCGAAACCCGAACTCAGGCCCTCAGAGACGCCGCATGGATCGCATTCGACCAGACAAATAAAGACGTAATTGCCCGCTTCATGCAAAACCCAAAATCCAATATCCATTGGAAACTCCCAAAGCCTCCAGTTCGTTCAGATCGATCAGGGAATATCGATTTTGGGGAAAATCGACTGAACGGTTTAGACGCTTGCGTTGAACACAGACAGGCAGACGGTTTGCCGTCAGTCGATTTTTTGGTATCAATGTCCCAAAAATCATGGCTTCTGGCTACACCACGTGTCAGAAGAGTTTTTTCTATATTTAGCAACATAACCTATCTACTTTTTTATTACCAAGTTCCGGCAATAAGAGCCTTTCTGCCAAATAGCCGTTTTCGGGGTCCCGAGTACATAACCTTCTCTTCTTACGAAGCGTTTCGTAAGGCGAGAAAGTAAAAATTATATTTGCGAAACGAAAACTGGTCTGCTTAAGAATAATTGATTTGAATTTCTACGTCGCGATATTTCCATGAAAGTCATAAATAGGAGATAAATGTGTGAAATGGAGTCATTCAACCGGTCCTGTTGGCGTTTTTGCTGTAAAAATTACTATACTTGCATAATGAGGAAGGCTGGAGATCACAAAAACTGTAGAAATGTTCTATGCTCAGAATCAACTTTGTCTTTTTCCCCTGGCGCTATTCATTATTAAGTAAACAGTGACGTTGTTAATATTTATAGGCGTGTTAGAGTGAATAATGTTAATGTTAACTAAAGGGCAAATTGTCATGAAAAATAACTTGTAGACTAATACATATTAGTAAATTTCGTATTGTCACGAATTATAACACGAAATCTCAATATGTATTAAAAGCCTTATTAACCCCCCCCCCAGGATCGCTCTCGTCAGCTATGCAGCTAGCCTGCAAGCGGCTAGAGCGTTTCTTCTGGGAGCAACGTGATCGAGACACGAAGGGCAGTTGAGGGGCTGTCCCACGAGCGCAACGAGCACCTCCAG
This sequence comes from Gryllus longicercus, assembly GCA_038098605.1. Classification (NCBI taxonomy): domain Eukaryota; kingdom Metazoa; phylum Arthropoda; class Insecta; order Orthoptera; family Gryllidae; genus Gryllus; species Gryllus longicercus. The sequence goes on along the minus strand of JAZDUA010000721.1, from coordinate 323,282 downwards.
ATTCGTGTTGCGCAACGAAGCCGCTCAACGCCCTCGGGAGATTTTCGCACCTTCGGCGTCGATGCAGCGGAGAAGGCCGCCCTCATTTCCTTCCCCGCACACCCACACCTGCTTTAATTATATACTCGTAATCTAAGGCCACGTGAATCATCAATATGAAGTAAAAAGAATCGATTTCGAAATATGTCATTGTAAGGGTGAGTTCTAGTAGATGGACAGGATGAACGATGAAGTTTCACCAGTACCAAGGGAAGTTCTTTGTCTAATGCATGCCATTTACACGAACATTTCAAATTTCAATCTGGTTTTTCCTGAGACCGTCTGTGTACATTTAATGCATTTTTGTATCCTTCAATAATTATAGAAGTGAAATACGGTCATAATATGTTCATATTACATTATGTACGTTTCACAGACCGATGTGTTTACTTTTTCAGGTAAATAAACTTGACGTAATTTAATTCAAATAACACCAAAGAAGTCACATATAGTCCCAATACAATATAAAAAAATAAAATACAATTTTTACATTAAATTGAGTTCCAAAATCCTAAACTTTTAAGTTGCGCGTCTAGAAGCAGTGCCAGACTTATATTTAAAACGTTATTCATAAAACTTAATTCAATAATAAATTCTAATGTAGAATGTAACTTATTTACTTCAGCTTATGATTCCATCTAGAAGAAATTACAAAAGAAGACATCTCAATGCAGACTTTTTAGCCTGAAATAGGTTTGAATTAAATTATAAGCTAATGTACCTGAAGAACAGACAAATCAGTATGTAAAATATTGTACTTTATAATATTTATTGTAAATACAAGTGGATAATTATGCCCGTCTCTGACTGTTTATAATTAAAGGATACAATAACCCATTAAAATGTATTTCATTAAGGGTGACTTCGTACACGTGAGTCTGCATGCCACTACACGAGAGGGAGAGGTCCAACTGTGAGGGGGAGGCCAAGAAAAGAGTACGTTGATCATTGAGAACATAAGGTATCTAAATTGCAGAGGATGGTGCCAAACAATTGCAAAATAACTACTACAAAAGCCGAAGACGTCCACGCAGTGTAAGTTAATGTTAAACAGCTCGCTGTTCTTTTTCGCACCACATATTTTACGTCACTTCTACTTGCTAACCAATTTTATTTATTATAATACTACAGAATTTCAGATATTAATTCATGGATATGACTTACACAAACCAACTGACAGTACTTTCTTCAGAGTCGTAGTTCTGGGAACTGGATGATTATGGTTAATACATTCCTGGGATAAGCATCGTACTTCAGTTCATTTGACATAATACTTTTCCGATTTTTAAGTGTCCATGACCTTTCAAGTAACGTTTTCTAAATTTACTTTCCTCTAATGTTTCTCTTTTAAACATTGTGGCTTTTTATTACAATGTATTGTGTTCAATTATACATATGAACACCTTACAATATAAAATCAGTCCCTACGGCATTCAACTTTGAATAAAACTATCTGGATATAGCAGTGTTTTAAACCATATAAACATCATTGCATTCAATAATATTAAATCTTTCATTTTATCCAACATCTTAGCAACTTGAGATTCTCCCTAACATTTCAAGAAACCCACCATTCGTAATGATCGCTCATCCAGTCCGTTCCTCTCCCCCCTCATCCCCACACGTTTCTCCCCGCATTTGGCAGACCTCGACGTCACCCCCCCCCCCCGCGGCTGCCCCCTCCCTGACTTGCGTCCTCTTTCCCGCCCCACTCCTTCTCTGGGCGTCCGCCGCAGCAGCCCCGGAGGGCTCTGTCTATAAATCAGGTGCATCTGGACAATAAAAGAAGGAGAGCACTTGCAAGAGTTTTTGGGTCGTGATATATAGGCTGAGCCAGATGAAGAAGTGCGGAATTAAAAGAGCATAGTGAGGATATAATGTGGGAACGAAACGGAAAGATACTGCCAATGAAAATGCGAAAGCGAAAGCTTAGAGCAGTGAACCGGGCAGCTGAAATATATCGGTTGTTGAAAAGTTCTAAAATAAAAATTGGGGAGATGAGGATTTTGAGAATAGGTTTCAGTATTCCGAATAAAAATTAGACACTACCGCAATTTTTTAACAGGACTATTAATTACAAAATGTTAATCTGAAATGAATATTGTGTAACAAAATGTTTCTCTTGATACAGAAAGTGTCGGCAAAATTAAGAACAAATTGAGCTTCATCTTACACACAATATTTTATTTCCTGATATTGGTGATATTAAAATTGCTGCTAGAGATGTCTTGTTTGATAGATGATTCCATATAAATAATGTAGCTTAAAATTTCATACGAGACATTATTGAGTGTTTCCAGATAACTATAGTAGAGTTTACATTTTATAAAAATAGATGGAAATTAAAATTCAATATTCCAACAACTAATGAGAATAGTAGTCGCGGCACCTTACCTTCACAGGACACAGAACATTACGTCTCGCGTCACAGTGGAACTTTCATCCCTACCTGAAACAAATTATTACCAGTTGAAAGTAGTTATTCCTCCAGTTATTTTAGTCTTTTAAACATTACATTATATTTACATAATTGCAACAAAAATTGAAATTCTAATTCCGTAACAATATTGCTCTTTTATCCTAACTCTCATAAAATGTTTTCCATTCATAGTGACAATAATAAGGTCCTATAATAACAATAAATATTCGTTTGTTACTTTCAAAAAGTATAATTTCTTAACTTAACACATTTCGTTACCAACTAATACCAATTGAATTAAAAGTGTATTAACGTTTCACAATTTCACGTTTACAAAAGTAAAACACTATGACTCAAAAGAGAACGATTTCTTTCAAGAATTCTAGGGTTTGTCAGCTGTTGAGCAAGACGTTTGAGAAAAGAGGCACACGCGAGCGGCGCGCGCCTGGCGGGCGGTCTTCGACAATACGAGCCGGGATCCTGGGCCCGGCGGACGCGAAATCGAAGCAACGGACATAAATGAGCGCCGGGAAGAGCGAATCGTTCAATGAATAAATGAATGGGTAAAGGACGTCGTCTGCGAGACGGGCACACGCTGGGACGGACGGAAAAGAAGACGTTTTGTGCCGTTGAGAAACAAAAGCGACGAGAAAGAAAAACAGACGGTAGGCTGCATACAAAGAGGTTTACGAGTAGAGGGGGAGAGAGGTCGAGGACGTGGTTGAAAGTGGAATCGTTGGGGTAGTAAGTACAGAACGGAAGCTACAAGAAATTTGAGGATGTGACAAAGAAGAGGTGATAGATGAATCATTCGATAAAGAGATTTTAGACGAGACTTGGCAGGACAGTGAATGAGGGAAAACTATATAAAATATAAAGAAAGGATATGACAGTTGGTTATATTCGAAGATAGAACTCGACATGACAGATCCTGAGACTGCGGAGCTAGGGCGTGGAATTAAACACGATAATATTATAGAGAATAATAATGGCCACAGACGGCAGTGGATGCAAGATGTACTTGAGGAAAAGCAAAAATGAAGAAGAAGAGAGGGATACAGAATTGTAACAGGAGAAATAATTGAAAGCTTATGGCATTAATAAGAACAGTAATACTAGTAACAAAAATAGTTTTCGGCAACAAACACAAAAAACATAATTTGGTGGTAGTGACAGCAATGGCCACATCATGGAGTGCAAAGAGGGTACAAAACGAAAAAGGATATAAAGCAGAGACTAGGTCGAGGAAAATTGTGAGGACTTTCACCCGAGGTGCTCTAGGGCGGAGAACAATCGCCGGAGCAGACGCCAGGAAGCAGGCGGGCGGAAAGGGGAGAGCGGGCCTGGAGAGGTGAGGGGCGGTGAGAGAAAAGGCGAAGGAAAAGCAATCGCAAACTGGCTACCAAACGCGCGCCATGTTTTATGCAAGCGGCTTCTCGCACGTCGCGCCGTCACGAACCGCCCGACGCCGGCGCCGACAACTCGGCGGAGACGGCGAGTACATCACTCTCACGTGGGCATCGCTCAGACTGGCTTTCCAGCAAAGAAAAGTGATACTTGCAGAAAACGCTATCGATTTATCGATATCGTATCGCTTTATCGAAAGCGCTAATCGATTATCCGGGAAATAAAAAAAAATTTAACTCGTTATTCATAAAATTGTGTTCAAAGATCTAATGCAACATTGGAAGAAGAAACCCATTTCCAAGTTAATCATATTGTGAATCTCACAATATATGATTAAATAGATAACAAAGTCCAAAAAGGGGAAACATAATGAAAGGATGAAGTATATATAAAACATCATCCTTAACGTTTAAGGGAACTCGAATAAAAAGATTAACAAGAGAAAAAGAAATTATATTCGTATATTGCAATGTTGGGATATTTTGATGACGAAAACGAGTACTTCGATATTTCATCATACACTAATGGCATCTCATTAGCAGAAAATATTAGATAAAACTGTAAAGAGCTATGAAATAAAATACATATTAAGAAACATGATTATTAAACTCTTTAATATTTTAAGAAATTATAAGTTCCTTTCCTAAAACTTGAACCGATTTGTCCAATATTACAGCTCTGTCCATTGTGTTGCGTCAGACACCAATGTGATGAATTTCGGTATCCTCAAATGGCAGTAAATTGAACAAGTGGTGCTACAGAATGGGTCAGCCTCTCTCTTACTAGTTAGTTTTCTCATTTCTTTGGTCTGGCCTAGTTTTTCGGTCTTGCTCCATACTCTTGCCAGCTGTCATCTATTGCCGCCCAAACTGCATTTTTCAAACAATTTCTCAATTTTTCGGTTTTCTAATGAAAGAACCAAAATATTACTTTAAGAATATTAAATGAGAGTAAAACCTCATGCAAAGTTTCGTTAAAAAAATTGGAGCACTTTTTAAGAGAAGGTCTTAAGTGTTACTGCAAATGCAATATTTGAAGCAGTTTTACACAGGTATTGTTGGAGAACTTGAGAAACTTCATTTGACATCATTTTAAGCACTTTTGCTCACAGATTCAATAATGTGTACAAATTGCCGAAAATATGCATATTAATGGCATGATAGATATTTTTTTAAATTACATTTTTGTAATTTTTTTAAATAAAACAAAAAATATAGCAAAGTCGTTTATGTCATCTCATACAGAACATTTATCACTATCCCTAACTAAGAATTATTAATCATTCATACAAAATCTCATACGACAACTTCAGAAGAAAATTTCGTTTCATTAAACTCTACGTATACCTACAAATCAATAAACATTCATATTTTTGCACCACTTATGAACGGTTTCACAAGCCTTCACCAGGCCGACCTATTTTCATGCTCGGAAAGTTTCCGCGTCAGCTCAACAACAGTTCATTGCAGTCAAAGCAATAGAGAAGCGAGGAGCCGCGCTCGCTGAATTGCACTTGAAGCCTGTTACAATGCTCGATGAGCTTTATATATCGCCACTATCGACAACAGCAAGAGCTCTCGCAGTTCGCAAGAGTGCTCTCGCGCAGAAACAGGAAAAAGCTCGCACGACGCCTCGTAGGGACTGAAAAGGGCTCAAACGCGCGCACTAGCAAAAAAAGAAAGGAAAGGTAGGAAAGAAAACACGAAAAAATAGAAAAAGAATAGAATGCAAGAGAAGAAAAAAAGAAATATGGAAAATAAAGAAAAAATGAGAATGAGAGAGTAAAGAATTAAGATCTGTGAGTGTTAGGCGCCTGTCTATATCAAATGTCGGAAACAGTCTCGTCCCCGTTCTTTCTCTGATAATTTCCAGGCGAATTCTTAAGCAGCGCCTCAGATAATAAGACTCATCTCTTCTTCCTTTTTTAACCTGGCCTTATTTTCATCCTTCGCTCTGATACATGATCATGCATCCTACCATTATCTGATCACCCATCCTCGAATGGACCAACCAAAATTCACCGACAGAGGTCGAAAATCCAGAAACAGCGACAATCAACGAGTCCTGCGTCATACTAAAAATGCTTTGTTGCGAGACAACTGAAATATAAATAAAATAACTAATAATTGAATAAATAAAATACTTATTTTCACACCAGTAATTTCGCCCGAGAAAGCGTGTGGATCTGATTCAGGTCAATGTGCATTGCGGGAAAAGCATCAAGCTGGAATATGCTCCTCCGTCGGTTTTTTTTTCCCCTGGATGACCTGAGCGCAGAACTTCGTTCGATCGCTGACTGTTCGGAACAAAGGAGCGGCGGATCGACAGGCGCGGAAAAACAAAACGCACGCGCGGAACCATAAGCAAACACCCCGAAAAAAGAGCAAAGTGGGGCCTTGTTTTATTCTGACGAAATGGAAACGTGATAAGAGAGGAAACTGAAATCATCGGACGAAGTGATTCAGAACTCGAAAATATTGTTTGAGATGAGGGAAAACAACAAAAAAAACGAATAAAATAGGGTTTGTAAAGTTAAAGTGGATTTTGAAGTAATGTTAGTAAGTTACAAAAGTAATTAATCCATCAAACGAAGTAATTTGCGTTTACGGTAAAGCAGGGAACTAAACGAACAGAAAAGACAAAAATAATACAAAATATATCTAGTTCATTGTAAATGCAAAGTAAAATTATAAGTGCAACAATGCTGAATGAAGGATGTATCATAATTACTTCTTAGTAATAAAAACTAGTAGTGTTACAGAATAGCGCATACTTTTTTTGTACTAGTTAGAAGTCTAATTTCTATGGTATGGGCTAGCTTCTCGGTCTTGCCACATACTCTTGCCAGCTGCCATTTATCGTTGCTCAAAGCAGATTTTTTTAAAAATTTCAATTTTAAGAACACTAGGGCAGAAATATTACTTTAAGAATGTTATAGAAGAGAAAAATCTCGTTCTGTAAGAAAATTTTCGTTGAAAAATTTTGAGCCATTTTTAAGAAAATGGCGTTTAAGCGTCACAAATGACATTAATTTTCACAGCAAACGTTTGTTTTCGAAAAACTTAATTAGAAGCCACTTGAAGCTCTTCCACTCAGAACTGCAAAATTGTTTTACAAATCGCTCCATGGACGAACGAAATAAATCCGAAATGCAAATTTTAAAGTGAATTGTAACGTGTATTTAAAAACCAGTGTGTTCTTTTTGAAAAATCAAACAAATACACCAAATATAGTTTATGATATTTCGTACAGTATATTTGACACTATTCATACAGAAAGGTTGAAGAAATAATTTGGAGCCGTTTCTGAGATAATCGTGTTTTTGTTATTGTTTAACAGTAAATTCGAATTGTTAAACATATTAAATTCGAAATTGTTTGAATTTTGTTGTATTAAAATATTAGAGCAAATAGTCCTCATCTCAATGAAAGAACTAATTATGGAGGACAAATTTTATTTAAAGAAAAAAATCTCTATCTTGAATTTTGTCTTGTAAGAAAAGCCAAAAATAATCCAAACTTTGGTACCATCGAAAACTCACAGTTAATCGCATTTAAGCCACCTTTATAAGTGTATTTCACTTTATTCTTTCAAGAAACTTAAACAAAATAATTGCAGCCATTTTTAAGAAAATTTTGGAAAAGTTCCTGGGGCTTCATGTTAAAGTGAATTTTTTTTAATCGCAAAGCTTGAGTCGAGCCAGATCGACCATGAAATTTCTGTTTTGAAAAAATCCTACTATGATTTAGGCGCTAGTGGTGTTTACACAGACGGACAAACGGACGGAAAGACGTTTCAAAAAAACAAAAAAAAAACAACACAGTTTCGGTATTAAGGTATAACTATTCATGAAATATAACTGCATTGCATGTTAGAGAGAGTAATTTACTAAACATTAAATCAGGATTTATTAATTTTTCTGTAACAGGGCTTCACAATATGAGTTTTTCTGTCGCAAAAAATCGCAGTTTTTTTGCTGCAGTATTTCATTATTTTCTCTATACTACGTATATACGCGAATATACGAGAAAGTAAAAAAAAACAGGGAAAATAATCAAGATGTTACAGAAAAACGGATGAGGTAACACTAGATAAAAATCAGTTACTTTAGGGGGCGAAGCACAAAAAGGGGACACGAACCACGAAACGAACAATACCAATTTTAGAGCTGCAGTACAGCGTAATAAATCAAATTTTGACAAGTAAACGCGCAGAGAAGAGAAAGGTAGCAACAGACTACAACAAGGTAGACGAGCCAAAAGACAACGAAAGGCAGTTAGCGCGCGTGCTAACAACGCAGCTGCGGTCCGCTCTCACGGAGGTTTACAGCGACGAACCGGCGTCGCGCGCCGAGAGTGCGTGGGGAAGAAGGGTCGCCTGTTGGTGCCGCTGTTTTGTCGGCCAACAGGCCGGTTTGTCGGGACACGATAAAGCTCTTTCGGACCATGAAGAACTGAAGGGCTACGTTACAGGCTGCAATAACAGCGCAGAGAAAGGGAATCAGCGCTGTGAATGGTAATTCAAACACATTCTAGTATGATTACGTTGTGTTGTGTTGATTTTTTGTGTAAAATTGTGTAAATGTGTGTTGTGTAATTATGAATAATTTCATTTGTGTAAAAGCAATTTAATGTGATAATCATGAAAACCAACTTTCACCCTGATGACGCCGGAGGCCTTTGCGCTTAAAGGGGTTTGAAGACTCAATAAATAAAATAAATAATAAATAGTATGATTACATCATGATTACGTGATTACAAAATTTCATGAAGCGTAAAACTGTATCATTATAATCAATTATGAAAAACATTAACGTTTTACATTTATTTACGATCGTTTGACTAATATGTGACATTAATATTCAAGGGCTCTTTTAAAAAATTATGGTTTCACAAATGAAAAATGTTTACGAAACTTTACTTGCGTAATACGTTCTTTCTCTAACAGTAATAAATTAATGTTCACGATTTCACTTTAGTTGTCTTCTTAAAATGAGTCAAGCTCATCAAATGGTGGATTTGTGGACACGCGCTTGCAAAACTAAGACTAGAAACTGAAATATCAATTTTAATTCTTATGTCAACTCTTGTGTTCTCTTAGTCAAGGTGAATTGCATACAGAAACATGTAGAAGATAATCAATTACGTAAATTTCAAGGGCTAAACGCCACACAGCAATGCTCACCAATTATGCAAAGCAAAGTCAAATTTTGTTAGAAAAGCCGTGGAGTAACAAGACAGTTCTAGTAGAAAATGAGCGAACAGGGAAATTAGTGGTAGATCCGTAGTAATTCGATATTCGCTGGAGTGGATAATTAAACTACTGTAGACGACAAGTCCAATAGTCCGACAAACAGAGAAACAAAAATGTTGGTCATTCCACAATATTTTACACATTCAAGCAATGAATCAGAAACCAAAAATAATGCCGTTGGATCGTTGATTTGCCAGCTGCAAAGTGAAGAACGATGACCTTGTAATTTTGAAAAGTAGTACTTCAAAATAATTTGGTCTGTCATCTGATTATCGGCACTTTGGTGGAGTACAAAAATGTTTCTGAACAAAATTACACAAAATTATTTTCCAAAAAGTACAATAGTACGCAAACTGTTGAACAGTATATAAAATATTCTCATAAAAGACTGCAATACATTTAATATTTTAACAAAAACAATCTTCATCAACATAGTATAGATGTATGTATGGATATCCACAGCGCAGTAGTACTTTACACACCTAGAATATTAAAACATTTTGCTGTTCTACAATGCAACACGCGAATATCAAATATTGAAGTGTGGGCGGCTTCTTCCCCGGAGCCATTCTGACGCATGTCGTCAGGTGTTAGCATTTGATATCACTACTCTAGAATGTAAACCTGCCAGAGAGAGGGTTGCGTGTAAATAAAATAATATTAAGCGAAAGAGTTCCAAATTTATTTCTTAAACATTAAAGTTCTCAATTTTCAGGACAATAACTAATCTGGAATATTCTGACTGATAAAGGTAGGCAGCGGCGTAGATATAGGTCGAAGGGAAAATAGAAGATGGTGTGGAAAATAATAAGAATAGAGCAATGCTCTTGCACGAGGGATTAGGCAAAGTTCAGGGCAATGTGACTATCAGCAACTCAAAATCCTCAAAAGGCGAAGGAAGAAATATGACTCCGCTCAGGATCCGTGGCTCGACGAGGCAGCCCGGAAGCGACGTTCGCTCTGTGGGCTTAGGGGCGGCGGTGCTCTCTCCGCGATCGCCCGACAAGAGGAAACGGGAAGGCAATAATCCACGACGGTCATTCCGCACAAAGCGCGCCAACACGAGTCCTGCCCCCCTCCACCCGCTCTCTGTGCTCCCTCCTGCGTCCTCACAGCGCCGTCCTCACTGCGCGCCCACCTCTGTCGCGGTCGCTTGCATGCAAATGGGCAGCGCGGCTACGTCCGCCTTTCGATTTGCACCCAAATCCTTGCGTTGCTCCCGCCGCCAGCGCCACCGCCAGCACTGACATGGCCACCTTCCCTCTCCCGCTTCCTCTTCCTCCCCCTCCCCCTCCCACTACACCACCCCCTCCCACTCCAACTACACCTAAACCCCCACCCCCACGGTATGACGGTATCTACGTAGACATTCACAACTTCTTAGGTTTTGAAAGGTCTATAATGTGTTCTAGAATGCGTTCCAATACATTCTCACTTAGAATCAGCCCCGACTGTAAATTCTCTTTTTGATAGTAAAAAAATAAAATAGTATTTCAGCTGAATTTAACTAGATCTTTTTAAATACATTCTCAACCAACACACTTAATCCATAAAAATGCTGACGGCTCAAATTCGTATGAAGGTGGGAAGGTGGTGTCGTCGTGAAAAAAAGATAATCCACTAATTACATCATCGACGTACGTAACTGCATACACATATATGAGTAAGCATGAAACAATGATGAATAGAAAAATATGATGTATTTCAATACTAATCTCTTCATTATTGTAAAATTCTGAATTGCTTTGTTCTCAATTACGGGAACTGAAAACATTATGAACAGCAGTTTTAATAATTCCAAAAATATCAAGCCAGCTCTGGCTGAGCAAAAGCTGAGGCTTTTCTCGCCAACAATTCACAATTACAGCAGCGCGAATCCCAGCAAGCGAAGTTATTCTTCAGCATTTTGCCCGAAAGTTTCGTAGCTCGGAACCTTGAACGCCCAAGGACCGTCGAGCGCCTACAAAGCGAAAGAAATGGCGACAGCCTCGTTTAGCTTCGAGCGGAGCAGGGGCTCCTGATTCGCTCATGCATAACCTGGAACGTCGCAAAAGCAACACAGAAGCAGAAGCGGCTGCGGTGGGTGGTTCCGCTGGTGGCTGAGGTTCTGGGCGGTTGCCAAATTGGATCAACTGGGAAGGCCGCGCTCGCAGCGAGCACCGCCACCGGCGAAGTCGATGGCGGAAGCGAGTGCGAATGCGGTGGCGGTGACGTTGGCGGTGACGGTGGACGGTGACGGTGGACGGTGACGATGGACGGTGACGATGGACGGTGACGGTGGACGGTGACGATGGACGGTGACGGTGGACGGTGACGATTGACGGTGACGATTGACGGTGACGATGGACGGTGACGATGGACGGTGACGATGGACGGTGACGATGGACGGTGGCGATGGACGGTGACGGTGGACGGTGACGGTGGACGGTGACAATGGACGGTGACGGTGGACGGTGACGATGGACGGTGACGGTGGACGGTGACGATGGACGGTGACGGTGGACGGTGACGATGGACGGTGACGATGGACGGTGACGATGGACGGTGACGGTGGACGGTGACGATGGACGGTGACGATGGACGGTGACGGTGGACGGTGACGATGGACGGTGACGATGGACGGTGACGGTGGACGGTGACGATGGACGGTGACGATGGACGGTGACGATGGACGGTGACGATGGACGGTGACGATGGACGGTGACGATGGACGGTGACGATGGACGGTGACGATGGACGGTGACGATGGACGGTGACGATGGACGGTGACGATGGACGGTGACGGTGGACGGTGACGGTGGACGGTGACGATGGACGGTGACGGTGGACGGTGACGATGGACGGTGACGGTGGACGGTGACGATGGACGGTGACGATGGACGGTGACGATGGACGGTGACGATGGACGGTGACGGTGGACGGTGACGATGGACGGTGACGATGGACGGTGACGATGGACGGTGACGATGGACGGTGACGGTGGACGGTGACGATGGACGGTGACGGTGGACGGTGACGGTGGACGGTGACGATGGACGGTGACGATGGACGGTGACGATGGACGGTGACGATGGACGGTGACGATGGACGGTGACGGTGGACGGTGACAATGGACGGTGACGATGGACGGTGACGATGGACGGTGACGATGGACGGTGACGATGGACGGTGACGATGGACGGTGACGGTGGACGGTGACAATGGACGGTGACGATGGACGGTGACGGTGACCGTGAATGGTGGTGGTGGGCGAGTGTGATAGGAAGGAGAGGAGATGTGGGGGGGCTGAGGGGTATGGAAGTGGTAGTGGTAATGGCGACAAACGACAATAGCAGGACCGTGAGAGGTGGCTCTGTGAATCAACTGTGGTCACTGCAGTGCCTCTAACCGGAAGGTCAGAGTGGAGACTCGGACTTTAGGTGCGAGACCGAGTACCGTTATCCGACGCCAAGGTAAATTAAAAGAAAAACCATTTCATCTACCACCGACACAGCCATCGCATGTTCGCCAAGCTGCTGCCGAGGCCGGCGACCGACGTGGTCGGTGGAGGGCGGGGCGGGGCGGGGAGGGGCGGGGAGGGGCGGGGAGGGGCGGGGCGGGGCGGGGCGGGGTGGGAAGGGCCCCTGAAGGGCTGGCGGCGCACAAGGGACGCTAACGAACTGGTCCTGTGGGCCGCCGCAGCGCCAGGCGCTCACACACAGCAGCTTCAAAGACGCAAAACTTGGGCAATAGTATTATTTAAGAAAGTTTTTACTTTATATGAACTAAGTTTAAAGAAAATGTCAATGTTTTCTTTCTCACTTCATCATTTGTTCTTGATTCTATGAAAAGTGTGCCAACTTAAAGAGTTTTCAGGAAGATGGACGGGTATAAATTCATCCGATTTGAGAATTTACCACATTCACATTTATTAGTAATTTTTATAGTCAATTTTTTTTCTTTAATTTACTAGCTTATCAATTCCGAAAAATGTCTATTCACTTATTTCAAACGCGCGCAGGCACTAAAATTATGCAGCCTCTGCCGTGTGAGAGATGTCTATGGCATCCGTAGATAATCGGAAATTTTAATAAACAGCCAAACATTTTCGGTGTTGGATGAACAATGCAAATATTTAAATGTGTTATTCATTCTATTCTTAAACTTCGCGCACCGACTGACATCTCATTATCAGTGAGTCAGAGCCGACGACACAGCAGATGTCATGGACACCCAGCCTGGAAAGAAGTGGCCTTCTGCCATTCAATATTTGCGATTCACATGATGCGTTACGGAACAAACAATTTTGATATTCTTAATATGTAAAGAACTGTTGTACTGTATATAAACTATATTCTGTAACCTATATTCTATAAACTATATTCTGTAGTATTTGTAAAAATTGTTTTTGTCAATACGTAAAATATTTAATGTGCTGCACTGTAAAATGAGAGTATTTTATTTGTTATTATTGGTCAGTGTGCTTGCTATTTTTTGTGTGCATTTTCTGGTGTTCAGCAGCACTTTTGTCGCATTTCGAGAAACATTTTATTTCTGGACTCATACAACAATGCGCTCTTGTGTTTATCACTAGTCTAATGTATTTTATATATATATATATATATATATATATATATATATATATGTATATATATATATATATATATATATTAGAGAGAGAGAGAGAGAGAGAGAGAGAGAGAGAGAGAGAGAAAGCGGCAAAGGTGGCTCAGAGCATAAACTGATAGTCATTGCAGTACCTCTGCTCGGGAGGTCCAAGGGTTCGACAGTTGCAGGATTTTGGACAGAAGCTACATAGCTTGATCGGGCGAATTCAGTCGCAGTCTGGAGGGCAATTCTAGCGGCCGGCTGTTCTGATCGGTAGTTTTTCGTGGTTTTTCCGATCAACACCACGCAAATGCACGAGCAGTAGCCTAAAAGAGGGGCCACGATCCAACCGCGATATTTGCTTCTTCTTCTTTGACTTTTCCTCACCTACACTTACACACACATACACACACACACACACACACACACTCTCTCTCATGTGCACTACACTAATACACTTGTTGGGAGAACAGTCTGGAACTTGAGCTGGTCCCGGCTACGGCAGTGTGCCGCTAGTGGGATATACCTGGTTGCGAAAATTCCGCAATGCAGTGTGTAAGTCGTTGCTATATTTCGCCATCCAGCTGAGGAAGATCCACCTTCTGCGATAAAATCATGCACTACACATATGATACTAATGACCTTATCAGTTGTCGCACCCAGAATAACTAATCAAACAAACTAATTCTAGCACTACAAAAGTAACTGATACGTTTGTAATTTTATTTCCACTTTTCGTGAAAAAAAAAAATATATATATATATATATATATATATATATATATATATATATATATATATATATATTAGTATTTTCTCTTAATGTGGAAATGAAGATTACGATCAACGAAAAAGAGCATTTTACGCCCGTTGATCAAGATGCTGCACCAGCGTCCACCAACATTGATCGGAGAAAAACTCCTAACCGACCAATCCCATTAGCTGGCCGTAGAAGTCTTTGTTCTATCTTCAATCTTGAGCAAGTACGTTCTTAGTTCATGTCGAAAACACGTTACCATCGGGACTTTCAGACCTTCCAATTCCAACAGTTTAGTAAAATTCTTACTTCGATTAATTGAAGGAAAATACTTTTGTTCGCTTTTGCCTCAATCCGGATCACTGTGCGACGACCGCTGGCCCGTTCAACGGCTCAATCGGGCCCAGAGGCGCTCCACCAAGAATGGACATAAATTACGGAGCCTGTGGCGAAAGGCTGACTCTTCGCCATGGATGGCTGTCGCTCGTAATTGGTATCCTAATTCGGTCGCAATTCGCGATATAGATTCGAGATTCGATAGAGAAAATCAGAAACTATATTTTCGCATATATCTCTAGTATTTTTATCATTACTATTGAAAATTCGTGTTACAAATACTGTTCCTCGTACAAGCATGCAATGCGTAGCAACGCAGTTATTTGATGATATCTATATTTATTATGTCGCGGTATACATGATAGACACATATACGTTTATTATGTACATACGAGCACTTGGTACATCGTAACAGTTATGTCACGGATTATTAAATACTAATGGTCCACCCAGAGGTCAAAATTAGACCGTAATTTATTACGTTTTTAATTAATAACGTTTTAAGAATCTTCCATCACAGTGTATTCCTATATAATTATTGAACATCTTTTTTAAAAATGTAGTTCTATAGTTCTATTACGTAATCTGCAATCATGTACAAATACGTGCTTAGTGTATCTTGTTTGCATTAATTCCCTACAATATCTATGAAATTTGGAAACCTGTGATAATGCACCAACAAAAACAGGGGGATTATGGGTCTTCTAGCCCTTCCCGCTTGGTTAAGAAATACAACAGAAAGTAGTCTCGTGACCTCAACCGCCAACAGAGCAATAACCTTCGGAAGTTAAATATACTTCCTCGAGTACCCTTTGTTTATAGGTAAGGATACGGTAGGCAAAAAATAACATTACTACGAACTTTTTGAAAGCACACACAATTCACGTGCGGAAATTATTATTATTGTTATTAAAATCACTCTTTTCAAGTACACAAATGCAACTATGTAGGGAAACATTTTTCTCTTTAACGCTGAAATTGGGATAAAACGTCAAAAATATGGGGGAAGGGTAGGAAAAAAAAAGGTTACTAAGCATCTAAAACACATCGTTTCACAGTTATATACTATGTACGATTGTAGTGTGTTGTAGCGAGATCGCGTTGCATCTGCACTCTACATTTTTTTATTTAATTTAATATATTTGTAAAACCCATTATCAATATATTTTAGTTTTCTGCTCTCCTTATTCTCATAAATTTAAACGATACCTAATATGACAATCCTGCGTGTGCTATATGGGGTACAGCATTTTTTTCACGTATTAATACTGTACATTAAGTCACAAGAATTATTAAATGTCACTTTTTCATCTAATACAATTTTAAAATTGACATCCAGGATAAATAATTTGTTTGTTTACATAATGACTCAATAATATTCATGCTTTCATAACAGGGAATTAAAATATTTTTTGTCTTTTAAGAGACTTTAAATAAATTAACGTAAACGTATATCTAGTTCGATGACAAAAACCATTAAAGTCTTGTGCCAGTAATGTAATGATGGTGAGACCCAAGACACATCAAGCACACGAAGGGAAATAACGAAAAAAATCAATTTTTATTATCGACCCCGACACGCACCACCACACCACGCCACGCCAAGCCCTGCCCCTCCTCGCCCCGCCAAACCTCGCCTAACCCCGCCCCGTCCTGCCCCGATGCTGTGCGATGCATGATAAACAATTGAAGTTAATTTTGATTTCCAACACCCTTGCTTATAAAAGTAAAGAAATCTTAAAAGCATATGATACTGATTCGCTAAACACGTTGGTATTAAATAAGCAACACACTGTTTAGTAGTAAATAAGCAAACGAGATATTCTGATTGCTCTCTCGTACCCAGAGGAAACAAATTTCTGGCCCGGGCCCTCCCCGGGGCCGAGGCGTGGCGTAGCGTTGCGGGGCGGGGCGGGACAGGACTGGGCGAGGCTGTGCGAGGCGAGGCGGGGCAGGACGGGGCGGGGTTAGGCGAGGTTTGGCGGGGCGAGGAGGGGCAGGGCTTGGCGTGGCGTGGTGTGGTGGTGCGTGGCGGGGTGTGGAGGGGCGAGGAGGGGAAGGGCGGGGCGGGGTGAGGCGGGGTGAGGCGAGGCGTGCGTGCCCAAAGGGAGCGGTGCGTGGGAAATCCCCCAGCGCCGGAAGCGGTCGCGCGGCAGCGGACGGAAGTCGGCCGGGCTGCCAGCGGCGCCCGCCCCCGCCGCACTCGCTCTCCTTATCGGAAGCCGGTTCATAAAACCCGGCGCCCACGCCCACAGCGGCGGTGGCCACGGCGGCCATTGCAGCCGCGTTGCTCGTGGGGTTGGAGGACGACGGAGCGACCGCATGGAAGAGCAACTGCGGAGGCTCAGAGATGGAGGGGGTGGGATTGCCGGAGTTGGTGGTTGTGGTGAAGTTAAGGAAATGGTGGAGTTGGTGTAACTGGATGGTAGTAACAATAATGCAGTGGGTGGTAGGGGTGGAGGTGATGGTTGTGGAGGGAGGGGTGTCAGTAGAGGACATAATGGCAGTGGTGATAGACGATATGGTGAAGTAGTCATAGAGATGATAGTTGGAGTAGTTGGGATGAGAGCTGTGATTGCCGCGGAGGCAATGTGAATTGTGCGACAGTTGTGATGATGAAACTTTTAATGCTAATGATAGCGATGATGCAGTAGAACGTTCGATGGCAATAGTGTTGCCGCCTAGCTCTATCACAACGTAAATTATAGTGGTGTAGGAAGACTGGCTTTTGCGGTGGCAGCAGCGGGAGCAGCGATAGCAAAGCTTCCAGAGGAGCGAATTGTGGTGGCACAGCAGCAGGGGGTAGAGCGTTGTGGTGCCATAAAGATTGCTGACAACGGGAGGGTGGGCTGGAGGAGATGGTGGTAGCTATGGCGACTTCAAATCAGAAGCTATTAAAGCTGACCTCCAGCCAGTGCGTAGCGACCAGTTAATAAAGTAGATCAATATTAATGGTAGATACGATTACAATTTTAATAACCATAAACCCTCGGAAGCTATTACAGCTTATAATATACGACTGTGAAAGGGTTGAAAACCCTCGATGGAGGCCCCAGCTGAACTTCTATCGTTGCAGTATGCTTACCATTACACGCTGCAGGAATATATCCTTTACGGACGGCGTAAGCTCCAGAGAGTATATAAGTAAGTTCAAACATTGTAAGAAATATACAACTCGAATTGTCATTATTACAAAGATGTTCGAATAGTTTTATATTTTTACTTTCTCGCTACTGCTTACGCACGAGAGAGGTGTAGGAAGATAGCTGCTTGCGCAAGATAAAAAAACGGAAAAAGTTTCCACGGAAAAACTCTTATAGCCGGGCGCTGGTAACGAAAACGTGGATACATCTTGTGCCTATATGCAGTAAATTACTTCCTCTAAAGTCTGTCTGTCAAAACCCACGTTTTGTGGGTCCTTGATACCGAAAAATCGATTGCCAGTCAAATTTCGGTCTGTCTGTCCGTGCGTTCCTCTGTAAACAACGCTAGCGGCTAAACTGTTCAGACAATTTTCTCCAAAATTAACGTTCTCTAATAGATATGTTTTGTGCCACTACCTTTTGATTTTGCAAATTTAATTTTGAGAGCTACTTTACATGAAGCCTGGGAGAAATTTTCCAAAAACCATGGCTTCAAGGTTTTTGATTTTTATTATAGCGTGAAGGACGTTACAGGGTTGGTGCAAGTCTCACGTTCGTTGATAACACTGATTTTCTGAAAATTGCAAACATTCAATTTTTAGACGTATTCTACAACAACAATATTGAAGATAGAAATTTTTTACTTAAGGAAATCTATTCTCTAAGGACAGATTTTGAAATAAGATCATGTATATTTAAAAAAACATATTCAGTAGATTTCGTGTAATTTTACTTGAAATATAGGGTTCGTTTAAATATTTTTTTTCAACAGTGCTCCAATTTTTAAAATAAACTTTGGCGTTAGACAGCGTAGAAGACGATTAAAAGAATGGTGCAGGTTTCTTGAAAAAATTCCCAATGATACTTTTGTACGATCTCTTATTTATTGTACGAAAGTAGTATCGTTAACGAGGAAATCGTGGATGTCAGTAGTAATTTAAAATTTTACATTTTTTGACTCATTATATTTCAGTTTAGTTTTTTAGTAATGTTTATGGTAAATATTTGGTCGCAGTTAGCTAATTAGAGTATATTAGGTTTCGAGAATAATAACTTACTTTTACTTCATTTAACTTACTAGTTAATAATTGTAGCGGTTTTGAAAAATAGAAGGCAATTAATCATAAAATATTCCTCATGCCTTAATGCCAACATGTCGTTTATTGATGAAACACGCGGTGGTAACAACGGTTTGTAGAGAATAGCGACTGCTACCACAGGGTAGTGTTATTAATTTGTATTTTTTATATTTTTTAAGGCTAAAATATGAAATTAATTGTCCAATTTGTGTTAACATTTGCTGTAAAAGAATTGGTTTTCGTACCTATTGATGTACGGTTTGTAATGGGTTTTACAAATGATGACTGAGATATGTTAATATGGGCAGCAATCGCGGTATTATAATATTGTATATCCGTTAGTATGTTCGAGAATGTTCGTGCTGTTGTATCACCACTACTTCCTTTAATATTTCATGGAAATTAATAATTGTATAAGTAATTTCTTCATTTTGCAACTGGTGTAAACGTTTATGGTAACTTTGGTAACTTTGCCAAGCAATTTCGTTATATCCTCATGAAAACTTCATGAGGATACAATGTATATTCCAGCTTTAATTAATAAAACTCTTGAATTATATTCCGCGACTTGAAGAATTGACAATCGCTATGAAGAAGAAAATGTTTCAGAATTAGAGTAGGCATTAACATATTTTCAGAAAATCATAATGTTTATATTAACGAATAATAAGTATATTTACTGGAACACAATACTAAAAACAAACAACATAACATGAATTATACGATTTGCATTACGTGCATAAATGAAGAACTATTTTTGAATTGAAAAAAATTAAAATAAAAAAGGGACATATTAATACAGAATACATATGACACCAACTTCAATATCAGCAGTATCACATTTTACAAGAACGCAGTTACATCTTTTAAACTAGTTCAAAAACATATTTCATCCATATATGTAATTATTTCTTTTTACTCTCTGAAGCCTAGCATCTTGTCTGTGAATGATACGAATATTTTAAAATGCATTCTGCAGAAGGAGTTTTGCCGAATGGATGTGTCAAAGCTCCGCAAAAATCAAAGCACGAGAGAGGCGTTGCGTTCTCGACAAGCCATACAGATGACCTCTCACATCCATCTATCCCTGCGGGCTGATCCGTCTTGCTCAGGGAGCGCCATCCGTCAGGAACGATCCGCAGGTGTGTGGCAAAATTGCAAAACAAATTTCACGCAAGAGCGAGAATTGCAGAAAAATGAAAACGTTAATATGGAAGAGAACTGTGTGTAAATATATATTGAAGGCATCAAAGAGTTATGCTATACAAATAAATAATAAAATAATGTATCCGTATATTATTTAATACGCATCAGTACAGTGTATTTCATATTTTCTCTAAGAACACACCGTTCAAAATGCCAGCGAATTTCGAATTTTAGTAATGTCTTATATGCAGAAAAGTGGAGCTAAATAATTATTCCGAGTATTCAGATATAACTTCTCTTATCTTCTAAGCGAAGAGAATTTTTAGTTTCTTACGTTACAATGAAGTTATTATAATTCTACTATTATATATTACAATAATATTTACGAATGCAAACCACAAAGAGTATTAGTACGATCAGTACAACACGCAAAGATGGCAGAATGCATGCGACTGTTGCTACTGACGAAGAAAAAGAACACGATTGCATCTGTACCGTTCGTCGTTACAATCGAATACAACAGGAGCAACACGAACAAAATTGATCCCCCTCCGCCCCCAAAACAGCAGCAAGCGGCAAAATGTCAAACGCGCATCGCGAGGCGTCGGCGAGGAGTGGCAGGTGAGCGACGGCCCCGCCCACGCCTCCAGGCGCCGCGGGCGATCCGTCACAGCCGCCACGCCCCCCCCCCCCCCGCCCCGCACCGGCCAGGCCTCTCTTCCAGCCCTCCAGACTCCTACTCACCCGCCTCCCTTCTACCCTCGTTTACCCGCCCTCCTCATACTCTTTCGTACCTCCCCACTCACACTCTAATGCTTCTCCCTCCTCACACATCCCCATCCTCTACGTTCATCCCTGCCCTGTTCACTCATCTCCCTTCCCTTCAGCCATTCCTACTCACTTCACTTATTTGCACGCTTTTCACTCATCCCAATGCTCTTCACTCATCTGCGCTGTCTTCACTCATCTCTACCCTGCTCTCTCATCTCCCCCCTCATCTCCACTGTTTTCACTCATTTCGAAGCTTTTCATTCATTTTCGCTTTCTTCACCCAACCCCACTCATTCTAGATTTCTTCTACTACCTCATTCCCCTCCCACCTATCATCCCGATCCCAGCCCATTCCCTTACCACTCCCCTTCTTCCCTCCCCTTCTGCTCTTCCATCCCCGCCACCCTTCGCAGCCCAGATCCACACTCCCTCCCGCGGCCGCATTCCGAATCAGCGTTTCCGAACGGAGGCGTCCGCCCCGCGGCGATTCATCACGCCACCCCCCTCCGCCCGCCCCTCCCCCTCCCCTCCGCGCTTCTCACGGCCTTCCGAGCCGCGCCGCGCCGCGCAGCGCCGGGCCGGGCCGGGCCGCGCCGCCCGCCTCCCGACACAAAGCAAGTCAAAGCGCGAAATGCATGCATATGCATGAATTATTTTCAACTTCCGCGCGTATTGATTTTCGACGCCGGAAACTTCGCTCGCGCGCAGCCCGCGCCGAGAAGCCGCGCCGCGCCGCGCACCGCAGCAGCTGCGACTCGCTCGCGCGAGGCCTTCGCGGAGCGAACAAGTGCGCGAAGCAAAGGAAGCATTTCTGTCCGATCAGCACCAGGCAGCGCTGGAGCAAGGGGACAAGGACCGCGCACGATCCTTCTTTCCTCTTACCTGTATCCTCATCCACTCACCACGACACTTGCCGAGAGACCAGGCGGAAGCGAAGTGGTTGCCCCGGCTCAGTTGGCGCCTAGTGGGAGATACCTGGTTGGGAAAATCGCCGCACGGCACCCTAGGTCAGAGCCGCCATCAGCAGTGGAAGATCGCCGTCTCCAGCGATAAAGACATGTACTACATTTATAGAACTAATGGCCTAAGCAGTTGACGCACCAGGAACCATTAATGAATCAACCAATCGGATCACATTTCCTAGAGAAATAAACGCCATTTTTCTAAACTATTTTTTCTCATCAATTGTTGTTTACCCACGTCGGTAGCTTTACGGTTCCAGCGTCCATTGAGAGATCATGTTTTCAATTCATTCTAAGTTTTGACAATTATCAAATTATTTTTAACATTGGTGAGCTTGTGCCACTTGCCATATTCGAATTTGTAGATCAACCATACTGATTATCAGTATCTCGGGTTTCCTGATTTCTTCCAGTTAAATGCTGGAGAAAGAGAAATCAGTATCCATTCCTCGTCTCAGATCCAAGCAATAGGCTTGGCTCATTCTCATTTGGCATACCCCGCTGATCTAGAGAATCTGCGACAAGCGTCGAATATCCGGAATACGTTGTAAATCCCCAGAGGCACTTTCTGGCTAGTCGTTGGATAACAGCAATAAAAAGTGTACCAAGGGTTTACTTGTATCCTTGGGTAACGCATTCGCTTACATTTCTCCAACTTTTCAAACCTGCCAGTCCTAGTTACGATAAAAGAATCTAAAGTAATTCCCAAACTAGTAAGTCATCGAATACTTTCCAGAATCGGTCGCCTTATAGCAATACACCTGTATGTAATGAAACACGTGTGTATCACACAAACGTTGAACATTTATGTATGTTCAAGTTTAGGAACACATTGTCTGGACGTTTATCAAGTTTTTTCTTCTCATCGTTTATTCACACGAAAGTATAAATCATGTACCTTTTTAACACTAGTGTTCATTTCCTAATTAAAAAAACAAATTAATTTAATTTCTGTACGAAAATTTAATTAAAAACATTATAAGAATTTAGACCGATTCATTAAGAACCTTAAAAAGTATTCCTAAGCACATTTGTCATAAATATAATTAGTGCTACAGAATGGCACAGAATTTACCAAATTAGTTTTATATTTCCTTTGATCTCGGCCAGCTGTTCGGAATTGCAGCTCGCAAGAATTTGGGGCAAGCCCGAATAGCTACCCGAGACCGAACTAAATAGAAAATTAATACGGGAAAGTCTGTGCCATTCTGTAGCTCCACTATTTTCTTTACCATGGTGGCATTCCAGCTCCTGATAGGATGAAACCATCAATAGCTGATAACTGCCGGGCAGACTTGCGAAAATCGCAATATACATACAACAGAATACAATTTTTGAGCGAAGAAATCTAATAGGTTTCTCATGAATTCTGTGACATTTGTTG